>JARKIC010001592.1:0-109585 GCA_029378375.1 Mycena olivaceomarginata
TCCCCACTTCCCTACCCCCCTGCCTTCAAAATCATGCATGTCCGCGACCCGGAGAAAAACTTGTCTGTAACGCCGCGGCGCACCCATCGTAAGTTCCTCAAGGATCCGGCTCGTGCAGTGATCCCGGGGCGCAAGCATCGTAAGGTCCTTAAGGACACTGCAGTATGGTCAGAAAATATCGAACGCATGTTTCTGCTGGGTACGCAGCTTCCCCTAAATTGCCAAGCCGGCTCTGACAGCACTCAAACATTATACAGGCCTTCATGCATATCGTGACTCTACCCTTGCCCATGAAGGTCCTCGTTATCATCGGCGAAACGTGTTCCTCGTCCTTAGAGTCATGAGACTCGGGAGTCCTTTGGCCCGAGGACTTCACATTGCTGGGGCCGTAAGCTTCAAGCTTCGAAATTTGCTTTATCACATATCATAGAGTTTGTGCAAGGTCACCAGCTTTCACTTTAATAAAGCTCCATGATATTCAATGTACAATAGAGGTCTTGATTGATAATATGGCACTTGTCCTGGCAAAGGAAGCTGTTAGCAAAGCAGCGACTCATACCGGACTTGAGTTGCCTTCTTTTATTGGTGGAGGTAGACATATCGGTATCACTTGCGATGAATGGTACATGTATTCTGGTGAATAGCATAATTACAATTTGGATGAATTACCAGATCTAGTGTAGGTGTTCCAAAGTTGGAATTTGTTGACGTTAAGGCTCCAACAGTTTCTGTTTGTAAACAGTTAAAAGTGTTTTTGGTTCCGTTTAGTTTGTGTACCTTGGAAAACAGTTTGAACATGGTAAACACACAGTTGAAAAGTTGAATTTTTCAAATTTTTTGGGGGGTTAAGACGAGCAGTCCAGAGTCCGGCAGAATCGGGAATGCTCTATTTTCAGTGCTTTTCGCTTGTCTGTTGTATGTAACATTATGGGCCGCCTGAGCCATTCATCGCTTCTGGTTCGGGCAGCACACATCCTCGCCGCTGACCTGTATATCCCCCATCCAAATTGCTTTCTTTTCGATCTTCAGGTGAGTCGGGCATTCTTCTGATTCTTTTTTCATAAATTCAATTCAACTGTACAGGAGTTCGGTTTTCATGCTGCGTATCGCACGAGAATTTCTGGCCATTCCAGGGGCTAGTGTTCTTCCCCCCAAATCCCGCGACTTATGCTGTGAAACCCGCAGCTCATGGAAGGCGAACACGATCATGGAGGCTATGGTTAAGAAGATGTGGATCATCTTGAAGACAGATACTTCAAATACTGATACCATTACCTCGTCAACGAAAATACTGCGCGTTTAGATCTGTAAATTCTGCAAATTACATTCCAAGCGTGAACATCTGGCTGACAAATAATTAAAATTAGCCAATGAAACTGTATTTGAAAAAAAAAAAATCAAACTCACTATCATTGTGTGGAACAATATTGAGCACACATACGAAGTGACCTGTCTTTACTAGACAGTTCATAGAACCCAAACAGCAAGACACGCCTTGGGGATTATAGACTTGATTTGGGTGATTCAATATGCTGTAGTGACTTGGCATATCATGCGAAATGCTAAAGCTACCTATCAATTGATCGAACCATGGCAACTGTTCTGGGACAAGATAGATGTGATCGGTTTCAGCTGCTGCCTAGTGTTTGTGTTGTTGCTGGCTAGGATTTTTGCTTCTGCTGCATCATTTGACAAATTACTTGTGGCTTGTTTGGCCTTGTCAGCTTGTCGACAAGCTCACAAGGGCGAACAAGCCTACAAGCGCGCAAGCTTTGATATTTTTTAAAAACTATACATTACACCGTAAATAAATTGTGAATAAACTAGGTCAAGAACTCATGCATATGATGGTCTGCGTACGGGTTTACAAAATAAGTATTGAAAGCGTCAAGCGAGTCCGAAAAATGAAAATCCTCGGGGAGTGGATGGACCCCGTACACACCAATGAGATGAGATGCACGGGCAATGGCATTGACATTGATTATTGCCAGCGTCGGGACCCAAGTTGGCGCTCGACCTCAACTACCCACATGCCCGTGTCTGGGTCAGGTACATCCCCAACAGGAACCAGCCAGTTAACTAGCGCGCATTCGTAGCGTTGGTCCCGGAAGATGAAGGAAAAAAACAGCTGGACACGGGCAATAACAAGGCCGCACATGACTGGGGCTGCTACGTCGACGAGTACGGTGTCACGGCGAGCATAACCGTGCCAATCCGGATTGGATCGGATACGCTCGCGGTACATCCCGCCCGCGCCGCCAAGATCGCTCGGGGCATAGAAACGTGCGATGGCGGAGTGATGAACCGTGATTCGACCCGCAAACACCGGGCATGCGTCAATCGCAACAAGTGGGCCATCGTCTTCGGGGGGTCCATTCAGCTCCTCGTATAAAAACCGTCGGAAAAGATCTAGGAAGCGCGGCTGGTGGATATATGCTGCTCCAGTATGAAATCTTTCAGTTTTTGGCGCAAAATTTAGCGTTTTCCAACCCTAAGTTAGGAGTAACCCCAATTTCTCTGAAACGAAATTTCACCTATAAACCACCCTCATCTTTCCAAATCTCAAATCTTGGACGGATCTGATCAAAAATGCGATTTGATACAAAGTTTGTCCGCAACCATACCCTACTCCACCAAATTTCAGTGGCTCATAAAGACGGATTTTGTTAGAGGGGTTAAGAGTGTGTCGGAGACGTCCTTTGGGACTAGAGATCTTCAAACACATCTTATTGACTTATTCACAGCTTGATTCAGAGTCTGCATGTGCTTGGCACTCCATAGGGCTGGTTGTTCTGTCCAACGACATTCCCACCGGTCTTACTTCGCTGGAGAAGGAAATTGTTTTCCTACCGATACACCTTATATGTACTGTCTGGGTGCATAAAATCATTTATTTGAATCCTTTGAACGATTTGGAATGCCGTAGAGTGACCGGTTCGGGTGTGAATATAGGATTTAGCAGGGTGGCCGGATAGCCCGTTTTTGTCCGTTTGGGGATGTCACCGAAAAGAAAATTCAGCGAGCTACCACATCGCCACGTGAGATCGGGATATTTTCTGCACTCACTTTTAGGATGTATGCCTTCATTACAGAGCCCATATACGGATGCCTAACCCACTCTGTGCGTAGCCTCGAGGCCAAAAGCGCTAAAGTGGCCGAGTAGCAAGTCTCAGATAATATGGGGGGCGACTATTGTTCACAATGCTTGTAGCGGGCCCAGGTGGCGGACGATCCAAAGAAAGTCCAAATTATGAGGGTATGGAGAATGTTGGCCAGGACCTGATTGGCAATCAGCTTGTAAGTCTTACGCTAGTGGACTCGAACTATTGATTTGAGACATGTGCCTGCGTTGTGAATTATGTACAGACAACGAAGCCAGAGAATAATGATTTAAATTATGGTAATGTATGCGTACCGATCTGACCATGGGCTGACATAGAACTTTCAGCACCGCTCGAGAACATTGTCACTGGTCCAGTCCCGGGGCGCAACATGCCCAAATTGCAGAAATAAGTGAACACTACGCCGAATATTGTCAACAGGAACGATGCTGGCCACACGGTCGACCGGTCGGAAGATTTAATACATGCCATGGTTCCGATCGGGGCGGTTAGGGAACTTTGAGAACTATTCAAATGCAGGGAGTGGATGGCCATAGTCACAGCCTTCTGAATCTTTGAACGAATGGGCACTGAACAACATAAGAGCCTCCATGTCATTGAAATAAATCACACAATAAAACTCACGACGCATTGAGGTAAAGCTGATGCATGATTTTGTGGAATGCTTTTGCGTTGGCTTCTGCGTTGGGGGTATCAGTGAGGCGATTCTCAGCGATTGTTGCCATGTGTGCGAGGTAAGTTCCTTCCAAGCGGCTCTGGCTGAATCCAGCCGGCGGGACAAAGGATCCTGTGCCATATGTTTGCACGGCGGCGAGGACCTGCAGAGTAAGGGATCAGTGAGAACAATGTCAGGAGCAAAGAGTAGCTTGAGTTTACCTTGTGTGTGATGGGTGCCGTCACAGCATCGTCATTCGATTCCATTGGCTCGTCCTCGTCATACTCACTGTCTTGAGGGACATCGAACTCGGAATCACCTCTGGAAGAAGATGATGATTGGCGGCGATGGTTATAGAATCCCGGCAAATCGACTGGGTCATACTCTGCATCTGCCGACACTTTCTTCACAAGTTGCGGGCGCTAGTAGAACTCAGCTAAATACAGTGAAGGAGAAAGAAACACCGGTCTCGGAGTCGGTGCCATCCAGTTCAATTGGGTTTGGCAGGTATTTGCGTGCTAGAGGGAGAAGGTCAGGAGGGTGAAATGGTCAGGAACCACGCAAACCGGTAGAGTTGACAGTGTTTCTGACTAAGGGATAAGCCCGCGACGTTCCGGGGCTGTATACATCATTTGTCCGTACAAGATAATTCCACAGATTCGACAGAGCAACCAACCTGTAGTAGAGGCAGTGATCATGCCACACATTTTTGTACCTGAAGTGTGTCGTGGGCTGTAAGATGGACAGGGAAATCGGCCATAGGATATCTTGCGAGGGATCAGATCTTGCGTCATGGCTTCGATTCAGTAACAGAGATTTTTGGCAGAAGTCATTGGGGAAAGAAGTATGCACGGTGCACCGCAGGATTAAAGGGGGCGATAGCTGGTACACCGATACGGCACCATGCGCTCCATGTGATTCAATGTTTTAAATTTATCACCTCTTCGCCGCCTCCCACCCTCAGGGCCTTGCCCACAGCGATGACCAACCGCCCGTTGCGGCATGTGTCATTTGCATTAGGGATCTTGTGCTTCTGGAAGAGTGCTCGCTGTACATCTACACTTCTCAACAATTGAAATTTTCAAGATCTCAATAGTCACCGAGGCCACGGTGATTGGCCCGATCACCGTCTGCTACCACTGGTGCCAGACATGGGAACATCAGAAGGTCATCTGCCCACATCAGATTAATATCCCATACGAATGGCACTGCCTCTGTCAGGCTCAAGGTTAATGAGGGAAATGTACACGTGGGTGGGTTCTATGAACGTTCCACCAGAACCCACAGTGGAAGCTCCACTAACTCCACTGTGGGTTCCATAGTGGAACATTAACTCCACTTTGGTTCGATCAACATGGGTGCATTCTATGAACATCTATGGGAAGGCTTAGTCTTGGCTGGATAACTTGATATTGTGATTGGAGGAAGTGGCCTCCCTGAGTTAAAACCTCAGTGCTCAAAATTCTTCCACCGTTGGGTTTCTCCCCAAAAATGACATGGTGATCTTCGTGGCAATCAAGAGGCAAAAGGGCATCTCCGTGAGTCAAAATCGAAACGTCCATCGCTTCGGCGACTTAGGATTCAGTGATGGCCGTCTCGTCTCACCAAGTTCGATATGACTTGTTTCGGCATTTTCCACAATTATGATCCAGATGCAACCATGATATATAAACCCTGTGATAAATTGCAGGTCCCAAGACCACCGTCTCCCTCTACCACCACTCCCACTTTGCCATGGTCCGGATATTACGACCGAGAAAGGTCCGTCAAACTCTTCAGGCGAAAGAGAAGGTAGATGATTTCCACTTGATTTACGAACGGCATTGACCCATTTTAGATGCGCATTCGACCACCCAGACCCTTAACGGCGCCATTTTCAACCAATCTTCAAATACGGCAATTCCTTGGAAGTCTACAGTGTCTCTCGCACGATGTCAATGGGGGCGAACAATCGAGCGAACACATAACGATTTGGCCCCACCCTATTGGATTCGCCAAGGGAACAAAACGTCTGAACTGGATCAAAGACTTTCCCTATCTTGCGGAATACTCATATTTTGCTGAGTGTTTTCGCAAGAAGGCACCTGGGCGGATGTGGGTGGGGCTCTTTGTCACGGCGATTGAAAGTTGGGTTGGTAAGAAAGTGCTAGCTGAATGGCATGTATGGGCAGCCATCATCATCAGTCCAGAAGCACTGGCCACGGGGAAGAAACTGCTCATATATGATTGTGACGGGGAAGACGTGGACTTTGGCCACTGTCGCGCCAGAGAGGCCCTCCCTCTTTCTATACAGCACGATTTTTGGAGACAGAAAAAGATGCCATTCGCAGAATTGTGGCGTTCCAGCTACGATCCAGAAACCTTTGGCCAGAATCAGTGCATGAAGAACACCTGTGAATTTCTCATTCACACTGTCACATCACCCCCTCGCATTACTGTGGGACCAGATGGTGAGGAGGTCATTGATGGATTTTGTCGGGTTCTTTGCCTTTGACTTGTGGTACATATTGTATTATTTCGATCAATTCGTTTCCGATTCCCGAATTTAATCGAGATTAGAGCGCAGGGCAGCCGATTTGGTCAAAAACAGTCCAGAAAGGAAGAAAAAACGGGCGCGCCCTAAGTTCCTCAAAAGTTCCTCAAACGGCTGTACCAATACAGTACCGAAAAATTCATTTTCCAGCGCATCTTCCATTTTAGAAAAGCTCAGATCATTGATTTGGATGGCTACGGCCCCCACCAAAACCCGAGTTACGGCAACGGGCAAATTCAATATCGCGGGATTCAGATGACCGACTGTGGGGCATGTTATTGTTAAGTTGCGGGTACCGTTTTAGGTTCCAGATCGCATTCCACCATGGTATTTCTAGGGGTTTGGCGACTTTAAAAATTTCCTTGCACATGTGGGAGCATGCACACAAAGAATAGGGAATCCAGGGATTGAAAATAACTTAAAGTCTGACCTTACTCGGACATGTGTTAAAGTGCGGATTTTTTGCGGCACGGGTGACCAATGAGCTAAATTCCTTGTCGGGCCCGGCGAGGGGAGTCATTTCCTCAATTCAACACAAAGAAACGTTACTGACTTCCTGAAGATATGATGATCGAATCAATTAGCGTTCTAGAGCCGCTGCAAGCGGTTATGGTACACGGTACCTGTCTATTCTAATTCCTACGTACCAGACGCGGCGTCCCTTGAGCTGTGCCGTATGCTGTCTGGTATCCGGACGGTGCGTGGGGCGGGCAAACTACGGGGCGAGGACGAGTGCGGAGCAGGGCTCGAACACGCGGGCTGTGGAGCGAGGCTCGGACGCGCGGAGAAGCGAAGCATGGCTCGGACGCTCAAGGGAAAGGCTCTGTGAGCAAATGTAGAAAATTAATGTGAAATGGAAGTAAACTGAGGGGGTGATATATAAGTGTATATAATGTTCGAAGTGGCGAGATCGGGGAGGAAGGGGGGAAATGTCGGAGGATAAAAAGTAAGATGCAATAGACATGAGAAGAATGTAATGCGGGAGGGATCCATAGATAATGTAGAGGGTAGTGTGGGATATAATTAATGGTCGGGCTCGGCGGGTACGGCGTCCCGGTAAGTAGGTACGGGCTCCGATGTCCATCCCTCCGGACCCTCAACTCAATAAATGCCGAAATGACTTCGTGTGGGTACAGTTAGACAGCCTCTGAGAAGATCTTTGGGTTCCGATGATTTCCAGAGTCAAAATGCATGGTCGAACATTGTTGTCCTCTTTGCTTGTCCACGACTGCCCACACCGCGGCGCGATTTGAGCGAGGCAAAACCAACAACTTTAAGGCCACTTTATACACAGCCTTTGTGAGTGTACGCCGCTGGAAAAATCCGTCGATCATAAGAGCGGCTGATTGGGAACATAACCGGGAAACCCCATAGCCTTGTCATTGGGCGCTTACTCCCTGGGAATTTTTCTCGGATTGAGCGGCTGATCGGGGATGTCCCCCTCCACCAATTTGCTGGGTGGAGGTGAATTCCTCGATTTCTCGTGATAGCTTCGGTCACACGAAGCTTTCGTGGCCGGAGAAACCGCCGCCGAGGTTGCGGAAATAATTAGCGTTGCGGGATCTTGGAATAAGAGCGGCTGATCGGGCTCCCTCCGCAACATTCTGCAACATCCCGCTTTCAACCTCTGTAAATCCTGATGCTCTCTTATCTCCCTTGATTGGTTGTTGACTGCAGGAATCCCGGCTCCCCAATCTGTTGTCTCCGGTGTTCTGACCCTTCCCTCCGGCATCATTGTGTGCTCTACTCGTAACGACTGGTAAACTTTCCACGCAGCCGGATTAATTTCTCGCATTATTTCCACCCCGCTCAACTACGTCCCAAAAGGTTAGCAACGGACAAAGACCTCTCGTAATGTGACTGACCGCCCCTCCTACGACCAAAACCGTCTCATTGACAAACGGTTGTGGCCGTCGATATTGGCGCGAGTGGATGATACTCCCGGGAAAGTTCGTTGCCCACTCCTCCAGTCCGGATATGTTGGGAATATTCGGAGCGTTGTACCTCCCCGTCGCGACGACAATTGCGTCGAAAGGCTGTGAGAAACCTCGCACCGCCGGGTAATTGCTTTCCAGCGACTCCCATACAGGCTTGGGGCCCTTGTGTTCTCTCCAGAGACGCCCCCATCCCGAACTATAGTGCTCCTCGACAGGAAGGGAGCCCCAGTGCGACGGGAACGACGGAACAAAGCCCCCGACCACGGGATCACCATTCGGAATGGGTGCATCTAGCGGCGTCTCGTCGGTGTAATGCCAGTTGCCCCCTGGGACGTCGTCCCGCTCGAATAAGCGTACACGCTCGAAGCCCGCGGCTACGAATTCACGATACACAATCAACCCGCTGGTTGCATTCAGTGGATAGGCAGCCGTTTGGGAAACGGTGTTCAAATCCCATTGGTGGATTCGTTTTTGAGGAGTGCAACGTGATAAAGAGAGTGATATAGCGGTTCCTGGGCTCCTTCGCGCCAAGGATCCTCTTCTGGACTGGTGTTGATTGTCAAGCCATTTTCACCCCTAGGCAGGTACAACTACCTGAAAGTGGTGAGGTGAGGCTGTGATTTGCACCGGGTTAAATTGATATCTAGTAAAGATCCCTCGAGGTAAGAAGAGTTCGATTGACACCTATATCGAAGCTAATGTCGAAGTACGATGTAGTATTGGGAGACCTCAAGCTTAGAAGTAATTGAGATAATTTCATATTTGGAGAAAGAACCCTTGAGTCGAGCAGATATCTACACATATTGAAGCCAATATCGAATTATGATGTATTCTGTGACTGTCGGAGAATCCGCGAGACTTGAAGAGGTAATGGATGGTGATCATGCGGCATGCGGCATGCGGAATGAGACCCTCGGCATCTGGATCAGCTGCAATGGATAAAGTAAGCAGTAGAGCCGTCGGAGTTCGAAAACCCATCAATTGAGTCATTGGCGCGCAAGGGCAATTGGCGCCTGCCCTGTGAGTAAAATTGGCACTTGCCGTGAGTTAAACTGAGAGATAACGGACGAAAGGCGGCAAAGTTCAGCGCCTATTGAGTGACGCCAAAGGTGCCAAGAAAACCTTAGTGCTCGCCGTGAGAGCTTCCAGAATTTTACTTCCATGAAGTTCCGGTGGCATGCGAGCACCCACAGTTTCGGGCTCAAACGTCCAGGGCGGCAAAGATTAAGCGCTTGCGGTGGGAGTTTTAGTACCGTGTAGTTCCGGTACCGTGCGAGCGCCCACAGTCTCAGGCTGAAACATCCTGTAATTTTATAAAGAGAGAGATAAAGAGAGAGATATGCGCGGAGATAGCAACCGGCTGATCGGCAGTGGTCGGCATTGGCTGATGGCGGCATCCGTTGCCGGGCTCTGGTGTGCCAGTGGAATCCACCGGCGGTCGCTGGACTCCACCGAAACCCAGTGGCAGAAATCCCACTGGATACCATCGGATTTTGCTGGTTTCCGGCGGTTCTCGTTTAATGTATCTGCCTCAATTCTCACCTCTTTAGCTGCTAAGGCCATATGCCACGGAATCCTGAGCATACTTACACTGCTTGTGAATTGGATGCAGAGCCCATTTGTATGTATTTTTTCTTGATGGACTGCTAGCAACAAACACCCTTTTGAGGGTAGGTCACAGAGGATATGGTTTAACTTGGCCATTCAATGCCGGCGCAAACTTGAACGATGGTTGAAATAATCAATTGGAGGGCTGCCAGTGCTTTTCAAATGGTATTTGTACCTTGATAGAATGGTCATATATGGTCTTTAATATTTAAAACCACAGAGCTTGCTGACATCCAGCACCTCCCGGCGGAAACCAGTGGAAACCGGCGAGAGGACGGTATGACGGCCCGCCCGTTACCGGTGGCCATTGACGGGCCTCGGTGATGGACGCTGCCAAACACCGTCCGGCAGCGGCCGCCAATAACCACCGGTGGCCAGCGGCAGCCGCCAGCTAACTTGTTACCTCCAGGCATATTACTCAAGATTTCATGCCCTCAATCCTGTGTTTACCGTTCTCCACAGCACCCACCCGATTCTCAAATTTAGGTCTATCCGCATCAGAAAAGAGAGTACTTCTCGGTAAAAATGTCAACGAAGCATAATATTCAGGTGTTCAACCAGTATCATCCAAAACAGGTAATTTTACCCAGAGAGATGATGCCAATCGGTCCGGTGCTGCTGTTATTGGTTCATGAGTCCTGGATAGATACCAGAGCATCCACCACAGTCTTCTGCTGACTCAGAATACCTTAGCTGGGGGATCCCTTGAACATACAAATTTATTTCCGCTGCCATCAGTACCGCAAGCAGGCGTAAATCGACAGTGGGTTTACAACGGGTTCGTGAGTCTTGGGTATCAATATTCTGGCTTTAATAGATGCTACGGGATCTAACACAGTCCTCTAATGGCTCAGAATGCCTTAGCTGGTGGATCCCTTGAACAGACAATTTATTTCTCTCCTCCATCAGTACTGCACACAGGCGTAAATTGAGTGTGGGTTCAAGACGGGTTCATGAGTCTTGGGTATCGGTATTAGGGGTCTAATAGATACCAGAGCATCAACCACAGTCTTCTGCTGACTCAGAATACCTTAGCTGGTGGATCCCTTGAACATACAAATTTATTTCTGCTGCCATCAGTACCGCAAACAGGCGTAAATTAACAGTCGGTTTACGACGGGTTCGTGAGTCTTGGGTATCGGTATTAGAGGTCTAATAGATACCAGAGCATCTACCACAGTATTCTGCTGACTCAGAATCCCTTAGCTGGTGGATCCCTTGAACATACAAATTTATTTCCGCTGCCATCAGTACCGCAAACAGGCGTAAACTGACAGTCGGTTTACGACGTGTTCGTGAGTCTTGGGTATCGGAATTAGGGGTCTAATAGATACCAGAGCATCCACCACAGTCTTCTGCTGAGTCAGAATACCTTAGCTGGTGGATCCCTTGAACATACAAATTTCACGGGAAAGTTTGATGCCCTAATCTGGGTTTTTTGTTACCGGCAAAGCAACACATGGCCGAGATTGCGGGAAGAACAAGCAGGTAGATAAATGGTATCATGGTATATGACTATGTATGCATACACCTTTTCGAAAAAACCTCGGGCTAAAAGAGAGAGAGAAT
This sequence comes from Mycena olivaceomarginata, assembly GCA_029378375.1. NCBI lineage: Eukaryota > Fungi > Basidiomycota > Agaricomycetes > Agaricales > Mycenaceae > Mycena > Mycena olivaceomarginata. The sequence goes on from JARKIC010001592.1 coordinate 11,425, forward strand.
TGGAAGTGAGCTGGAAATGAGATAAGTGATTTTCTAGTTAAGTGTGAATAGCTCGAGAATGTGGTCAGGAGGCGTAATATCGACACCATAGAGCCTAAAGTAGAGTATTCTGTTGCTCAGATATAGCTCAATAGGATTATCCCAGTCGAACTCAATCCAGTCTCCCGTGGGATCGATGTATCGCTGAAGGATGCACCTATCGGGCAAGCCTGCAGCCTCCAAAGCCGTTTGGTAGTCGCGCAGAACCAGCTTGCCCCGGATGCACTCTGAATCACCAACATCCCTCTCACGCTGCGCGAGAAGCTGATAGATTGGTTGCTTGCTCTGAGTGAGATAATGAGGAACACCCATGAATATGAGTTGGGAGTGCACATACCTTGTTGATCCATATAAAAACTGCAACTGGGAAATGCAATTCTAGACTTGGAGTGTAGTACAGCTCCGTGTCATCGTCATCGTCAAAGAGGGTCAGGGAGGATGAGCGATTTCCAACCTCTGCAGAGGGGGAGCGCAGGACCTGCGGACTGTCGTGTTCGTGGATATTGCCAGCAACAGGCGAAGGTGTGCGGAAGATGGCAGTCGCAACGCAGGGTAGAATGTGGCCGTCTGGGGAGTAGTGCACACCACCGTAACCACCGTTATAAAACCGGAGGGCAGGCAAAGGCTGCTGGAGAGCAAGAACAGGTGTCGCAGGTACGGCAATATCGTTGGTGTCTTCTCCGCCATCAGGATCGCTGCCATCAGAAACGACAACACCATCATCATCATCAGAATCCGAAGGAGAGGGTGGTGATGGTGAAGAACGGAATGATGGTAACCTTGTACGGCGCGCACGCTGATCCAGAAAGCCGCATTGTCCACATGCTCAAAACTCGCAGGTACTCGCAAGTACTCGTGAGAATTTTGAAACCCGCAGGTACCTGTTTGACCCGCGAGTCAAATCAACGCGGATCCGAGTTTGGCATTTTTTATCGCAGATACTCGCGGTCACGGATCCGAGTGATCCGCGGGTAGACTCGTTCCATGCCCTAAATAAGGTCGGGTACCAATGTCATTGATCGGATAATTGACAGACCACAACAGGCGAAGTGCGAGCGAGAATTATGGTAGTGTCTGTTTATAGGATAACACCCATGGGCAAGAATTGCCTCGAGTTTTGGTGGTTGGAAACATCGATAAAAATGAGACATCTCTGAGTAAAGACTGCCTGTAATTTGGACCAACCTAACTCGATGGCTGGCGTTGAGGAACATCACCAGGAGGCTGCATTAACCAGCAGAACAGTGGGGATCCCTATACCTGACTCAGTTCAGCTCGTGCAGAATTACGTGGAGCTGTATCCTAGTGATAGATGTTTGGACCCTGCGAGATACCTTCAGTCCATGAGTCTCTTCAGATTTATTTTGACGGCCCTGGTGCTTTTGAAAAGGAGCTGAGGGCTCTCCATGCCAATCCAAACAAATGCAGGCCATCACTAAACAATGTGCCGAGATTTTGCATCAAAACAGTATTTTGGCCACTGTGCAATCATTTCAACCGGATTTTGACAGGATCTTGCTGGGAGGATAGCCAGCAAAATTCCAATTCAGACTGTCTTTTCAGATTAATTTTGACAGCCCTGGTGCTTTTGAAAGAGCTCAGGGCTCTCCATGCCAATCCAAACAAATACAGCTGTCCTGAGCAAAATGTCCCAAAACAGAAAAAATTGTCTGCGCTCTACGTTCCGCAAAGGGCTGTAATAGATGAGGCCCTCAGGTAGTGATGTTGCGGGCCCGGCCTGGCCTGAAGCCCCGGGCTCGGGCCCGGCCTGAGCGGGCTCGGGCTTGAGATTCCCCAGGCCCAAGCCCAAGCTCTTGAGCCCCGCCCCGGCCGCGGCTGTATGACGCGTATTTAGATTGGGATTGGGGTGCGCGTGCGCGGGCGGGTGGGGAGGTATGGCACGAGGTCATGGTGCGTGTGACCTCTTCATACATGTGCTGAACTCTGATTCGTGCGGGTGCAATACAGCCTCTATGTGCGCACCAACACCAACACGAACCATTCGTTGGGCCTCCCACGCTCAAACACGGCCCCGACCCCGACTTCGGCGCCCATCTACTCTCATCCGCCGCGGCCCCGCTGACGCTCGTGGTGCTTGTTGCCATGCCAGTGCCCGTTCCTACACCCCTTACCACTCAATTGCAGGAGGACGACGGGGAAGATGACCGTCTCCCGCCGTATGTCGAGTTCGGGATGGCGGAGCACGTATAGGTGCACTGAGGCTTCTGGGCTGGTGATAATACGAACAGAATATCTCGCTTATGGTGAATGGATGTACGATATTACCTGCACATCTCTCGATCTGGATCGCGAACTCAACTCCACAGCGCGATGCGTCTCCGGCTGGTCTCGTTTCGAGGTTCTGCGCCGACTGACCGACACCCAGATATGTGATATAGTCAGCTCAACTCGTCGAAGCGGAAGGTCGATTCGAGCATTTCATTCCGACCGGCGGACCAACAAATCAAGTAACGTCAAGCCAGTTTTCCGCCCCACAATCACGACACTTATAATCACGGCGCTGGTCGGACCCCGACGCTTTCACTCTTCTTCTCGGATCGACCGAGGAGTGCAACCGCGAATTGTCTTGCTTTCGCTCGCCGATTTTCGAAGTCCCTCTCCCGATACCCTGTGCGATGTCAACCAAATCCGTATTTGTCAGTCTTGTGTCTTGACTCCGGCAGATCGGCGGCACTTCGGTCCCGGGCTGGCGAGCCCCGAAGCTCCTGTTGCAGAGGCATCCCACGTGGCCTCGGGGAAGCAGGGAATTCGAACCAGGCGTGACTGACTGACCCGCGACGCGCGACGTGTTGAACCTGAATTACTTGGATCAGGAAATCGAGTATCTCGACTGGTCGAAGCTTATTTAACGTTTAACGTTTAACCGTGAGCGCTTCAGCTTCTAATGTTCGAATATACAGGAAAGGGGAATTCCGCTGGTCTTCTACTGTCACCTCCCCTGAATTATTCGCAAACCTTCTGGATACCGACACTGAATCCCGCGCGCTGAGTCTGGGCCGCCCCATACTTATCTTAGACAAGTTTCCTTAAAATTCGACCACATTCGCCCGCATCCAGTCGGCCTTTTCCCGGGTCTTGCCTCCCTCCAACTTGTCGATACGACGATGAATGCGCTCTTCCTGCCCTGCCTCGTCCTGGCCCTGTTCCTGTTAGCCTCGCTCGCGTCGCCTGTCGTTGTCTCCGAATCCGCGTCCACCGCCGTCGCCAACGCTGCGTCAGCCTCGCCTGCCGTCCTCAACTCTGCTTCCGCTGCTGTCCCCAACTCCGAATCGTCTTCTTCTGTCGGCCTCCTGCGTCTCCCAATCCCCATCGCTGCCCTCAACCCCATCTCGCTCGCGCTCTACGACGACTTCGTGCTGTACACCAAGTACTCTTCCGCCGCGTACCAGCCGTTCTGCGCGCGGCCCGTGGGGCGGGTGCTCGTTCGTGCTGTGCGTGTTGTGTGCTCACTTCTTCCATCCGTTTTCTCTGTCCGGCCATATTCGTATTATATGTCTGCTGTCCTATTCGTGACGACTCGGAGTATAGCGCTAACTGTGATGCGCAGTTCGAAATCGGCCACACGCAGGGCTTCATCGCGCGTTGGTATGAACTGAATACTCTGGGCCACGAACACAAAAATTAACCACCAGCGAAGCGAGTCGTGCAATATTTCTATATTTGGGAGTATTTTGCTTCCTGTTCGTTCAGAAGTGGAATGGGTATGAATTTTTTCGTGGAATCATGTTCGTGAGCCTGAAAGAGTCCTCTCAGAGGCAAACACAAAATTAATCACCGGCCAACCGGGTTGTGCAATATTTCTATATTTGGGAGTAGTTTGCTTCCTGTTCATTCAGAAGTGGAATGGGTATGGATTCTTTTTGTGGAATCATGTTCGTGGGCATGAAGCGAGTACCCTGGGCAATCAGGGGCCGTTTCCGGGAAAATCCGACCTTGGAATGACCGATTTTTCCTATTTCCTACTGGCAGATACGGCGATCAAGCGTTGATCGGACATCACCGATATCATCAATGACCTTCCTAATTGGGAAGATCGTAGTTCAGCTTAAGGTTTTGAACCAGGCACTGGTCCTACCACCGACTTAGGGGTATCCACAGAAAGTTATTGAGTCATAGAACTCGATTCTGGATGCTCTGCTTGAGGGAGAGGCCTGCACAGTTGAAGAGACAGGCTGTGATCACTCATTTAGGAGTGATCGCAAGGAAATCAAATGGCAACAAGATGAACCTCCGCTTCGCTCCGGGATCCAAAGCGTGAAATGAAGGCCATTTTATTTCTGCGGTAACCAAAGAATGGGAGCGCCACGATTACTTCGGTGGGAAATCCACGGTGGATCCCAAAAGAAAAAGGAAAGAGAATAATTTGGATGGAAGCTTTTGTTCAGTATAAGGAAAGAGAACCAGAGCCGCCGAAAGCTATGGGGAAGGGCCTTCTGCCTTCGCGCCCAGGGGGGTGTCGATCAGGGTTTACTGTTGTGCTTATGCCTCCCCCAAGTATCTGTAAGCTTCTCAACACAATCAACTGCATTTTGGCGAAGCAGATAGGGCCTAGTAAGGTTGCTTCTGTATTTGGCAGCGTGAGAACAAAGGAAAACAACGGGATACGACGTGTACATGCATTTGCGATTTGTTGGCTGTTTCGTGATAATACGTGGGCTTGATAGTCTTGGAGACTCTAAATCCAACCTGCAGCAAAGAAGGATGTTCAACCTTCGGTTGAAAGTCTAGTTTTGCCACATTCCCGATAACAGAGACCCAGAATATTACACTAGCTCACAAGTGTTGCTTGCCCTTCAGCTTCTGAGATTGCAGCCACTCTTGACCCAAGAATGCGATATCAACCACCAGTTGATATCGATTGACAGTCGAGGAACACAACTCGTCCGATCTTCTATGTTGGATGCTTAAAAGCACAGTTTAGTGGTTGGTGTAGGGTGTATTTTGGGTGATTAGTGTTAGAGATCAACATCCAGTGGACCTCTGGCCTTATCTCCAAAACGCATCGCACCAAGTCGCTTTCGTGTTTTGAGTGTTTTAGCCATAGATCCCGAGCCCACCGTTTATTTGGAGCCCACTGCGAGGGGTGGTGTAGTCTTTGGTTGTTGATCGTGTTACAAACTCTGTTTTATGTGGCAAACTTGGTTGGAAGCCAAATTGGACACATGATAGGTCCTCTGTCCGTAAAAACAGGGAACAGGATAGGTTACTAGTTCTTGGGAGAAAGCCGCGCGGAATACTCAACGACCCGCAAAAGACCGAGGGGCTACATTGGCACCATGCCGCCCCAGGCCACTAGACCGGAGCTTGTTCAAGAGGCTGTGAGGCTCTGCCTTGAAAACGTTAATATGCCCACACACGCACGAAATGTTCTATTTGCTAATCTCGACACAGAATCGGAATCCTAAAGAAAGCAGGGAGAAGCCCGGCAGTAAATCCACGACGAGAGGAAAAGTCAAAGGAAAGGGGAAGGCAGATGATGATGGTCATGACGGCGACAAACACCGGAAGTCAATGCAGCCAGAGGGGACCAAAAAGACTGGAGTGCCGCTGTTTGATGAAGATGATTGAAATAATGCTCAAGGAGTGTACATTTGGAAAACCATTTCCCAACAAATCGGGTCCAATTGTTCAAGTGCTGTCGAATAAAATTTTCATGCATGACGCAAGGGGGGGTACCAAAACGAGAAAAACGTACCTGGGTCGATATTTTTCCTGGTACATACCTACTTAGGTTCCAGGTTTCAAATCATTAAATACAACTGAGATTCGATCTTACGGGGTCTGAAACGTAGCCTTTCATGGTAATTTGATCGCATTTAGTCGGCGTTCTCCGGTGTTATTCGGCTTCAGCGCAATTGAATTGCAATTTTCCACCTTCTTTGAGTACAGTATAGTAGGGTTCCTTGGATAACAACTTTGATCTTTCCTTTATACAGCTCCCACTTGCCCTCAATAAATTCTGAGTTAAAGCAGGCACATACTAGAGCATATAATGAATGATACTGTGGTAGAACCCGAGGAACCAAGGTGCTGGAATGGGGTAAGGAAAATAAAGTGGTCATGATGACACAGGTGTCACACGTCGGGTTCCTTGGATAATTGATGTCACACCAACCAGGTGTCACACCCATTTTGATGTTTCTGCTGCCGAGTCCGCAATGCACCGAAATAAAATCTGAATTTAAGTTTGTAGATACTGGAGCCTATAATGTGCTATACTGCTACAGAATTTCATGATTTAAGTCTGTAAAATGTAGCCAGATGCTCTCGGCGGCCGTAGAGTCACACTTCGGGTTCCTTGGATAGCGTGATATCACACATCATTCTCGTCCATCCGATGGACGAGTTATCGGAACCTTGACACGGTCGGATTTAGCGCGGGAGACCATGGAACCCTCCTCCACCTGATGCCACAGACAGCGGCGTGGTGGAACGCGGAAGGAGGCATTGGTCAACGTGTCAAAGGTGTCACGCCCTTCGCGTGCGTGATCTTATATCAATTCTAGACGCGTCAATCTCGGCCAGATTGCCTGACCTTTCGGGAAGATTGTAGCCAAGACCATGGACTTTGATATGGAAAATAGCTTCAGGCCAACATTGGCCAGATTAATACACAATCGATGAGAAGGAAAGTGATTGATGGCCTGATCAGGCAGTGAGTTATACCAAATCACCTCCCCTTCAAGCACTAACGGGACTCCGCGCCCGAAATTAATTTACAAGATGGGGTTAGAGTATATAATATATTGTATACAAGAATTTCGACTTGGGAGGACGCTGGGGAGCTTTTAAAAAATGAATATCCAAGGATGTATCCCTATCCAAGGAACCCTACTATACTGTACCGGAGTGGGCTTAGAACAATCACCTTGATCTTCATTTTCTGCATACATTTCCACGAGTGCGCCCCGGGTTGATAAACTGGCTCAAAGACCAAGGCAACGGAAAGCCGAACTTCAGACCGGAGCGATTTGTATCCTCAAGTCCATTCAACTTCGTGAAAACCATTATCGTTCGCAAGGAAGGAGCTAGAATACGAAAGAATTAACTTTCGAGGAGGAAAACGATGAACCCATAGCTATACATAACGGCGAAATTTGTCGGATTAGATCCACGCAAAAGGAGGATCGCAAGAACCTCGCGAACAGTAGAGGTCCGGACCGCCACAGAAAGGGTGATATCAAAGACCTCAGACTTTAGTGATGAGTAGTGTCACATGGTAGGTATTGTAAGGGCAACCTTAAGCTCAGCGCAGGGTGCAGAAACTAGCGGGGGAATCCAAAGTATAAATATAGGTACTAGAATACAGGAGCGGAAATACTACGCACCTAGCGGGGGAATCCAAAGAGAAGAAAGGATGAGGATTCCCATGCTAGGCACAGCTTTAAAAACTAAGCCAGCTAGTAGCACGTGTCCAGACTGATCAACAAATGATGGATGTGATGAGAGACCATGGGAGGTGGATGTGATGGGAGACCGTGGGAGGTGGCTGTGTGAGGTGGCCTCCCACAGCCACAGATCACAGGGTATGATGCACTGGTGCATCGAGAACTAGTTCTAATGCACCATGACATCATAGGTGACGGAGTGCCCGGCAATAGTCCTGGGCCTGATCACAGGCTATGTGCCAGGGTGAGCGCTGGGGATCAACCTGAGGAGGAAGGGAGCACAGGTGGGGAAGGGGGAAAACAGGGGCTGAGGCAGGGGTTCCCCTGACAGGTATCTAATGTGAGAGCCCGAAAGGGCAATGCGTCCAGATTTCAGAATTCTCCAGGAGACTGAATCGAAAAGAGAGCGAAACAGGATCTTGGAATTGCTGTACTCCGGAGGTGAAAGGATGCACACGAGGGTTGTTGTGGGAGGAAGAGACCTTGATTGTTCCGATCAGCCGATCAGTGACTCGGTTCGCTCTCATCTCCTTCAGTCTCCAGGATCTCGACCGGCGCAGGCAAGCGTCTACCATAACCCTATAACCCTACTCAATGGGCGTTCAGTAAATGCAGAACAGACTATAAGCCGTGCTGGCAGCTGACGGGCTTGTTCGCGCCGAACAGTACTCACCGATGAGTGATATGGTGGTGTGTTTTAATTGACAAGGAAGAAGATGAGGCAAATCCCATGAGTGATGATCGCACTTTATGCTTTGGTTGCAATCCAGCTGAATATCGAGAGAATGCCGATAGAAAGAGTAGCGGAAGGGATATTAGAGGTGCAGGGCAGGGCCCATAACCTGTTGGAACTTGGAAGTGGGGCCGCAGATACCATGTGCGCTGTTCATCCTCCTTTCCCCTGTTCCCTCGGCTTCTCGTCTTCCTCGTTCCTTTTCCCTCCCCATCCCCGTCCCCGTCCCCTCGTCTCGTCGTTCCTATCTGTCTTATCCGAGAACGTGGGCCCAGGTTCTCAAATAAGATAGTTAGGATAACTAGTGCAGCAAAGAATGACTGCATTTTACATCATTCTGGTTGAGGCCGTGATTCTGGGGCCATTACTTGGCCGTTTGGGCTGTAATTTTGGGAGGATGGGCGTTTGGGTAGGTGGAAACAAGTAGTGTAGTCTTTTGGAAGAAAGAATGCAGGACGAGCAATTTTTGGGGGAAGCTCCTGCTGATTTTCGTTCTGGAACCACCAAAAAGGAGGCATTTTGTTGGGATTCGTTTAAGGGAACCATTATAGGTATGAACAAGATTCTTGCGTGGGGAGGGTGCAGGTTAAGGGGTAGTATCGCCCCTCCAAACCTCAGAACAATCTGATAACATCTTGCTACCCGGAGCCCTTGAAAGCTAGTTTTTGGGGGAGAATAAACTAGAGGTCCTAGGAACTAGTCTATAGTCCCTTAAGACACAATAATGCATACTTCAACTAATAGAACCGCCCGCGGACTCAGTGGGAACCTCCCGCGGACTGTATTTGTGGTTCCAAGAAGCGCAAAAATTGCTAGATGATGCACAGTTGGCTCTGTGCTGTCTTATTGTGCCATTGATGACTCCGCAGCACCTTCCGCTCTGGCAGAGCACTTGCAGCAAGCTGCAATGTTCATTTTGGCATGATCTTTGCAAAGAAGTATGCCAGCTGTTTACTTCGTCAATGTTGACCATGAGTATTTGGACTCTTTTGAAGAACGGCTATTTGAACACTGAATTATTACCTTCAGCCTAAAATATCAGTTATGAAGGATCAATCTTCAGCATGAGTCTCTGAAATGTCACTGTTCGGTTTGTGAGCTTGAGCCGGAATATTAACCTTCAATGTTGAGTTTGAGTGTGAATATAAAAACTAGAAGACACTGCACCTACAGTTGTGGACAAACAAAGTCCACCAAAAAAAAAACCGATTTTTTTAGCCGAGATGAAGACACCAATTGAAAGATCTCATCAAGGGCTCCCTGTCCATATAAGAATCAAGTAATTCTGTCGAGCCGTTCTGCCGTAAAAAGCCATTTAGTGTGTGGAAGGACCCAAAATTTTGGCGGCCGCTTAAATATCGTGGGAAAAATATGAAAAAATGCGGAATCGACGCGGCTCATCGAACCACATCTGAATCTGTAAAAATCATGAAATTCCAGCGAGTAGTTCTCTTGCAATTAAATGTTCTTTCTTTGATCACATATTTGATTAAAAAATATGAAGAAATGCAGAATCAACGCAGCTCATTGAGCCGCATCTGAATCTCTTAAAAGCTTGAAATTCCAACGAGTAGTTGTCTTGTAATTAAATGCTCTTTCTTTGATCACATGTTTGATTGATCTGATGCTTTCAATACAGGTCTATGAGTGCTGAGCAGACAGTGATGGGTAGCAGAATGGTGGTGAAGCAGCAGAAACAGCATCGGTCAATTTCAGCCAGTGCTTTAGTGGTGCTCAGGCGCTGTCAGATGCCTGATTGATGGCATCAGTGGCGGTGTAAGAAACCATTTTTTCGCGAATCGTCTCAAATCATGATTTTATTTTTTGGATCTTGGCCAAAAATTTGGCGCCGCAATTTTCTCGCAGGAAAAACTTCGGAGTATGTTTTTTGAGCTCTTTGGGCAATTCTACATTCAAATCCACAAAAATTAGGGTCTAAATAAATCCCAATCAGGCTACAGACTATTTGCGGACTTTGTTTGTCCACAACTGTACTGTACAAGCTCTTTCTCGGTCAAAGATTTCTCTCAGGCTGCTCCTGTGCCACTTAACGCCGTGATCTTCTGTCCGCTGGCGATGTCCGGTAACTTTCAAGAATCAATCACATTCACAATCACAATATTCACTGATGCCCCACGACACTTGGTTCCGATGCTTGTGGACTGGGAACTATGTCTTGCTGTTTTTACCATGTATTCTGTAGCCCTAGAACTAAATATTATTTGGTTTCCCATTTTTTTTTGGTGCAAGGCCGATGAAGGTCCGATGAATCCGAAAACTGATCGCGGCCGTTGCAAACCATCAAAGATGCCGAGCCATTCAGAACTTGAAGGGAGGAGAAGTGAAGAGAAAGCAGAAGAAAAAGCAGAATAGAACAACGCAAATGCGACGATTACGCAGTGAGCTTGGGGATGACATTGACCATCTGGTCGACGTTGATAAACTGCACCCAGCTCTCGAGGTCCTTCGCGCTCTTGTGCCACATGAACGTGCTGTCTTTGGCGCCGCGAAAGAACGCGCACACGCACTGGTAGTGCTCTTCGACCAGCACGTCCTTGCGCGCCACCCCGAGACTCGCACGGAAGATGCGGAACTCCCAGCCCTGGAGCGGGTGCCCGTCAGCGCGGGCCGCCTCGAGGGGGATGTCGAACTCAAGGCGCGCCCAGTCGAAGCCAGCGGGCTGGCCGATCGCTTTGATGTATGCAGCCTTAAGCGCGAGGAGAATGCAGAGGCGGCGCAGGACGACTTTGCCACCGAGCTCGAGCGCAATAGACTGCATCTCGGGCGGAGTAAGCTTATGTGCCATCGACTCGATGTAGGTCTTGACGGATACGCCATGCGGTTCGACGGCGACCTGCTTGATCCCGAGGCCGATGTTGATGACCTTGCGCTGGATACCCTGGGTCATTGCCATACCGCACAGGGAGGTCTCAAACACGAGGTGGTACTCGATCATTGAGTGGAGGAACTTTTCGGGAGGCATGTCGTCGGGCGTCTATATGTACATGCGAGTCGGTGACGCGCAAATAACGCCCAAAGTCGAAGCTTACAGACCTGCTCAATCCAGTGCTTTCCATTTGACGTGATGCAGTCGCGCCATTTGGCGCGGGGTATGCGGCGGTGGCGCATCATGAGCAGCGGGAGCATGTGGGTAATGACCTGGCCTGGGGAAGGTCAGCGTAGTACCAAACATGCTCCACGATGCACGCACGGAAAGTGTCCGCATTGGGGGGGTCGTATGGTATCTTGATGTGCTGTACACAGTCATCGACGACCTTGTGGCACGCATCGTACTCCTTTATCGATGCTCATGAGCGCCGATAGAGGGAACGCGCAGCGACACGCACCTCTTTCGTGTACTCTCGATTGAGCGACAACATCCAGACAAGTATGGGGCAATCCGTAGACATCGCTGGAGAGCGGGGTGAGCCACGATCGCGGAGGAGGCCAGAAGGAGATTTGTGTGGGTCAGAAAAATAACCGAGGTGAGAAGAGGGCACCTTTATAAACTTGCGGGTCCTTTGTCCCCGAAACTGTGGATACTCCCACAGCAGGCGCCAATTCTTGCCTTCTCTTTCCCCGAAGCTATGGGCCCTCACACGCTGCCGGAACTGAACGGCACTCAAGCGCTCATATTTACTTGGCCGCGAGTCGGTATCACGGACATGCTCGCGTGCCACCGGAGATTTACGGCACCAAAATTCTGGATGCTCTCACTGCGAGCGCCAAGGTCTGGATAATTTTAAACGAAAGTGAAACTAACTCTACCCCGCATATCACGACAAACTAGTCGACCACATTTTCTGCGCGGAAGTTGAGATTGGACATTCTGATAAGTCCAAAAAACCGGGTGCATGTTTTAAAACACCCTGACTAAGTCGTTAGTACCGTAGAAGGGGTAGAAGACAATCAGTAATGTTAAACGAGCGGTGGATGTAGCGAGTACGAAAACGAATGCAATAGGGGTCCTGGGACATTGATGCAATCAGCGGAGCGGAGATGGGCTGAGTTGGAAAAAGCATCGGACGGACAGACAAACAGACACACATAAATTTATAAAGAGAGTGATGGAACGTCATCCAATAAAAATAAAAATAAAAAATTGTGACACCCTGGAGGAGGAAGAGATCGCAGAAATTTTCCTTCATCATTCAAATCCAACAAGCTAATCGATGCTATGATCGTGCATGCATGTCTCGTTACTGTTTCGTCGGCAATGCCTCGGCTCAGCATGTCCGTTTGACTTCATATTTGGGCTGCCGCTAAGGTAAGTCATACAAACCGCATCTCCATCTATCTGACCTGGTCTACCATCAGATCGCACAAATGCCTGGTGTTGATATCAACACTCCTCAGTTGTTTAAATTCCGCCTCAGATCAAAATCCAAATCAGGAAATTATTTTCGGCAAGTTTCGGCATGGCCACAAAGATGCCGCACAAGCCGCGCCCACCCCGAAAAATGCCAAGTCCTGGACCGCGCTAGCCCAGCAGTTGGTTAGCTCTACCGGGGTTTTTTTTTTTGTTGCTCTGGCATCCGTATTCAAAAGAAAAAAATAAGTTGGAGGGCCTACTTCTAGAGAACTGTCTACTGTTGAAAATAACTGAACCTCCCTTTGGTCGGCGTCGCGTAACGCAACACCGGAGGACAGTGCAGCTGCTTCTACGCAAGTCCCTGACTCTTCTAGCGATCCTAATGAGTCTATTCCATTCCAAAATCCTGTCATAATCGATGTAGAATGTCATGCCTTCTCCAATGGACTCCAGGCTGATAACTCCGTCGTGTTAAGAAGAGAGATGGCAGCTGATGTATCACTCTAAACCACATTAAACCTCAAATTTCGCCAGATTCTGTGGCGGTTTCTTTGAAAACGAGTAGACTGTCGAGCAAACCAACGGAAATGATGTGCCGCCGGCAGGCAAAATGTCGAGATTTTGACCTTATGAAAGGCCCAGAGATAGTACTTCAGAGGTAAATCTTGAGACCTACAAAGATACGAAGCAATGAGGCATCACCAGGAGCGCGAATGAACGAGAATTATGAGGATGTTCGAAAAAGGAAGATTTGCCGTCCGATCCGACAAGCTCCGCCGGGAACCAGTGGAGTGAAATTGAGTCAATTTTGATGTTCCCGCTCAAGCCTCTGGACCGATACTGATTCTGAGTGGCCAGAAATAAATCGTTCCTCAAAGCCAAAATTTTGTAGGGGATCCGAGTTGTTATTGAAGCTCCTGGAAGGAATCTGGATACTGAGCTGAAGTAAGCCTTATGGGCCGTAACTTTCGGCACATTTATTGCGCTTTATTTTCCCCACCGCCATTGGTATCGGGCTGGAGACGGGCCAGTTCCACGGGAGTGAGCCAAACAGTCCCGTGAGCGGCCCGTCCCTCACGGATTGGATCGGCTCTTGTCCGGGCCCGGAAATTTGTGGATTGCGGATCTATAAAACCCCGGATGGACCCAACTCTCATTAATGCCTTCCCTTGTCACGATCGCCATCTGTCGGTACGAGGATTGCATCTGACCATGCAAACCAGCACTGACGACATGTTTCGGAAAGCAAACAGAGGGTGTAAAAAGAGCAGGAGATGATCTGATTCAAAGAAGAAAGCCGTCCCTACAAGGTGCATTCTAGGTTCTGGGCGTCTTTTTTATTTATTTATGTTTCATTCGTCCCCACAGACGGCCACTACGCAGGCCAGAATTGTAAAATCAATCTTTTCTCTCAAACTTTGTGTGATTGTGGCGCATTTTCCTGTCCTTGGTACGGGCTATGCACAGCATCTACAGAGCAGCACTGAAACCGATATTGCAATTTCTCAGTCCGAAACCGGAGTATCCCTGCCCCAGGTTTGTTATGAGGCGTGTGTAAACAACGCATGTGATTGGGCGTATGACGCGTCGCGTAATGACGCGACACGCGGCAGGGTGTGGCACTGGTACATAGGTTCGGATCAAGCCGCCATTCTCAGATCACATGATATTCACGTGCAATTCTGAGGGAGATTGTCCGGCTGGCCGGACCGGAGACAGGCAATCATTTTTTCTGCGCTCTGCGGCCAAGCGTAGGGTCTTGTTTATTATCTACCGTTTCTTTAACGAAATGACGAGGTTTTGTGAGTATATGTTTGTCCTATCTCCTTTAGTCTATCCCCATTTTGTCTCCTCTCGACCACGATTCACAAACGGCGAAGCAGTGCACAAGAATTCAGAATACCTCCATTTGCCATATTCCGCGGTCTCCATTTTTCTCTCAAGGCGATGCAGTTCTGCTGCCTATTTTGTTCGAATTGGTTCGTGTCTAATCTTTCTTCTGCGGACTGCGAAAAGCTGTTGAAATCATGGCCGAGCTCTCTATATTAATCCTTGCATGCTCGCTCGTAAAATTATCTTTCTGCTCCCGCTCTCTCCACAATGACTGTATTCAACATTCTGGGCTTTTTTCAACTCAAATCTGGACGACGTGTCCCCACCGTCAATGGTACCTCGTAACTTGGAACAAGATGCGCCGCCGCTTGAAGTCGGGCAAAGGGGCGAACAAAGGAATGTGATTTTGATCTTTGTTTTGTATTTGCAGGAACGAACACGAGGATGACGAGGATAATTAAAAGTGAATATATTCCAGAGAAATGCAACCTAAAATCGTTTTACCGCCCCCACCAATCGCTCTGTTAATAAATTTGACGAGGAAAGTGAACAGAAGAACACCTTCCCGTTCGCTTGAGAGGTGTTGATATACGAATGGATTTCCGAGAGACCAGTGGTAGCGATGAGCTTTCTCTCTGATTGTAAAGACATAATTGCGTGGCGCAGCGCTCACGGTTTGAATACAGCAGACTGAATGGCGAGCGGGATCGCGGACGATAGCCAGCAGGGGTTATGTAGTAATTAACACAGCAGTATGAGCATTTTCTTGAAGAATGAAAACTCGCAGGGCCAGCTGAGAAAGACATATTTTGCAGAAAGTCAACCACAACATCTCCAGAGAAACAGTCAGTGGAAAACGAGCAAAATCAGCAAGACAACCGACAGAGATTGACTGAGAGTAGCATCAGATTTGGAGATTAACAGAAAGAGTTCTGGCGAAGGAAAATTGAGGACGGCAAAAGTGGGCGAAGAATTGCTACCTGAACCACCAGTCAAGGGCGCGATTTATCTGCGGAGGAACGTCGAGGATGTACGTGGCCGCAGCCCGTTAATGAATGGAAGTATCTGCGGTGCAGTGACAGGCAAAACTGCGCGGATGCGGATCGCAGTACAAATAGGTCAGGCGGACGAATTTAGGACAACCATTGAAGTAGGAGCCGTGTTAGTTCCGCAGGACGGTTGGTCAGTTGACTGAAAGCAGGCAGATTTTTGAGTGCACAATGAGGAATCAACAGACCCTCGAGCCGAACGAGGGATGTGATTAAACACGAGACCGACACTGCGCCAAAACAAACCACGGCACAGATATTCTGAAAGGGGTTAGACAGAGAAGATTGCGAGAGGAAGAATGCAGCAAAGATAAACACCGCCGAGGAACCAAGATTGCTGCCGTCGAGCAGAAAGGACATATGGGGCATACAAAATGAAGAGGCGGTGTGGACGAGTGCAGGGATTCGAGCATGGATGGGGTTAAAAACAGAGTGCGAGCAGATGAAGACGAAAGGAGTACGGACATATGGAGAAATGGCACAGCCGAGGAGCCATTTCGTTAAAGAACGGTTAATATGTTTCCCTCAGGAACCCCATGTGGCTGAACAGCTGACCTACCCGCAGTTCTCCGCGACAGGATTGCGACAGGACGCAGTTTACCGCAGTCGCTGCTGCTGGCTACGGCGCAGCCAACTCCATTGTCATCGGGCCGGGAGGCCACGTAGTTCACCCGAAGATTCTGGACATATAAAGCAGTAAGGCCGGCGAGCATGGCCCGCTACCGGCTTTGATCTAACCTGGTTCAAATGATCTTAAAGAGACATTAAAATAGGACGTTTTTTGAGTCAGATTTAAAGGCTAAGGAGTGTAGAAGGAGTTCGTACGATACCAACTATGTGGAGGGAGTTTGGTTTATCATGATATAATAGCTACTGAGCGGGGGTGGTGTTGCGCTTAGGTACTTTGCTGGAGCTGGGCGACGCCTTTCCGAAATCGTTGAACGCGGTGTTGATGGCGTAGTCTCTGGCCAGCGTCTTTGGACTGGCGCCAGGCGAATAGGCGCGACGTTCTGGCATCGTGGGAACAGCCCGGTCCCAGGGCCCACTATCTCCACGATCGAGGACTTTGAGCTTATCTCCTATCAGGTGGTAAACCTGTAAAACACACTGCAGAATCAATTCTAAAATCGGAGACATACTTTCTGTCTGGCTGCGGCTCTCCTCTGTTGATGTAGGTAACAAAATATACAGTCACGAGGACCAGAGTGCCTTCAACGAGCGTGCTGTAGAGCTCAGCTGACGCAATCAGGTTCCCCTCCGCGTTGGCGTAGTCGCGCTGGGTGACCACGGCCTTGTCATGCGCAAAGCAGGACCCCCAATGGTCCAAAAGAACACTTGGGGGATAAGTGTCACCACCCTTCCGCTCTAAGATACGGTCAGTGACATTGTCTAGAAAATTTGAATACTGTACTTTTTCCTTCAAATCGGTAGTCACGCGTCACGCACCCCCCTGCCGATCACGAACTTTGGTCGAGGTCACGCGTCACTCGGGCCCCTGTCGAACCTCCAAGTGGTCACACAGGCCCCAAATCACCTAAAATCACCTAAAAAAAAAAAAAAAAGCGGAAAAAGACAAAATTTTCAGTTCAAATGCCGAAATTTTCGAGGTGTCACACAAAAATTCCCCGGCTGCTGAAATGTCGAATAGGTAAAATGGGTCACGCGTCACACCCCCTGTCGATTTGAATGAAAAAGTACAGTATCAATAGACGATACCAACAGTCTACGGGCTCGCCATTTCGACGTCCTCTGCACTCTCTGAGGTTCCTGTGGTCAACCCACCTTAGTAATTCTCCTGCGAGGAGGAAGAGGGGCGGACGAGGCAGAGCTGTTGGTGTAAGGAATCTAGAACACCGTTAGTGAAAGGTGCGGGCGGAGAGATAATTTACAAACCTTATAAGTTGGCTCCAGCCGTGCAAGCACAGCGATGTCTTCCGCAGAGTCGCCAGTGTATTCCACGCACTCGGTGAGCTCAAAGTTCTGTGTCGGAAAAAACAGATAAATACGTGAGACACGATATTAAGAAGGTTATATCTACGCACCTCGCCGTTCTTGATTTCCTCTTTCTCATCAGATACACGCAGGGTGTCACTGCTGCTCTATCCTGAAACATGGAACACAAGCCCTCAGGCGTGCCGGTGGGGCAGCGAAGCACGAGAACGGTGTAAGGCTGCTAACGGATCAATGAGATATAGAACTCTCAGTTGAGATTTGCTTGTTGTCTGGACTCTGCATCGAGAATGATACTGAAAACGGCTTTCGAAATCCCGACAGAGCGCACGGCAGGCAGAATGATCTGGTCGTGGAGCCAAATTTGCATCCACTACATATAGTCGGCACAGGCCCCAGTCGTGGTATGATGCAGAAGAAGACGTCGATATTGGATTAGAGTTAAACCAGCACGGGGGATGGCATGTAATTCAAGGGATTGTTGTATCGTTGGGAGATCGGCATGAAATACGGAAATACGGGAGCAGGTAATATGATGTCCTGAATATTTCGTGTTTAGTTTACTCCTCAGTTTGTTGTTTCTATCAATTATATGCATTTTTCCCCCATTTTTTCTCGTGATATTGTGCATCTACGACTAGATATTGCAAAGTACTGTACTCTATGAGCAGTTACTGAGCAGACCTGCAAGAGCTACTAAGAGCTACCAGGTGCTACCATATCCATGCGCAAGGGCTACCAGGAGCTGCCAGAATTAAGCGGGCAGCTACCAGGTGCTATGTAAAGGGGGACTTGCCTACCGGGCTACCACGGATATTTCGGCTACGGAGCGCGACGTACTCAAGCCGTTTTTTCCTGATGTTCTGTCGAGGACAAGTTGAGGACCACATCAACATCTGTATCTGTCTTGCATTCATGGAAAATACTCATCTATGTCTGTTCATCGCAAACCAAGGATTTGTGTTTCCGGTGGTGCTTTGATACCATCGCAAGTAGCGCTCCCGTCTACTTTCTGACTGTCGAGAGCTATAAAAATTGCACAGTGTGTGTTTTAATAATTCTGGGATGAATTGAGCACTTACTTGAGGTAATATGCCCCTTTTTAGGGTGCTTCTGCTTGATTTTGAAGGCTGGGTCCAGTTCAGGTTCAATGAGATTCGGGCCGGTTCAACCATCTCCGAATTTCGGACTGGACCCCAAGTTCGGTTCAGTAAGAATCACAGCCACTGAACCGGACTTTGGTGGGCAAAGTGAAAGTGCCGCCACTGCCGCCCTTTTGCCGCCCTTGGCGGCAGTGGCGCGGCGGCAATGACACATTTGACAGGTGAATTTCTCGTGCAGTATTGGTTCTAGTGTAGTATGATCAATTGTACCGAATGAATTACACATTCACCGTCACATTCAAAGCGCAAATGAGCCCAAAGCTTGTGGTTGAAGTTGAATTTTTGACACCCAAGGGCGGCAAGGGGGGCGGTAGTGGCGCCACTTGGGGGCGGCAGTGGCATCACAGAGGGCAGCAATTTGTGCTGGGGGGGCGGCAAGGGGGGTGGCAGAGGGGGCGGCAATGTTTTTTTGGGGGTGGCAATGTTCCTCCGTGACAAGGGCAGCAATATGACATATATGTGACATGGGGGCGGCACTTTCACCATGCAAATTAATTTGGTTCAAATTCTCATACTGAGCTGGAGGAACGAGTGTATAACACCATTCCCCCAGAGCTCAGTTCCAGGGAAGAATCTGCCTAAATGTCTCTACAGGTTGAGATATCCAAAGAATAGTCATCGAAGGAGATGTCATCTGTGCAGAACACTTGCGGAATTTACACCCAATAGGGCCTAATTTATGGTTCATTTACGTCCCAGTGGCTAGATCCATTCGGTCTGCCGCCGTACTCGTTGTGTAAGAAGCTGAACAATTTATGAAATCTTGTTGAACCATCCACATGATTTTGGACATTTGAATGCCCGTAGAACGCATTTGAGGAAGTAATTTCCAGTCAGGTGCAATTTTTTGCGGACGGCTAATGCCCCTCCCAGGTTTTCCAGCACTATTTGGTTCAGACTAATCACCAACTGAGTAAAATTCAGAGAACCACACGAAAGCAGCCAGTCACCGGGCATCTCGGGGATGTTCGCCGAACCACTATTCAACCAGACGCCATCGTTTCGAAGGTAGTCTATGAAACCCGAAGTTCAGGCTGTGGTTGGCATGCCGTCGTCCAACACGCCAGTTGGCACTCCGAATATGTGCATCACTTTGAATGCCAGTAACAGGCTGAACTTCAATTATGGACTCTGAGGAGAAGGAGGGAGGCTATTCCAGTGTGATAATTCAACCAATCCAACACAACTGATAATATAGAGCCGAAGACCACATGCATTTGTTCATCTTCCTAAGGCCCCCGACACTCCAGCACGTACATCCGCGGTTCGGTCGGCTCCTACTTTTATGGATTTGCTTCACTCAACGACACTGACCCGGAACATCAAAACTGCGGGCCCCTGTATTTTACCCATGGTGAAAAATGGGTTGATCACTGACGCGGAGGATGTACGGCGGCAGGATCGACATCGAAGACGAACATCGAGATCGGGCATCGAATCTATATACGAACGATTTCCTTGAATTATTCTATGCCCTCCCATGTGCCGTTTAAACGCTTGATTTGAGGTACCGTATTCTCCAACTTACTTCTCTGTGTTTCCTTTAGTTCTACCGCGGCGATTCGAAAGATTGCGGCCGTGAGCTCCGCTACGGGGATTGGGAGAAGGGCATGTGCATCATCTATAAAGCTAGGGTCTACTTGCAGAGTGAGGGAGAGATACCAATACTGTCAGTGGTTTGATACACATTTCAGAAGGATGTCGCGCCAAGTGTGGTGGGCTGAGGCGCAGAGGATGCGTTGATGGATTGATGATCATTGCCTTTTCTGGGGGGGGGGGGGGGGGGGTCGTGGGACTAATTGAGTGATCCAGAGATCGGACATCCCTTGAGATTTGTCGGAAAAATTAAAAGTCACGTGCATTTTCGAATTGAACGAAATAGTACAGTATTTGGTCGCGATCAAAACCGCCTAGTAAGCTTGCAGACGTGTCTGTTGACCTACAAAAAAATTGTAATTCCTGTTTAAGACACAATACATGTACTTATATCAAGTTGGAAGAAATTACAGGTTGCTAGAAATGCCCTACTGCGTGAAAGGTTACTCCTTCCAAATTAGAATGTAAATCCGAAGGTGACTCGGTCTGAACCAAACTCCTCCGGGAAAAAATCTTCTAATGTTTGTCTAACGTCATATATGTTGTAGATGGCCACATAGACTCTCAAGAATATTTATTTTGCGCTCCTTGCGCTTGCCTAAAGTCGCCATCACTCGAGGCACGTGTGTTGATGGGTGGGTCCGATAACGAGATCTGACGCCTCTTGTTAGGCTCGTGACCAACCGTGTTCGCCAAGCACGTGGCTGCGCTTATCACGGTTGGACTTCGTATTTTCGACCTTACTTGAAAAAAAGCGTAAAAACTTGTATAGGGAAAGATGGTCTGTTTTCGATTCTAAGTCGAATGGCACCAACTTGTTTCGGATTTTGGCAGAAAATAAATGGTGCTCCATCGACGCAGAATGAAAAATGAAGGAACTTTCTCTATATAACTTGCGCCTTGAGCAGCCTCATTCTGAAAGTACGGAAGGGGAGAGAAGAGGTGTGGATGGGCTGAAAATTTTAAGTCCGAAATCATGATTGGCGGGTCCCGCCAAAACGTCAACCAATGATCCCAGTCGTTTTAGGAACCATTTGATCACTTGCTTGTCTCGTGATCAAAAGTTCGGTTACCTAAAACAGACTGGTCGCGAGTCTAACATTAACCGTTCTTTAAGATTTTGCTCATTCGGCTGTGCAATAGCTCCATATGTCCGTTCTCCTTCTGGTTTTCCTCTGCTCCTCCTCTTCCATTAACCCCTTCTGGCCTCAGGCTTCTGTACTTCATTACCACTGCCTTTTCATTTGCGACAGAACAGCTGCCCTGTGCGCAGC
Organism: Mycena olivaceomarginata; assembly: GCA_029378375.1. Lineage (NCBI taxonomy): Eukaryota > Fungi > Basidiomycota > Agaricomycetes > Agaricales > Mycenaceae > Mycena > Mycena olivaceomarginata. The sequence goes on from JARKIC010001592.1 coordinate 32,783, forward strand.
CTCTTCCTGATGGGACGCAGTTGCTGCTGCCTACGGCGCAGCTCCATTTGATTTTTATGACGCCGGTGGGCCACGTAGTCCGGCCGACTGTGGAATTATTATTAACTGCTCTTCAACGACTCGATAGTTTGGCGGTGCAATTGCTAGCTGTATCCCTTTTTCTTTCCTCCGCTTCTCATCTGCAGAGCCTGCTTTCCTGTTCCATTGGCTCGTTACCAGCCTGCCTACGAGAAGCAAAACTTTGGGCGAGCCATTTGCCGTAGGCAGGCTGGTACAACTCGGGAGTGCTGAAAGGGCTGGGCACGGAGTTTGAAATTTTCCATTTCCTTTGTTGTCACTGCAAATTTGATTATTTCTTTTCGATTCAAAGGAGGGGTAGGGGTGTAAAGCTTGCAGCTATATTTCTGTCTCCTCAGATTTGTTATTTTGCGCCCAGAGAGTCTGCGCGAGAGGGCCAGTTTTACTCGAGAAACTTACTTTCGGACCGATTACCGGGAACGACGTCATCGGCCCCACCAAGAATTTCAAACTCCGGGCTCAGCCCTTTGGCGCGTCCCGAGTTGTACCAGTCTGCCTACGGCATAGTGCTTGCACTAAAGAATTGCCGTGGCAGACTGGTAACGAGTCTAGAGAACAATGTGATACATTAAATCCCCAGCTAGGCCTGCCGATCGACAGACTAATATTTCTTTTTGAGGTTAGCTAGGATTCAGCCGATCGGTGCAATAATATTCTAGTCACAAGTAGGTAGGACTTGGCCGATCATATATCTCTGCTAAAAAAAAAATGCAAAAAAAGGAAACCATCAATGAGAATCGAACATTGAAAGTCTTACATGATGGGAATCGGAAAACAGTGAAACCATAACCACTCTACTAGACACCAGTTGAGGATGCCCCCACCTAAGATCCTGCATTCTACCCACGAATATCCTGCCTAGTCAGCCTGAAGGAGGGAGATAATAAATGTCCCATTCTTGAACCTGATCCTAATTCGCAAACATCATCATCCGATAATAAGGACAATTTGTTATTGGCTTTCAAGCCTGAGGGTATTCATTGCCTTTCGCGGCCTCAGTACGCCAATTATTTTGGGGCTCCCGTGGCTAGCAAAGAACCACATCGTTGTAGACCACGCACGCAGGACTGTAATTGATAATAAAAGTGGCTACAACCTGTTAGACCCTGCTCCCATTAAGCCGGCACCTCCGCCCAAGCTAAAGTTGCGCGAAAAGATGCAGAAGACAAAACTTGACCACAAAACAATGGCCAAGGAACTAAGATCGGTATGCGAGACGCGTTGCGCCACCTTGGAAGCCTCGAACGGATTTGAGGATGTAAAAACCGGTTGATGTCATTGCGGCTGTCCGGGAACGCATAGAAATCCTCGCTCATTGGGAGCAACTGCAGAAACGTGGGGACGAGTTGAAGGCCTCATACAAGGAGCTTTTCGAACCGATGCCTCATGTCGAGGATCTCCCCACGGACGTTTATTGTGAAATTAAATTAAAGGACGTGAACGAAACCTTTAAGACGAAGACTTACCAAAGTCCGCGAAAATATAAGGACGCATGGCAAACATTGATACAAGCGCATCTTGACGCTGGACGTATTCGTCCCTCAAGTTCACCGTACGCGGCCCCAGCCTTCCTTATACCTAAGGCAAATAAGCTGGTATTACCGCGATGGGTGAACGACTTCCGTTCACTTAATAAAAATACAGTTCGAGACTCCTTCCCGCTACGCCGCATAGATGACATTTTGGCGGACTGCGCGAAGGGACGAATCTGGTCAACGATAGACTTCACCGACTCATTCTTCCAAACACGCATGCATCCGGATTCAATTAAGTATACCGCGGTCAGCACTCCACTAGGCCTATACGAGTGGACAGTCATGCCACAAGGCCTCAGAAATGCCCCCGCAGTGCAGCAACGTCGGGTCACCGCCGCCTTGCGCGAATTAATCGGGAAAGTTTGCCATGTATATTTGGATGACATTCCAAAGACGAGGACGAGCATGAAAAGCACATCCAGATGGTTTTTGATGCACTTAAAAAGGCACGTCTATACTGCAATCCCAGCAAGACGAAGCTTTTCCAATACGAGATCGATTTTCTGGGACATCACGTCTCCCAAAGAGGTGTGGAGGCGGATGCAAAGAAAATTGAACGCATCGTAAATTGGCCACAGCCAAAAATCCGCGACCAATGTACGCGCGTTCCTCGGCCTAGTCCGCTACATAGCCCAGTTCCTCGAAGGCCTGGCAGACCATGCTTCAGTGCTGGAAAAGCTGACGCTACAGAGCTGCGACGAGGTTTTCCCAGACTGGTTACCGATACACCAGCGGGCTTTCGATGCGATTAAACAACTCGCAGTCAGCTCAGAGTGCATGACAACGATCGATCATGAGAACCCCGCAGACAACCAGATTTTTGTAATGGCAGATACCAGCAACAAACGATCTGGAGCGGTCTTATCCTGGGGACCGTCGTGGGAAACCCGTACCGGACTGAAGTCCATAACCCGGATTTTTCGCGCGATAATCTCAAACCGCTGAGTATGCAGTGAACAAATGGCCAGAAGTTATTTCTAATTAAATCACTTAGGCAGAGGTTGTATCCTGAGCGGTCGTCCCACCGATGAAGTGTGGATTCCACCAACACCCAGTCGCCACTCTTCAGCAGCTCGGGTTGTATCTCCACCAGCGCATCGCCGTGTTCTGAAACAAGGGGGGGGGAGTACATGGTAAGTTCAATCCATGTTCCGCTTTCGAGTTGGTCCAGTTGGTGACATGTATGTACTGTCGACCAATGAAAGACGGTTACGTTGAGCACTATTGAAGGTAGGGGTGTACGCACATCATTCACGTCGTAGTCGTCGTCGTCTGCCTCCTTGACCATGAGCGCCAGTGGTTTAATTTGGCTTTTGAACTCTGTGAAAGCCTCTGAATTGGTGTCGGGCCCGCCGTCAATCCTGAAAGTGCGGTGTCCATCGGGCCATGTCTGGCAGCCGTCCGTGAACCAACAATATGAATGCGATCTGGAACGCCACACTTACAATGGGCTTGCATACACATCCGAAGACATAGATAACATAGGTTGGTCCGTCGGGTCTCACGCAAGCTGTTTCATCCGGAACGTAACTCCCGAATGTCCCAAGCCTGAAGTCAGCACCATAGATGTCTGTTGCCAGGGCGGGGATGTTTTTGGAGTGGAGGAACGCAATCAGGGATTCCGGTGTAGGAAGATGGGCGGGCAAAACAGGCAATGTAGGGGAATTCATGCCATTGCTAAGAGTTTCTCAACCGCTCTATAAATACAAGGTCGTTCGTACAACCTATTCATAAGCAGTGACATTGGGACAAATCAGGTTGCGGCATATGACACCGGTCCGGTACTTCACATCACTGTCTCTCATCGCGATCAGATTCAGATCCTCCTCCCATTCAAAATGGTCAATTCCGCCCCACTTCCAGTGCCCGATCCCGGAGATCTTAGTTGACAAGCGAGGGATCGCGGGGCAGGCGTGCCCGCACGGTCTACCAAGTGTTTTGGTTGTCGGAAGCAGATTTATGAATTTTGGGAAAGGCGAGATGAGTTTTCTCCGAGTTTCTGACTCGAGTGCCCCTTGCACCTCAAATGAGGACCCGCTTTTACAAACCTGGTCATGTTGGAATCTGCAACATCCAAATGGTGTATCCACGCTATGGTGATGTTTTTTATCTCCGGGCACTCCTGCTTCATAAGAGTGCACATGATTGGCTTGATATTCGGACAATTGATGGTGTCATCTATGGAACATACCAGGAAGCTCCTCGAGCTATGGGGTTATTTGATAACCGCGATGAAGGGATAATGACATTCGAAGAATTAGTCAACTTTGGTGCTCCCCCAGCTCAGCAACGTTGGATATTTGCCGTCCTGGCAGTGGAAGGAAGCCCTGAATTGGCAATCTGGGAAACATACCAAGAATCCCTTGGTGCTGATATCAGGGATCGCATGCTGAGAACTACTGCTGCTCCGCAGCCTGATTTGGTCACCAATGAGCTCTTGCTAGCACTTCAGACTTTACTACAAGGTATTGGCAAGTCATTGGCAGAAATTGGACTCCCAGAGCCGACGGAAAAACAGCAGGAAGTTGAAACTGAACGTCTTCGATGATCAGGGGATCCAACCAATCTGTGCGCTTTTAGAGACGGACTTACAGTTGAACAAGTTTGTAAATTGCTTTCACTCATGGCTACCACTCTGATGCTCTTTTAGCGAACAGTATACGACCATATCATGCATGTCTCCACCCTAGATAATCCTCCCCCTCTCCATATCGATGGTAGGGCCGGACGTGGCAAGACATTCGTCCTTTATCCCGTCATAGGTGCACTACAAAAATTGGATGAAATTGTTTTACTGTCGGCATCTTCTGCCTTTGCAGCAAAGAATTATCCTGGAGGACGAACAACCCATTATCTCTATGGCATTCCGGTTGACGAGTATAATCCACATCTATCATCATCTGTTGGGCCAAGAAGCGACCGCGCAAAACTTCTCCAAGCAGCTAAATGCCATGTTATAGATGAAATTGGGGGACTCCATTTCAAAGCTTTTGACTGTGCCGACCGTCTCATGCGTTCCTTAACAGGATGCTCCAACAAAGTCTGGGGTGGACGTATGTTAATTACAGTTGGTGATTTTCGCCAGGTATGTGTCATATGTAGAATTCAAGTTTATCTTCTCAACTGGTCCAAGGTCGCACCTGTCGTCAGATTTGGAGGACGAACAGCAATATGTAAAGCATCCCTGCGCGCGCAATCTGTCTTTCACCACTTCAAAATTTTAAAATTGGAGACCTCAATGCGCCAGCGCCACGATTTAGCCTCTTCTTCCTTCCTCGATGCCATCGGCGATGATTACCTTCATGATTCAGTGGACTTGAGCTGTTTACCGCATACACAATCACCTCAGGAGCTAATCAACTTCGTATTTCCTCCCAGTGTTGTGTCCAACCCCGCAGTCTGTATTTCCCGAGCCATACTGAGCCCTTTCAACATCTTTGTTGATGAATTCAACACCACAATCCTCCATAGTGTCCAAGGTCATGCCCACTGCTACATAAGCAGTGACTCAGTGGAGGACGATGTTAACGACTCAAACGAGGCGGTCTTCACAGACCCCGAATTCCTGAACTCACTTCATGAACCTGGAATTCCACCCCATGAATTGGTTCTCAAAGTACCCTGGAGTTCAGCGGTTCACGGATCTCGCCCCCGCTGATCTTTCCACACCCAACAAAATATACGGCTGCCTCGGATCACCTCTAGTTACGTGATGAAGGAAGAGAACAAGATACAGTATATGGCAATTTTCTCGTGATCGCCGAGGAATGAACAACGAATTCAGTGAACAATCGAGGTGACGGGTGACGCCCCGTGAACTTTTGGTCATAATAGTACAGTAGACACGAGGGGAGGGTACACAAGCGATGCGTCAGAGGAGAGGGTACATTGGGGCGCAATACCGAAGGAAAGAGCAAGATACCCAACTGTTAATGGATCTTCCCTCAGAGACCTGCGCCGCTCGCATCGGACATCCTGGAATTCCTCGAAGCAGCTAGCATGAGGTGAGGAAGAACACGTTTAAAACGAGACAACGATGAGTGAATAGGTGAAACCCCGTGAGGAAATTTAAGACTAACTCTCGGATCCGGCCTCCACTAACTCAATAGCACCGAATCAAGACATGCCGATGAAACGGAGGGACGAGGTCGATTGACCTATGGATAGAAGATATGGCGGTGCCAATATAAATCCTCCCTATCCCCCGCCTTTGTGACCACAGTCCAAAATATTACACGAAACAAATGCGTTTTTCGATTTGATTCTCCGTGCAAAACGAAATGCAATCATGTGCTGTGCCTAACCGCTCTATTCTAACTGAATAGACATTCATTTGACATTTTCGCGGGATGGCTTTGCACTGCAAGCAAGAAGCATTAATTAAGATACAACTTCTAGACTGATTCAATGTTCTGCACTTCATATATTTCCGCTTACGCCATACGCAGAGCTCTGGGTCTGATGGCACACTTGCAACGCATCCAGGGAATCACCTGCGACAAGTTTTAGCCTAAACCATCGAGTGCATATTGATTACCGACCTATTTTTTCTCCGTGCAAAGCTTTTCGAGCATTTTAATCACACGCACAAAGTTCACACGGCTACCATACTCACCTAGATTGTTCTATTCTTACTGAATAGACATTCATTTGACATTTTTCAAGATATCACCAGGAGTTGACCTGAGTGATACAGAGCCAAAACCCGGATCCGAAAAAAATCGATTTTGAGCCGCATCCGTGGAGCCTCTCAGCTAGTTTTGTTTTTATAGAATACCTGCAAGAGCTGGAAGTATTCTGATGCAAAAAACTGGGTTCATCCCACCGGTTTGCACACACAAAAAATTGAACAATTGCTGTCTCAAGCAAGAAGCATTAATTAAGATACAACTTCTAGACTGATCCAATGTTCTGCACCCCATATATTTCCGCCCACGCCACACGCAGAGCTCTGGGTCTGGTGGCGCCCTTGCAACGCATCCAGGCGATCATCTGCGACAAGTTTTAGCCTGAACCATCGAGTGCATATCGATTATTGACCTACTTTTCTCCCTACATACCTTTTCGCCCCAATGACCAAACTTTCTGTTCAGCATGTGACTCCCACCACACGCAGTGCTGCCATTCGTCCCTTCGATGTTGACCAGCACTACGTCCCACGCACCCCCGTCAAGAGATCCCTTGCCGTGATTGACATCTCCAACGACGACGAGGAGGACCCGCGCCCTCGCAAGAAGCCGTTCCATCTCGGCACTGTGGGCATGAGCAAAGGTCGCTCAATACTGCTCGAAACTCATTGGTCTTGGGGGCAATCCTACTCAGAATTCAGCCAGCATTCCAGAAAACAAGTCGCCATCGAAATCCGAGCATTTTTGCATGAGCTATGTCTTGCAAACCATTCATTTGTTTCAAATTGATGCAATTTGTTGATTGAATTGATGTGCATCGCCACCAAGCCGTGGAACTGAGCTTGTATTATCTGAGGGTTTCACTCCAATCCGAAGGTTTCACTCCAATTATCAATTCCGTTTTTGAGGTCTTTGCCACTACGCCACGGCTTAAACAATGTCAACATGGTGCAACAATAATATTCCCTGTCGCCCCTCGTCTCTTCGTTGCAGCACTATGAGAAATATTCAATTCTACATAGCTTCGGAGCTACAACATAAGCGCGTATGTGTCTGCAGGTCAGTCATGAACCGTGCTCTGTGACCAGGTTAGTCACAAACTTCGTGCTCTGTGACAGAACGCGCCAAAAGTGGCTACATTGTAGCCACTTTTCCATGTGCCACCCCAACTCGAATCCCCTCCTGCACGCAAACCTGATCCATCCGCCTTCACCTTGCCCTATGCCATTACCTGTCGCAAGCCTCTGCCCAAAGGCAAGGTTAAGAAATGATGGCTCACACGCTGAAAATGCCGATCAAATGTCATGTAACTTTTGATCAAAGTATCATTTTGGGCAGTTCAGTGATTCCCGCAAGATAAAGTTGGACCCCCGCAAGATATAGACAGACCACCCGCAAAACGTTTAAAACTTTACATCAAAACTCTGCACAATAAATCGGTTCGGTCTCATTCCAGCATCGCGAGCAAGCCATTCTGAGCGGTGAGGTATTCTTGCCAGACAATGTGCTGCCAGGACGATCGAATACTGCATACCTGTATCTGCTATACTGCTACACACTCCTACTTTGAAGCTCAGGTCGAACAGGGAAGCTTAGACAGTTCCACAGCACAGATTCCTGGATTGTATAACTATACTTCGGCATGATCAACGCTCATAAACTTGTAAGCTAGAGAGTTTTTTTTCAGCCCGGCTATTCGATCTGTGATACTGCAATATGCCGATGCCGGGATAATGGGACAGTCAGTCTTAGTATTCTTTGGCACTGACAGAGGAGCCGTGGTTAGATTGCTCGATGACTTGGATTATCATACCGTAATTCTCACATAATGGCTGCGAGAGGTCGAAGATGGCTCGTCTGCAAGCCCAGGCATGCCTAAAAGTACTGATGTTGCAGTTACATAGTCTGTAGTTAACCGCGCCACCGTGTATCGGTGGCCTGCTTATTACAAATCATCGGAGTTTGAATTTTTGCTATGCATATTTAGCACTTCCAGGACCCCCATCTTCAAACTTCCAGTATTTAAATGTGCAATTTATCTCGTGCATGGACGACACCCGCGCAACAACGCGGAGAATGCGGTCGAGCTGCTTACGCGATTCCACTGCTTCGTGTCCGCACCATTTCGCTCCTGCCTATGTACGGCGCATGTGGCACTGAGGCGCGAAGCCAGCGAACTATACTCGAGTATCTTAAACTTGGACTCGTGAGAAGTCAGGCACTTAGGCCGTGAGTGCTAACTTTCGTTGTTAACGTCTCATTGGGCCCGGGGAAAGGATCGCATCGACCATATGTAAAAATTAAAATTAAAATTAAAAATTAAAATAAAGCAGAAGACATATAAACACACTCAGCTCATTCCGACGCAGTCACAATCAGCATGATAGGCTTTTGTGCATCCAACATGAGCACCAGTTGCTCGCGTTCCGGTGGTGGTAGCCGCTCCAGGCCTGGAAATTCCGGGTCAAAGGGGCGCATTTTTTGTTGGATGAACGAGAGGTCGATATATCGCGTTGACATGAAGAGTCTAAAGAAGCCGTAACTCGGGGGTGTTCCAGGGGCAAGGAGGAACTCAAAAGCCCTTTGGCCGCCCAAGCCGAGGTTGATCATCTCTCCATCATGGATGGCTTTGTCCGGCGTGCCAGGTGCCGGATAATACATTTGAGAATCGAATGGACGGTTAACACCCTATCTAGAATGCTCCCAACGATTTCACTCACCGTGATCGTATCCTCTTCAGGATCAAAGTAGAACAGATACGGGAATAGCTGTATATCTGAAGTGTTGCGTATCTTGAACCCGTACTTGGCGTCAGCGTCCGACAATAATTCGACTCGATTATTCTGGACAAGATATGCCATCACTACGCTCCGGCGCAGTAATTCAAGTCGACATAGTGAATTATTTGTATATTAACGATCGCGATGTCTCAATGACTCGACTGAAACAACAGAAATTCTCCGTTTTTCTTGTTCTTTGGCTGACCAGTCTATCGCAGGACTAAGTACATACCAGGAATTTCATGAGGCCTTGCTGCCAACAACAACGCCTATAAATACGCAAATTGGAACGTGCCATGCACTACTGTAGCTGAAGTATCAACTTGCTTCCCGGAATCACATTCAGTCCTGAAATTAAGTTAACAGTGTGAGAGCTAGAGCCTAGACAATCGCGAACCTCAGTACACCAGCGTGAGTATCGCTTTCAAGGCTGCCCAAGTCAAGCAGCGTGGAAGATTGGCGGTGGCTATCAAGAGAACGACGACCAGTGGCTGGAAAAGATGGAATAAAAGCATGGTGACAGAGCTCATGGGTTTCGCACGTACCTAAACCAATCAAGCGGGTAATGAGGAGGTGTACTGTAGACTTTCGACCAAAGGTTCAGTGACAGGTGACACCCAACTTTTTTTGATGTGTGCAAAAATCACCTTAATTCAAAAGAAAATTTTCGGTCTTCTCGGAAGAGAAAAAATCTAAAAATAGTGAACCTTTGGTCGAAAGTCTACAGTATATGCGATGAGTTTGGGTACACCTGCTGCAAGCGAAGGTTGCCGTTTGCTTGGACAATTTGGTACCACGATTTGAACACATATCCCTGAATGACCCCAATATGGAGTCCCTCATACTTTCGAGTTTGAAGGAAAACCAATTTCTTGAACTGTGCACCCACTCTCCGATGGCCAGGATTCGGGAATTTTGTGTTTCCTCTAAATCCCCCGCTCAGCCAGGAGTGACTGTCTTTTATTCCAATCGTCAGTCTGAGGCCCTTTTTAGGGTTGCAGAGCGCGACACCAGCTTCTCTAATGCTATTACCTGGTGCTCTATGTTTGGCCGTGGAGAGGTGATGGATAATTTCTGGGTCAGGTAACACTTCAGCTTGTACACTGCGTATCTCTCTTACTTGATCTTGGTTCCAGGTTCGACTATGGACGCTCTATTTGTCCTTTCGAGTTGCACCTCTATCAGGATACTGCAACCGCCTGGCTGGCACAAGCAAACTATATTTTTGCTCAACTTCAGACAACGTCGCACTTCGACGACCATGGTGGGTTTGCCGATTCTCCCTTCAATATTGGCTTATAACAAGACCCAAATAGTGTCCATCTTTTCAAACGACTTCAGCCTAACATGTGTGCCCAACCCACACACTACTCGCAAACCCGAGGGTTATCTCTTTCTGTGTCCCCCCAATGATCTTAGAAGCGGATCATGGCCGGATTGTCTGGCATATACTTCCGAATAGTTTTGAGTGGAACGGCATCAAGTGCAGCATTCATGTTGCGCTCCAAGTCCTCCTCCTTTGAGGAGGAAGAAAAACATCCGATAGATCCATTTAGCAAATCCCCAACACTGCTCGATGCAGTTGAGCTCGCAATGAAACTTCGGGAAAAATATGACACTGTATCCCCGTGCTTCGCAATGCTCCTCAAGCAAAGATTTTTGATTGGAAAAATCAGGCTGCGTGAAAAGGATCCGGCGACAACAGCAGTCCGTGCGTCCGGGCGGGCATTTGAATCCCTTGCACTCAGCCTTCAGTTTGTCCGGATTCGGGAGTGTGGCACCTTTATTGATGCGCTCGTGGATCAAAATCCGCATGCCTTTGAATATTCCGGCCTGTGCGTGGCCCTCGGGAAAATAGAGGGACTGACGGGTACCATCGGGAAATGTGCCATCGCGCATTCGGACATATTCAACACCATTCGGTGTATTAACGGCGCAGAGGAAATTGGTTTTCTTGCTTCGTGATGTTGGCGGCTTCACAACCATGCGGCGTGCGCTGAGCGCATCCGGAGCCCGTGCCGTGTGGGTGGTAGCATTGTCGTAGGCGAAGACATGGCGCTCGTGAGGCCGAGTTTGATCCAGTGTGTCCATGGCCTCGGTTGCATGCTCCAGAATTTTTGCATTTGTGTAATAATCATCCCGTTTCCCACCGGGACGAAATGTCCACCGCGCAAGCCATCCGTGCTCGGAAACAAATGCAGCCACCATCATTGATGCTCCCTCCCCTTTCGCGTACGGCTTGGCCTTCTCGGAGGCGTGAACCCAACGAATCTTGCGGCGATCATTTGCATAGAAGATGCATTCATCATGTCACCAGATGACAACAATTCTCCCATCCGGCCCCGCAATAAATGCCCGCTCAGCTTTGTCGTCATCCCACAGCTCTTCCAGCGCCTCTGGAGACCCAATTTCGTCGCCATCCTCCGTGAACTTCCTTGTATATCTGGACAGTGCCTCCCACTGCGGCAGAAAAATGTTCTGCCGGTAGGCGACAACGTCTTCGCGCTCATGACCGTCCGAATACATCCCTTTAGGCTCCTTAGTCCACCGAAATTCCATCCGTTTCATCCATCTTTGGGCGGTCGCGAGAGATATCCCCTTTTTGAGTTTCAAGCGCACTTTCATCTCGTCTGTCGCCATGTAATCCACAATGTCCTGTGCAGCGACATGCTTCCCGATTCCTTGGAGGTGGAGGTGAAGCTCCTGCGCCCAGGTCCTCGTCCTCGAGAACCGATCCATTCATCTTTCCGTACTCAGCCGTCGGCAGATTTTCGTTGTCCTTGATGAAATTGATGGTCCATTCACGAATGCGTCGGGAGTCTCCCGTAAACCTCCCTCTTGGTGTCCATGAAGTGAGCCTTCGGCTTCCATGCTGGCGGAATACGGTATATTTTCGCATTCTGTGGTTTCTGGTAGCGATTGGCGGGGACATGACTACTTCTGCACCCCATCTGTACTAATATTCGCCGATATTTCCACATCGAGCACTGTGGGGCCCGGAGAAATTAGACCTTGATTCCGACTTATACCAGAGTTACCCTGCCAAAATTACCATTTATAAACGGTTTTTCAAACGGTTTTAAACCATTTTCTTACCGTTTCCGTTTAGTTTGCACGAATATGTATTCAAAAGTTGATAAGCAGCTTCTAGCTTCTCCCACAGCTCTGGGCCTATATCGATATTGGACATGTGTCGGGCGATGTGCATAACTATTGCATGAGCCAGAATGTGAGTGTTGTAGTAGGGTACAGTTCATCATATCATCCCTGCCTTACCCAATCAATAAGGTCTCTCCTAAGCAAGCTTTGCCATTGAACACTGTGGATGAAACCTTTTCACAGTCCCAAATTTACTGCAATCAACTGCTGCGTTTCCGACGAGGATTTCCACTCTATATTCCGGGACCTTCGGAAATGCTTCCTGCTGAATACAAAACAAGCGGTATTCAAATTGGCGATGTTGGCACAGTTACCCCAGAAGGATTATTTGATTGTTTCTTCAACATATACCTTCCTGCAGACCATTCAATCAACTTGGACAATGTTCCTGATGACGTTCATCCACTGCAGAAATACAATGAAAGAGATCTTCTCATCATTCATCAAGCCCCAGGAAATTATGTCTTGACCTCATTGGTTCACAAGATCATGGATGATACTCAATTGAAGTAAGTCATAATCCTATTTTCAACAAATCGCATCAATTGAATTGAAACAAATGAATGGTTTGCAAGGCACAGCTCACGCAAAAATGCTCGGATTTGAATGGCAACTTGTTTTCTGGAATGCTGGCTAAATTCTGGGTAGGATTGCCCCCAAGACCAGTGGGTTTGGAGCCGTATTGAGGGAGCCATGCTCATGCCCAGTCCACATGTTGAAACTCGTGACCTCAATAGCTTGGTGGCGATGCACATCAATTCAATCAACAAATCGCACCAATTGAATTGAAACAAATGAATGGTTTGCAAGGCATAGCTCACGCAAAAAATGCTAGGATTTGAATGGCAACTTGTTTTCTGGAACGCTGGCTAAATTCTGGGTAGGATTGTCCCCAAGACCAGTGGGTTTGGAGCTGTATTGAGGGAGCCATGCTCATGCCCAGTCAACATTGTTGCCCCCAAGACCAGTGGTGTGAAGCCGTATTGAGCCATGCTCATGCCCAGTCCACATTTTGAAACTTGTGACCTCAATGGCTTGGTGGCGATGCACATCAATTCAATCAACAAATCGCATCAATTGAATTGAAACAAATGAATGGTTTGCAAGGCATAGCTCACGCAAAAATGCTAGGATTTGAATGGCAACTTGTTTTCTGGAACGCTGGCTAAATTCTGGGTAGGATTGTCCCCAAGACCAGTGGGTTTGGAGCCGTATTGAGGGAGCCATGCTCATGCCCAGTCGACATTTTGAAACTCGTGACCTCTGTCTCTTCAGATTTCTCGTTGCCGCCCTCGTCATTGAGCCTGTGGCTTTGAAGCTCTTGATTCTCAAGGGCGGCAGTGCAGTGGGCACCATATTCCATCCGGTCCGAATCAATTACAAAGGCAATTCCTGGGACAGAATCGGAGGACGCTCGGCGCCATAGAAAACGTGACTCGGTATGAAGACCTATTTTCTCGAGCTTGATTGAGAGGTGATAGCCAGCGCGATTCTACGCCAAACTGTCTCTTCAGATTTCTCGTTGCCACCCTCGTCATTGAGCCTAGGGCTTTGAAGCTCTTCATTCTAAAGGGAGGAGGTGCTATCAGGCCATTCCACTCGATCCGAATCAATAGCAACGGCACGACAGGTCTGTCACCTATCGTGTGAATTGTCACCTTCTGGTTTGCCCGCCGGTTTCCGGCAGGTGACGGTCGAGGTGATGGTACACCGTCAAAACGGAAAGTAGCATCACATTAGACTAGCTTGACATTTCAGAAGTTACAAGATCCAGAGCCCATCACTGAAGAAGTCCCGAACAAGGAGTTTGGATGGAATATCACAGAGTCAATGAAAATCCTTAGAGACGAGCGATTCATCCAGGGATCTGGTTTCTTGCTCTTTGCATGTTTCGATTTTGTATGGAGAGCTAATTTCTCGGCCTTGAACAAGACGGCTTGGATGTCGGAGCTCGCTTGAGAGCGACAAAGTTTGAAATAAGGAAGCTTCATGAGAGAAACTATGTTTGACGACGAAGCTGGTGCCGAAGGATGCGGGGAAAGTTGGGATGACCAAGGCAGTCCAGCTATCGCCGAGCGTGGCGTATGCAGACGTCATCGCCATGGCTTTCTCTCCGTACCGGAGACCTTGTTGTCATACTCTGTGACCTCATCCCAATCAGCGATTATGCAGCCAACCCCAATGATCGTACTGGGGTCAGTCTTACAATTCGTTGGTCTGCTGTCAACTACAACATGATTCCAGGTGTATGCGAAAGAACCCATGTCTTTAAATGTAGTTGCCTGAATATAGTTGTTCGTCTCTGCTTCGCTCAGCATTGTCTGTCGGTTTGTAAACATAATTGGACTTGATTTTTGTGGCCAATATCGCGTCCGAGGGGAATCTGAATAGACCAAAATGACCGCAATGGTCAGGGCTATCAGGTACGCGCGCCTCAGAAGATGGATTTGCGACTGCGCTGGAATTGAACTTGATTGGAAATCCAATGGCGTGCAGTGAGTGCAATACAGTCACGCGTTTGAAAATGTGATGGATTGCGGTGCAGGCAATGGGGTCACGCGGTTGAAAATGTAGCTGCAGAAAAATCAAATCTCGACAATTTTCAGTACACCAGTTAGTGCTGGCTAAAATTGGTCAATGAAATTTCATTACCCAATTTCATATGTAAACTGCAGGGCAAAATACGTATTTTACATTAATACACACAGAGCCCCTTCTGAGGTGACACAGATGGCGGACACACTTGAGGATATCTCGTGAAGTGACAGCCGATGTTCACATGCTTTACAGCTCAGGAAGAGCCATGGAAAATTTAACCACCGGCCACTCAACTGTTGTAATATTTTTCGCATCTGGGCAGGCAGTTCTGATTCCACAAGGCCATTTTGCTTTTTCTCCTTAAAAAGTGGGATGGGTACGGATTTCTCGTTCGAATTAGGCTCCTTAGCATGGAATGAGTGCTCAGGAAGAGCCATGGAAAATTTAACCCCCTGCGGCTCAAGTGGTGTAATATTTTCTGTATTTGGGCATGCAGGTCTGACTCCAGTATTTTGCTTTGTCTTCATTCAGAAGTGGAATGGGTACAAATTTCTCGGTGGAATCGGGTTCGTGGGCATAGAATAAGGAGGAGGAGGCTTGGGTGATGGGGAAAGAGAACGGATGCTGTGCTCAACACTGCGGTGGCAGCCGGCATTCCCAAATATGGACATGATTAAGGTCTTTTTTTTTTGGCCATTATGACTCGCCTCTCTCAGGTCGACCACGGAAGCCGTAGGAGCACAGTTCTATTGAATTTTCTTTCGGGTCGCTAGCATAGGACCAATCATTATCCTTTTAGAGGTCGGATCCGAGTTTCGGCCGTTTTGAAAGTTTTGTCCGGATTTTTGGATCAGACTTCCCAAGACGCGCCCGGACGAGCACTCAGAACCAAACACACACGACAACAACGGTGTTTTGTGAGCGACAGCCTGAGCGAGAAGGTCCGGTCTTTTAATCCACTCCGTTCGAGCTGGGGCAGCCAATGAGAGGAGGGAGTTTCATGGGGCTCCTCGGTACGATTCCGTGATCTACGAGACCGACGCCGACTCGCTGGCCATGGGCCGGCTCCAGCTTATTTTCCGGTGCCATCTCCCAAACGGCGCCAAGCTTGACCTCGCTATGATTCGCCCGTTTCGCAGGACGCCGTGGCGGCCTAAAACCCCCACTGACTGCCCGATTCAGGAGGAGGTGTCAGCGCAGTCGTCGATCTTCATTGCGCTGGAACACGTTTTTCGCGGGGTTCTATTGTGCCCGATTTTTGGTGAGAGACGAGAATGAACTGTAACTGTGTCTTGTTACACGGTGGAAAGAGAATTCAACGAGACCCCCTCCCGAGTCGTCCTAAGGCGCCTCAAGACTTGCATTCCTTGCGTCGGCCTGGGACCCCTTGAGAGTGATTGAGTGCCTTGTGGCCGCTTGGAAGTCGCTGAGTGGCCTGCAACCGCTCGCAACCCGTCTCGGCCTTGCAAGTGATTCGGCATTTTTCCGACAGGTGGATGCGAAATTTTTGCGACTAAAATTCTGCATCCCGCCGGTGAAGTGCCATTATATATATTGCGGGATGATTGATCAGGGGCCTCCAGCTACCTCTGCATGAGCATTTCGACTGGTCGGCAAAGCAGCCACTGGTACTACTCTATACGCGGAGGAGACGGGCGCTTTTACTACGCCGAGATCCCCCTCGACATTCTCCGTATCCTCGCCGCGAGCTGCCCCCTGCTTAGCCAGCTCGACCTACATTTCCAGAGCCAGCATTTCCTACCCTCATCTGCAGAGGACTTCGCGGAAGCTTTTTCCCCCACTCGTCACACTCTCGCTACATTGTGTATCGGACAGCCGCATTGGGATGGCATGCCTGCCTCTGTCTTTGCCCTTGGCTTTTCAATTCGATAGAAATTCTTCAGAAACTGCACACTTGGCGAGTGATTCGTGCCTTGCTCCATGAATCTCAGCCTGATTCGACTACGACTGTGGAACCCGCATCAATGATATGCGGTATAAACAAGGATCGAGTCCACAAATACAATTCTGCTAGAAAGGTACCAAAAACAGTAATCCGCGACCTCATAACACGCAACTGTCTGACTTGATGGGAATTCGGGAAATTTTGTTGAAGCTTTCTCGTGAGTTGTTGTTCCGGGCTCGCCAAGGGCGCAGTGAGGATACGAAATGTCCGTGGGAGCGATGGGACGTGTGACGGGTGGCGTAGCGGCGATAGGACGGGAAAGGAGCGACGTAGGGACCGTCATAATGAAGAATGTGGTTAAACGACGTTAAAAGCGACGACGGACCACGCGGAATACCCAATAAAACCCCCCTAGAAGAGCTTTTCCCCCTCTGCATCGTGTTGTTGGCAAGTATTGCTAGATCAATCTCCAAACATCATTCTCGAATGCCGGCGCCGCGGGGTCCGTCGTGAACATTTGTCTAGAAAGTCCCTTAGCTCGCACAAATATGATGACAACAATACTCCGGTACCCACAGGTCCTCAGATTCGGTAAAGATTTTGCTGCACACAAGCTCGTTGTAAAAATTCCCAACAACGAATGCGAGACGACAGCGTCCATCTTTACTCCAGCTTCTTACCTCTCCCAGTTGAGTTAGAGGAGCATCGTCCGTCCTTCTGTGAAATATGTAGATGGACTTCATGGCCCCGTTTTCCGAATGATGAAAACCGGTATAGAATGAGCCATCGGCCGTGCTCCAGTCAAAACGGCCATCCCTGTAGAGAGTGATACTGTCCGGGCACATCAAGAAAAACTTGTGGTGCAATACGGGGCGTTGGGGGCTTTATATACAATTTCGGGGTTCCTTCTCCGAGAGTACGTAAATTCCGGCGTTCCAGACTACAGACGGGTTGCGCAGAACGCACAACGCAAGCAGGCGCATTGCAGAAATTTCACACAGAATATGATCATGTTTGACATTGGTTATTGAACGAAATACAACAGCAAGTATTCTCTGATGTCTCGGCACTTTCCGTCGCACGTGCTTTGACGGCGCTTGCCGAGGTCACGCGATACATCAGCGCGACGGGAAGACTATCATATTCGGACTTCGAAAAGGTGTTGTGAAGCACATCCACAATGTGCGGACTCTTGACTGCGACAGGCAAAAGAGGGGGTAGTTTGCGGATGATGGCTCTCGTGGATTCCAACAGGGCTCAGTAGGATTGAGGTGGCAGATAGCGAATGGTTTCCGTGCACCTGCAATTGGGGAAATGTGATTGGAAACTGAGTAAAGCATAAAGTCGGGTTCATCACCTGGAAACTACGTCCCACCTGTCCTGCTTTTGCCCACGACATCTCTCCGTGAGTGGCAGCCTTCGCTGAGACTCGATTTGAGCTTGAATCGGCAGACGTCACTTCCCGGGATACGACGACAGACTGTCAATGCAAATCATTAGAGCTGGCATTAAGAAGAAGAAAAGGCTCACAAGTGGCAATTTGTTCACTTCGTCCGCGTGTTTCCCATCCTTCACCCCCTCCGCTTTGCACTCGCTACAGGCAATCGCGACGCACACACGCCGCGTGACACGCGCGGCGGATTGGCTCGAATTCGATGCATTATGAGGAGGCGGAATCGGCTTGGAGACCTCTGCAAGCTGGAGGTTCGTGTGGGAAGTCATGTGCATTTGATTGGGGGAAACTAGGTCGCCTACGAGGTTGTCGCACAAGCGCTTCGAATGCCAAAGCATACTTAGTGGGTCGGAATCGTTTACTGGACTTCTTTGGTAATAGTGCGCCAAGACTTGATCATCTGTCTTTGCCTGATAAGGGTGGTAGCTTTCATCTGCGGAAAGTGACTCAAGACTCACAACGAGCTCTGCGACCTCGCGGTAGAAACCTGCACACAGGGTCAAAACGCGGAGCTGCCAGATATAAATATTTGTGTCATGTAAATCAGCGATAATAAAGCAGGTACCTGCGGATTCTGCGGCATGTCTTGGAATTGAAATTGTGGGGGATTTGTTCCAGTAGTTCGAACCACTGTCGTCTGTTTAGCCGATTTAGGACCAGGGCACTGTTTACCACTACTAGGCTCTTGTCGGATGTGGCGCTTTGGCGCTCGGGAACCCGTAAGACTGCCGGCAATACGGGCTTCCTCGTCTTCTTCCGTTTCCTGACGTCGGCGTTTCTGGACTGGGGATGCTTTGGGGGCAAGGGCCTGATTCATGCAGTGATAAATGACTTAATTCTACAGATTAGACCAGAAGACCGAAGAAATGCTTAAGGTCGTACTGTGAATGGCGTACACCAGTTCTTGGACGCGTGGTGACGTGTCAGTTGGAACTTGAGCTGCTTGGACCAAATGTATATCAACACCCACTGTAGAGAGAGTCGGCAGTCGGATCAAATGTCCAAGCAATTGTTCGGTTTTATCGGCATTTGATCGGACTGCGTTCGAAATAAATGCATTTCAGCACATTTAAACCGACTGCGCTCAAAGCAATTGGCTTGAAGGCAGTCAATTCAAGTGTCCTTCTAAGAATTTTTATTAACTTCCTTCCTAGCACTCCCAAGCCTAAATTGGGTTGCTGGAAGGTGAAATCCGACATCGGTTCGCAAATCTCTGTTGATCCCATGATGATCAGATGTAGCCGCCGCTTGCTGCTTCTCTACTCTCCACTCTCATTGCGCTGGCAGGCGACTGTTCACCGTGTGAGGCCTGAACCGTTCAGGTTCGAAGGCAGACTACGAATCTCCTCAAATAGCACTTTACAAGCTCTTTTTTGGAACTACAATCAGACTGTGATGCCGTCTTGTGCATTCCCAAGCAACCACCGTAGAGCAAACCAAGCACAACAATCTGGGAACCATTACGCCTCTATTTCAGCTTCTTCACCACACTCTTCAGCCCCAAAAAACTCTGCTTGAGACTACAACTCCCTTGTGGCTGCTCCGCAACGTCCTTCTCTTCATGTATTCGTGCCTTCTCCCCTTATCCCCTCCTCTAAGGCTAACTATGCCGCAGCTTGACGACAACTCCCGGCGCACCCGACGCTCCACCTCCCGTACCTCCTCCGCATCCTCGGCCCTCGCCACCGACGTTCTACAAGCACGTCTTGGGCCGATGCCGCATCCTCATCTGCACCCTTCCGCCTGTCGAGGTCGCATCGATTTTCTGCCAGGTCGCGGCGGACATGGCGTACGAGCATCACGTCGAAGTCGAATACAGCAGTACAAGCACAAGCACCAACGGCGCGCGCTCCCGGCGGGGCAGGAGGTGCAACGAGGGGATCAGTGTCCTGAGGGTGGTGACACTGAACAACTTTGACAGACTGTAGAGGGAGGGACAGCGTGGCGCGCATACGAGGACGTGTGTGTCGTCTGCACAGGGCTGTCGATGCCTCAGCGCGTGCTGCGGGAACTCGTTTGGCTTGTATTCTGCGGCGGGGGGGAGGGAGTGGGGCGCTGTAAGGCTGGAGGGGAACGAGGACAGCATCAACCCATGTACACGAACGAGTGGACGTACCGCACGACGGCGCTGCGCTGTGCTAACGAGTCTCGTCTGGTACTGCCAAACAAAGAGGTGCGTCATACATACTTCGTTTCAATTGCGTTGTCTTACTCATTCTCACCCAGCTCCGCCCTCTTTCTCTCAACTCCGTGCGTCCTCCTGATCCCGGCCACCCCGTATGGGTTAGGGTCAAGTTGAGCGGACGACTTGGGGGCATGGGCTCCCCTCCTCGCGTTCCGCATGGCAGCGATGGGAGAAAAAAGGTGCCTTCTCGTGCACGTCGCTCCCATTATCTCGTTCATGCCGCCCAGCTCTCTTGACCCCGGGGAGAACTCGTCTGCTCAAAACCTCGAGGTAAAGTCGGCGCGACTCACGTCTACAGCGCGCTCATGGATGCTCAGAACTATCTGCACACCCTTTCGCGAGCTCATACTCGCGCCGCCCGACCCTGGTTAAGCGCACCCACACTCAGCACAAGTCGTTTCGGGCACGCACTCGCCACTTCGCCTCATATTTGCCCTCAATGTCTAGCGCGCCCCCGACCTCCGTGCTTGCCTTCCCGCTTATTGATACCCCCGCAGACTCTCCATGTTGCCCCACCTGCTACGGCCGTCAGAACGAGGCAAGTATGTATACACACCCACCTATTCACCTTTTGCACAGCTGGTTTTCTCCAAGGACCTCTGCCGCTGGACGTCTTTCCTATTCGTTGGAGGTAAGATACAGACATTCGCCATTCATTTTAATATGATTGTATTTTGTCACTTGAAATTGAATATATCTCCACTTTTTTTCTTATGTCGTGTCACAATTAAATCAAGGGGCTTCCAACCTTCAGCAGGGTTTTATTCGAAGCACCTAACCGCGAGTGCCTACATTGAATTAATTCTTCCAGCCACAGTACTCGCCCAAGGAGGCCCGGCGCAGCGAGCGCCACCCTAACGGGAGAGCCGGATACGAACAAGGTGACGCACTCGGAATTCATGGCAGTGTGCTCACGTCTTCGACGCAGACCGCGCCGTGTCCCAGCAAAAATACCCGTTCTCGCGCGAACAAGACGTGATTTCCTTTGTCAATGTGGACTCTGTAATTGCTTGCTATTCATGTATCGTTGCTAGACATGTATTTCTGTAACCCAATGACTCCCGGTATTTTTTGTTTTGTTTTTGGCGCTGCAAGAAGACGACGAAGATAGCTGCACAAAGTGGCTGTGCTTGTTTGTCAATGTGTACGCGTTGCGCTCCTTGCTCTTGACCACTACCACGCGTCCGTCCTGTCTCTTCTGCTTCCTCACAAACATCCGGAATGGTATTCGATGGATCTCTACCACCATTAACCTCAATTTGACGCGTAAATTCAAGCATCCAAGCTCAGATCTCGCGAAAATGGCCTCCGTACAAGATCGACGCGTAAATCAATTTTCTTTCCTCCTTCCGACTATCTAACACTCTCAGACATAGTCTAGTGGTGTCATACGCGTATATTTGTTGCCTATAGGGTCCGGAAAGTGACCTGAACTCACAAACAGCTCCCTCAAAAGGTACGCTATTCCATGCTATCTCACACCCTATTCCCCAGCTGACGAGCGGCCTTTAGGTCATCATATTTGCCCCCCGGTTTCTGCGAGATGATCCTACGGCAACCCCGACGCGTCATGATTCCTGTAGGTCTATATCGCATGCCATCAGTGCAACACTCATTTTGCTTTTTCAGTAGACCTTCAACCGGTACACCGGCCACTGGCGCGGCCAGGGGGGCGTATATTGAGTTGAAATTGCATAGGACATTAACGGGTACGTTGCCTGATTTTTTCTCGCCTTGTCGGACTCCTGCTCCGTTCCCTTGTCGGCACGACCTCTTTTCCAGCGTCTCTCCACCTCGCCAACGTCCCATGTACTTTCTCTTCTCCACCGGCGGCACCCCCGCCACCATCGAGGTCAACTTGTTTGCTACGCCGGTCCCCAACTCAATCATCCACCACTACGATGGTATGCTGTTCTTTTTTCTTCACTGAGCACCCATATTTATTCTCTGCTAGTCGTTATCTCGCCCTCGGAAAAGACCCTGCCGGCTCGTATGACGATGGACCTCATCCGTTGTCTGCAATTCGACGTTGCGCCGCAGATGTAAGACCTATCGCCGAATGTTACCATTTTTTGACTCATAAACTCGATACTAGCTTCACCCCTCGCTGCGTCTATGACGGCCGTAAAAACATCTTCTGCATCCACAGGTCAAGTTCGACACCGGTTCGCAAGAGCTTGACGTCACCCTCGCCGACGAGGCGCCCCAAGGACAAGACCAAGTCAACCCACGTCGTCTCCGTCCCTTCATCGAGAGCAAAGGGTCTCACGACAACACGGTCCTCGCCGCGATTACTGTCTGTGGTTTCGCTTTTTATCTTCACTTCTGTGCTCAATCAAATTATTCAGGCCCTCAACTTCGTCATTCGCATGCAGCCCAAACTGTTGTACCCGTCAACATCCGTCCCTTCTTCACGGACTGCGAGACCAAGGACATTGGCCCTGATCTCGACCTTTGTAAGTTTAATATTCGTTCCTACGCATTTTTGGTTAACATTGTATTCAGGACGCGGGTACTTTCAGTCCGTTCGTCCAGGCACTAGCAAAATGCTCAGCAACGTCGACATCCGAGTCTTGACCGGGACCATGTATAAAAGGTTTGTTTTCGCTTCTGTGCTTGTGCTTCATACACTTACTACTGGACCAGGGCCCACTTCTTTGCCTTTGCCTTGAATCTATGGGAAAGGACCACCCGAACGAGCTGTCGCCCACCCACGGCCTCCCGGATCGCGAACAGCTTCGTCTCCAGCGCTTCATCTGTGGCATCCGCATCTTGACCACCCACTGTGGCCCCGACGGCCAGAAGTGCACTACGCCCCGCGTGCTCAAGAAACTGAGCACCTGTGCCCGCCAACAAGCTGACGCTCACCATGCGCGAGGGCCAAAGCATGACAGTCGCCGACTACTTCCAGCGCATCCAGAACAAGCCCCTCCAGTTCCCCGACGTGATTTGGGCCGAGGTCTGCTCTATTTTACTCTCGCGCACGCGTCTCATTCATTTTCAAGGTTGGATCCGGCGCCCTCATTTCGCTCGGTGAGTTCAAATGTTATTTTCTATCACTTATTCCTTATTTTTGTTCGTTCCAGAACTGTGCAACGTGCCCCCGGAGTAACTCGTGCGCAAGCAGGTCCCCCCGGGGAAAACCAAGGACGTGTACGTACTCAGTACGAGTTGGATTCCGATTGCATATTGATCTTTCCCTCAGACTTGACTTTGCAATGTTCGTTTCATTCATCTTTTCCACGTCGTAATCTCCCCCACCTCTCAGCAAAAAGCCCCTTGACCGTCTCCAGAGCATCAAGAATGGCTTAGGTAGTATGTCCGATCTCGTTCCGCAACGTTCCTTCGTCTCTAACAGGTTATAAAAGGTCCTCGCCTACGGGCAATCGGAATACATCCGCCAATCGTGGTGATTTTGGTAAGCTATGTCCTCCTTGCTGCAACTTGTTTTCGCGTGCATCCCTAGCCCGAGGGCGATAACAACATCTACACATCACCGTACGACTCTTCTATTTCTCCTCAAGCCTCATCTTGTTTGTGTTAGATGGGTGTCGCCAGGCAGTGCCTCAAGGTGAATAGTTGATGCTCCCTTCCTTTCACTTGATTAACTACGCTTCAGCCTTCAAAATGAAATGCTACCGCGCCAAGCCACAGTACTAGGTGGACGTCTACCTGCAGTGTGGCCCATCTTCGACTGCATCTCTCATGCTCACCATTTAGCAGGATCAACGTCAAGCCCGGCGGGATTAACACAAGCCCAGGTAACATGCGACACTGCCGTGAAACGGGACTGATATTGTTTGGGCAGACCGAGCTCGGCCAGTGTGCTCATCAACCCGCACGATTCGACCATTGCCACCAGTGCATTCGTTCTACTTTCCCATCTCTTGGTTTCTCACTCATTTTTACTTGGCGGGCGGTGAGTTTCACGGCTTTTACCGGCCAGCCTCCTCTTCCTCTTGTACTAATTCCGTTGATGTATGACTCCATATCAACGACCGTGTGTAGGCAGCGCGAGATAGCCGCGCACCGAAGTGCATGTTCTTCTACCTCAGTACGTATCTTTTGTTGCCTTTGTGTTTACCCGGCGCCTCATTTGTTTTTTTCTTCAAGACAGAGTGTCGGATGGCCGATTCAAGCAGGAGGTCAGTGTTCTGTTTCCATTTCTTTATTTGTAATGATCATTGTACAGAACTCCTGCTCTTTGAGAGGTGGTTATTGTCTCGCACTCGACAGTTGAATGCTGTCTTTACTCATTTTTCTCGGCAGAGGTGTGTGCGTCCTTCAAGTGTCCTTATTATTGCACTGACGCATTCCTGATGGTGTCGCAGTGCTAGTGGTGGATGCGGTACTGAATGGGCGATGGATTAGATAGGATGTGATTAATTAGCTGTGAATATACATTTATTACCGTCAAAATCAGATGTAAGTGCAGTGGAGGCGACTGCATGAAAGCACACTCAAATTGACTGCCAGCCCCACGTCGAAATGACTGCCTGGCTGCAATGGATCTGACTGCCCGAAAGCCCTCAAACTGACTGCCAACACGCAGTCGACGCAACTGCCGAAATGGCAAAAATGCAATTGATTCAAGTGTGGGATAGCAGTCGAAACAAGGGCATACCGGCAGTCGGTCTGAGTGTTGGACCACACTCGGCTCAAGGGCTTGTAGGCAGTTGGTCCGACTGCCGCTTCTCTCTACAGTGCACCGGATTCATCCGTCGGCTCATCTTACCTAGGGCTGTGCGCCGTGCCCGTTACGGGCACGGCTGTTGCTTCGACGGGAGGGCGACGGACAGGCCCGTCCCGCCGTGGAACCTGGAGAAAATCTCTACCGTCACGGGTGACGGGGATTATTTTTTTTTTCCCATCGAGCATAATTCACACTCATTGCTTCCTAGGAAGCAGCAAGGGACTGAGCAAGCTTGTCAGTGTCTCTTTATGAGTGCCACGACAAATTTCTGGCGGCATATATTAGTTTCGACAAAAGACTATAATAATCTGAGCATTGGCCGGTCGATTTTGCGGGGAGGGCCTTGGCATCGGACTCCGGAGCGGTACTCTATTCCTTACGTGGGTAGGAAATTCCGAGCCGAATTGAGTGCACTGTGGTGAAGTATGGCGCGTTGAAATCGCACTGGTACATTCGTGCGGGGCGGACCACTTGGCCATTTTCGGACAGGAAGGGATTTAGCGGCAGCCGAGTTGTTTGTTTCTTGGAATTTGAACTGGGGGGGGGGGGGGGGGTCCCATTCGTCCATGCGTTCCTTAAAAATGCACGCTTATTGGCCATATGTACATAGATTCATTTCCACAATTTCCGTAGACCACAACTTGATCATCGATGTACTCCAAGAGAGACACCATTTGGTTGCTATTCATTTACGCCCTCACTGCATCTGCTGTTCTTATGTTCGCAGTTACCTCCCCATCTTCCATTTGTTCACTTCACTGATGGGTGTTTCCTCCAGACACAACCGGCAGGAAACTGACAATTTCGAAGCGTAAGCTAGGCAACATGCAAGCGGGGAACGTTGAGTGTGATGATATGATTCAGATATCCAATCAAATGCAAGAACGACTCAATGGAATTTGCATGGGCAAACGAGGGACCGGACTCCTGGATGGAGAAATGCCCTGCGATGTTCACTTGCAATGCCGAGGGAGAGGCGTTGACAACTCAGGAGTCTGGGATGGCGGAGAAGCCATCCTTCGTTGCAAAACTTCGGGTTTTTGCGCCTGCAACTAAACAACCCATAGTGCTCACATCAATTATATTATCGTAGCTAGCGCAGTTCATGTGTGTATACAAACGCAGTGGTAAAGAGTACAAAAAACTATTCCGACGACTTGAAAGCTAATCCATCATGATGAGATTTTGGACAGCGGGAAAATCAGCAATGGTAGCATTGCTGCAAACATCGCCTTCCAGTTTGTATACCAACCGAGAACCCGACAGCCATAGTGAGTGCAATGATATGCTTGGTTCCTATGGGTGCACGCACCAGCAAGTTCCTTCGGGCTGGAATCCGTTCCTTGAACCATCGCAGCGTACCGGTACTCATTCGATTCGACCTGGAGCAATCAATCACGAAAGTACCCAGGTATATGAGAACTGTAAGTTCACAATCGCACACCCCCATCTGGCAATATCCAAGTCCCTCGCTTGAACTCCGCAGTGGGAACGATACCATTTGACTGCAAACTCGGCAATCGGTAGACACAAGCATAGTGATTTGCACACCGGAAGAATCGGCGAATTGTGGGAAGTGGACAGAGTCGAAGGGCCTCCGCAACCAGATTTTTGGCCTTTTGCCAATTTCCGTTTGATCTTTCTTGGTACCAACTAATGTGGAGCGCGCCCACGTCCAAATCTGGTCTAATTGTCGGCCAAAGGACAAACTTCCGAAGATATCATTAGTAGAACGAACTCTATGGTGCAGGTCACCTAGCTGCCGCTACCAAAAATAGTGGCCAAATTGGCCGGAGAAAATTTTGGCCCAGGACACAGCCACAATAGGCACTATTTTTCATTATTTCCAGTGCTAGTGGCCAAATTCATGTGGAAGTTTTTTTTACCTCCCTCAGTTTTGACTTGAATGGAATCGCTCTTTAGGATCTTCTTCTATTTTCAAAAGAAACACTTTCTAAAGATGGATAAGAAATCTGGCCAGAACTCGGCCCGGAAAATCTCAACCACGGGGTAGCGGCAGCTAGGTGACCTGCACCATAGGTACCTGTCATTAGTGTAGAAGTATCCCTACCATACTGTACGCAGTAGCGGGGAAATAACAATGATTACCGCTTTTTTGCGGAAATTAGGGATGGCGCTGGCCCAATTTTTTTTTTTTTTTTTGCCGTACATTTTGGGCAGATCGGACGCTGTGAGCTCAAATCCCCACCGATTCCCTCAAAAGTAGAACCAAACGATCCCGATTGAGCATCCGGGGCCGGGGTTTATCCACCTTCGCCATCTTCCTCTTTATAAGATTAGGCCTGTCCGAAGCCTTTTCGAACTCCGCTGGTGTGCAGTTGGGCTGCAAGTTCAGCGGGTACAAAACATAAGAAGGCATCAAACAACGTCGGAATCCAACCTAAACACAGTAAGTGTTCCTTCCTTGCGCAACATAGACGAAGCCAAATAACAGGGATGGCCGACTTAGAGGGTGGGGACATGTACCACAAATCAATGAATGACGGCCAAATTGATGGACAAGCCGCAGCGTCAAAATTCGCAATAGGAATTGTTACCGCAGAAGCGGCAGATATGAAGCCGCATGTACAAGGAATGATTCCACACACGTCACGAAGACCGAGAACTCTTTCGCAGAAACGCCCATCCTTACAGTTATGCAGTGGCTCCTGGCATTCATCCACGTCGCATTTCTAACACACATTGCAATTAGTGAGGTTTGGAATAAATTGAAGTGCTCTGAGCGACTGAGCCTGTGTTTAATTGTTTTACCATCCATAACCGGCAGGCGGCCTTACCGTTTTAACTGATCCCCAAATCATTTCTGGCGTTCTTCATCTTCAGCAGCTCGCTTCCTCGCAACACCATTTTCTTCCTCCCATTGCTTCTGGAGGGCGAATGCGAGCGCATAGTCGTCGGGGGTCTTTCCTTCACAATCTGGCCCAGATCTTTGCCTTTTCGATGGGGGAGTATCGATAATCTCGATATCGGAGTCCTGAGAGCGAGACCTAGGGCGCGTTCTTGAGGGCTGCGGAGTCGTGGAGCTGGGGCCGGATGGCGGCTGGCTGACCACAGACTCTTGACTGGGCTGTATACTCTCGACGATTTCAATCAAGTCTTCGTCTTCTCCTTCGCAGTCGACCCATATAATGGACTCCCTTGACGCCGCCATTTTTTTATCAAGGTGGACGCTTTTGGTCGTGAAATATAACCCAGTAACCAAATGTAGATGAAAAGAGTGTTTGAAGCCACTTGCTGTGGCTGCGTATCTGGATTGACTCGACAGAGCGGAAGCGAGACGTCAGCTTGGATTGGATAGGAGTCACGGGACTATCGCACGCGATTGACAATTTTTTTTTCCTTCTGCTATATACCGCAACAAGTAAACTAACTGCTAAAGAGGCGGTGCTACTGTCTCCTTGCGCGGGCGCTTGTGGCTGCGTTGGTGCGCGACGGGACGACTCTGGGTCTGGTTCGTTGTCGAAAGCGGGTAGTTCCATCAGGAAAAAATGAGTTTACTTTAGAGACCCAGATAGACCTAGATAGACGTCATAGGCATTGGCCCATAGAAAGGCGTGAGGGGGGGGGGGGGGGGGATCAAATCCATAGACATTCATAGACCACCATAGTACCAGTTCCCTCTGATCAAACCGAACAAAATTTAAAACCTGATTTACGTTGAGACGCCTATTGTCGGTAGGAGCCATGTATGGACAAGGACTCGCCTCGCAAACTTGCCGCCCAGCAGGATTCCTCCCCCGCAAGCTCACATCTGCTCAAAGGTCGTACAAGATCTATGAACGTGAAGCCCTCGCAGTAATCGAGGCCTTGATGACATGGGGGGATAAACTGCTAGGCCGCCGTATTTGCATTGTGTCGGACCACAAGGCCCCAGAAGCAATCAAAACGGCAGCTAGAAACAGTGTTAATGGACGACCAATTCGGTGGGACGAGTACCTGTCCCGATTTCATTTTGACGTAATCCATGTCCCCGGTGTGCATAACAAGGTTGCAGACTGTCTATCTCGATGATACCCCGGATGATAAATAGAGCCCGTAGTGGGAGAAACGAAAGGCGAAGGTTCACACTTATAAAAAGACGGCCACGGCGGCGAGTTACGTACACTAACTTTGAAAATTTTCGTCCAAAATTTCGCCATTTTCAACCCTAGGCTCGTCCACGTTTGAAACCGCGCCGCAATTATCCCTACGAGGTCGTCGCGGGAAAATGGGACAGTCATATCGCGGGTCGGGTCCTTGGCAAGTAACCCATGGGCTGTTCGATGTCGAGCCTGTCGGAAGAGCGACTGACTGGGGGGGAAACATATGAAATCTAGTGTCATATACTCATCCCAGAATTCCAAGCTACACAGGTACCTGTCCATTATATGAAGGAAAGAGGTGGATGCACAGTTGAAAACGGCCCTAAGAAATCCACTCCATCAAAACCAGTATACTTTTTTTGAAAACGGGTGGTAATACTGTAACATTATTGCTGCAGTGTTCCAACGGCCTCATGTACGTACGCTGTCTTTGTGATTGAGCCCCAGAGTATTATTTACCGACTATCCCAGCCCATTGCATCGGAGCACCCCGGTAACCTCGGATCTGGCCCGCCAGACTTCACGATGACGCTGAACATTGCCCAGCCCAACGCTCCTTTCTTCGACATCCCCTACTCTGGAACAGAGAAGGGTTCTGTGGGGCTGAAAGGCTAATCCGTCTGCAAGAAATACAAGCGAGGTTTTCCCGAGATCAGTCACATGCTGATATCATCGTAATGCAGATGACACCAACTTAAGACCAAGCCGCAATTAGTCACATGTGTATATCATCTGATTGATCATCCTCCATTTACCGGCCCGGTTTCACACCAAACCCTAAACATGTGTTGTGATTTCTACTCCACTCTTCTCCATCTCTTCTCCACAACCACTTCACATAAGCTGAGGCTGCATTTGCTCTCTTTCTGCCACCAGCATCCTGCCCTCAGTTTTACCCTCTGCCCAGTATGAATGAGCAGCACCTACTTCAAACTTGATACTTCAACACCCGCTGATTAATTCATGACAAAGCTCTACCAAACCCTGCACTTTTGCTATCGGTTTTTTTTTGTAGAAGCAGTACTCATGCCGAGTGAGAAGGTCAGCAAGATCAGAAATCCCCACATCCAATTTTCAGTGCACACAAACATTCTGACTTTGAAACATACTGCCAAGATGTTGATAAGGAAGCTCTACCAAACTCTGTGCTTTTGCTATTGGTTTTTGTTGTAGAAGCAGTGCTCATAGCTACCTTCTCACTCAGCCAGATCAAAGGTCCCCATATCTGATCTTCATTGCACACAAACATTCTGACTTTGAAACATACTGCCAAGATGTTGATGAGGAAGCTCAACCAAACCCTGCGCTTTTGCAATTAGTGTTTTTCGTAGAAGCAGCACTCATAGTTACCTTCTCACTCATCTAGATCAAAGGTCCCCATATCTGATCTTCATCGGACACGAAAATTCCGATTTTATTCTAAATTTAAAACACACCACTAAGATGGCAATGAGGAAACTCTACCAAACCCTGCGCTTTTGCTATCGGTTTTTTTTGTAGAAGCAGTACTCATGTCGAGCTTCTCACTCGGTAAGATTAGAAGTCCCCATATTCAATTTACAGTGCACATAAACATTCCAACTTTAAAACATACCACCAAGATGTTGATGAAATTATGACCACATGCGAAGGTAGAGTAGGGGACCGGTGCTTGCCACCGCTACTGATTATGTAACGGAATCGTGGGTTTCAAACTCCTTTGCCCAGCGGAGTTCGTGTTTGATAAAATGCTGTAGTCTTACCTGTCCCCGTCCCCTCCCCGTTCTTTTGCAGTTGCTTAGCGTGACCGCGAAGGTAAATATCTTTCCATCAATTCGGCATTTGAGCGGGGTAATAACATCATACAGCCACAAGACTTACCATCTGAGCTGCTGTAAACGGCGAAGTCCATCAATTATTGTGCGAGCACTAATGTGTCTTCAGGATCCTGCTGCCTTCCAACAAGATCATCGAAATCAGCATTCCGGGAACTGGAGGTTCGTCTCGCCCGGCATCTATTTAGTGATCGCGCGTGGGGACGCCCTATGTACCCTGCGTACGGAAACGAGTCCTTCGTAGGATGTGCGTATGGGAATGCAGGGTTATTCGTGCAGGTGCCTGTATTGAATACCTCTCGAATGAGTGTATGAGAACACGCACAAGAAATTTAACCCTCGGCGAAGCACGTTTTGGAATATTTTATGAATTTTCACCTAGAATACCGCACATCCCGCTTTCCCCCCAAGCAGAAGTGGAATGGGTATTGATTTTTCCACTGGATGATACTCCGCCCCTTTGAGTAAGTGTATGAGAACGCGCTATCTGAGATTGACTCAGGGATCTCAAAACTTTGCATCAGTTTTTATCTGAATTGAAAATTCTGGCAGACAGGCATTTGGGTGAATTTTCGGGGGTCCTCCTAGGGCTTCGGCTTGAGGTTTCCCTCCGTACCCACCCCGGAAGTGGGGTATAACGGACTGTGAATACTCTGTTGAACTCAGGAGGAATTGCTTGAATTTGAACTTACTCACGGTGTTAACTCTTTCACATCAATAAAATTTGGTTCACCCGTCATCATGCGGAGCGCTGTTCGCCTGTACTTGGCAGAGGTGGTAGGAATTTACAGGTATGGTGCTCCTGAGGAAATGTCAACAATTCATATTCTTACTGGTCGCCAGTGTCGACGATGAACCCATGGCACTGATTCTCAGTCCCAGGAATGCACCCTATTCCCCGCAGTACAGATTCCTTGAACGCCGTGTCCATCCTGTCAGATGATTCAACACGGCGGGGAGATTCCCGGTGTCACTCCTAGGAATTTCAGAGCTTGTAAAATCACATTGATCGAATGGAATGCTCGTAAGAAGGATGGTCCATCACGCCTATTTTTGGCTCGCTGAAAGGCATGAAGATAGTTCAGTGGCACTACGGAGGAACTTGTTAATTCTTCGGAGTCTGAGAGTTTGTGCTCCGGGAGTGGGCGACCGCAGACTGCTTGCTGAGTGGGAGTGAGATAGTCTGAGAAGTAAAAGCTGATCCTAAAATTCAAAATAAACAACATGAATAAAGGTCACATTGTACGGTAGTGTACAATGTTTCTTGAAGATCTGTCATGGGATTGTAGTCGCCTCTAGTAATCGGTAGCGGCGGCAAGCCCTGATCCCCTACTCTGATCCCCTGAGAATGCCGAAATATGATTAATGTTTGTTCCTCTCGACTCTTCAAATTCTCATGGAATTTCATCGCAGCCGTTGGAGGATATGTTCGATTTTGACTTGGCTGTGATTTCCTTTTACAGTCTGATCCTAAGACCTGCCCAGAAAGACAAGTTCTGGATCCCAACCGGTAGAGAACCACTAAATATCTTTCATGGAGGTTCCTTTCAGTTCTCCAAATTCCTTGTGGAATTTCATCGCGGCCATTGGATGATATGACAACTTTGACTTGGGTGTGATTTCCTTTTACAGTTCGATCCTAAGACCTGCCCAGAAAGACAAGTTCTGCATCCCAACCGGTAGCAAATGCCTAAATATGATTAATGTTTGTTCCTCTCAACTCTCCAAATTCCTCGTGGAATTTCATCGCGGCCGTTGAATGATATCTTCGATTTTGACTTGGCTGTGATTTCCTTTTTACGGTCCGATCTTAAGACCTGCCCAGAAAGATGAGTTCTGGATCCCAACTGGTAGAGAACCCCTAAATATCTTTCATGGAGGTTCCTTTCAACTCTCCAAATTCCTCATGGAATTTCATCGCGGCCGTTGGATGATACAGAGTTGAAACCCGGATCCGAAAAAGACCCAGATCCGAAAAATGTCGAATTATAGGCCCAGATTTGATGCAATCAACCTGAGTCTTTGTGGTATTCATCTTACCCAGGGTATCAACAACCCTATGTGCGCAAAAATCCCCACTCCATTCGTCAGGTAGCACGAGAAATTGAAAACATACCAAAACCGGAAATCTGTGGCTGTGCCACAAGTCGTGAGCGGAGAATTTGTTGTTAAAAGGGTCTAGTTCATCTCTCAGACTGATTATTGTGCACAGGGGGAGGTCAGGTGCCGCATCTACTTCCTCAGAGGTGCACTTGATGGTAGGGATGCACCTGGCACGTATATGGCACCTGATTTTTCGGATCCAGGTCCTCCACCAATACAGGTGCAAAAAAGCGATGACCTCATGCTCGGCAACCACGAACCCAAAAATTCTGAAAATATTTGGGCATACACTACGAGGTAATAGTATCACGTAAATCTAGTTTCAAGTATGGTTGTTCATGTTACAATTGAGAGATGGGGGGATGTTATTTTTTTTTCGGATCCGGGTTTCAACTCTGTATAAAAAGGACAAATCACTGTTAGCCGAGACAATAGCTTCCGAACTTCCAAGGCCCCAACCCCTCCACGGCAGCTGGTGTTTAACAGATGTAAACAACATAGCCACCCGCTTGGCTAACTTTTTGCGAACCTTTTTCCCGATGTGCTTCCTCCATTTTTAAAATGGCAGCCGTGGTTCAGAACATCGTGGGAGGCGCCGGGGCAAGTCCGGAGATTTTTACGAGGGTCAGGTACTGAGACGGAATATTTTGACAAAAGTGGCTATGTTGTTTACGTCTGTTAAACGCCAGCCGCCGTGGAGGGGTTGAGGCCTTGGAAGTTCGGAGGAGATTGCGATTCTCAAAACTTCATATTACACTCCCAATTCGGTACCCACGGATGCGCCTCTTGAAACGAGGAATTTAGCATATACTTTGAAGAGAATCCGTAAAGAAGTGAGTGAGAAATAAATCATTTACTGGCGCGACTCAAATGCCATCAAAAATGCGGCTGTGCCAACTAAAATGCAAACAGCAATAATGCCTAACCTCCGAAATAGAAAGATAAAATTGGCAGAAGCTTGAAGGGCTCGAAATGTCTCTCCAACACCCTCGACTTTCGCCGTACAAGTTGGTGCCTCAGAACGCGCAAGAAGTCGAATCGTTTTCTATTCCTCTACTGAGCTCCCTACCTGTAACTTACCTCCCGAGATCAAAGCGCAACGTCCGCGATCTGGTACTGAACGCGCAAATCAATTGGGAGCTCCCTTGGAAGCGAATCCCGGTCCAGCAAAAGGCATCGCTATTTGATATAGTCAGCGGCTCTGCATGACTTCGCACGATTGATACCTACTCACGGCTCGTCTAGGCTCGCGGACGTCATCCATACCTCGCCGAGTTTCACAACGACTGGGCCACCGAAGAGATCGTCAAGCAATTCATCAAAAATCGGCGCAACAACGCTTATAAGAACGAATGGATCCCGTCCCAGCTCAGTACGGGTATCTGAAGGCGAACACCTCCAAGCGCAACAGGTCTGCTCCCCGTGGTCGCCAGAACAAGCTAGCCAAGGCTGGAGCAGCTTCCAAAGCTGCCGAGAAGAAAACGGCTGCGCCGGCGGGAAGGCCCGCAAAGAACTCGTCGAAGTCGAAGGGCAAGAAAAAGGCGGTGGTGGACAGCGAGGATGACGACGCCGACGACGACGCTTCGATGTCCAACGCGGGCAGCGAGGACAGTTACGACGGGTGAGGGGAGAAGTCAAGAGGTACGAGATGGTCACTGTGTTACACGCTGCCACTGACGAACGTAATTGTAGCCACATCGATACCCACGGCCAATCCACGGCCACGCTCTCAGCCCGACCCCCGGCCTGCTATTTCGGTAGCTACGGAGCCCAATCATGAACCAGATTTCGTCAGTATGCAGTACTTTTCATCTAATACATGACCGATGTTACAACCAGCAATGTGCGAAAGACATGGCGGTTTTTGAATCAATAACAACCTGAGAGCGGGCT
Organism: Mycena olivaceomarginata; assembly: GCA_029378375.1. Taxonomy (NCBI): domain Eukaryota; kingdom Fungi; phylum Basidiomycota; class Agaricomycetes; order Agaricales; family Mycenaceae; genus Mycena; species Mycena olivaceomarginata. Next base: position 67,651 of record JARKIC010001592.1, read on the forward strand.
TGAAAATCAATAGTTAATTGGTTGTCTATAGGTTATACGACTCAGCCTACAATAGGTTGAAATTGAGCAAGATTCGCGAGAAGGCCGTAGGATGAAACAGACGGTTTTTTGGATGGCCATCAACCTAATTCGGCCAACCTATCATCAATTACATTGTAACCTACGGTGGTTGAAAGTCAACCTAAAATTTGCTGCATTCCAACCTGGTTCTGGTTGAATCGTAGGTTAAAATTCATGCTTTTTGGTCCTCCCAGAGTCAGCGAGTGGCAGTGAGCCGAAGCAAAGCCAGGCGGGCAATGAACAGAACGCCTGTCGATTTATTCCTCAATCTTCCCAACATTGTAGTCAGATCCGATAATCTAATCGCTACTGGGTAACTGGGTCTAGAACTGACTTTCGTACTTTTGGGTCACAGGTCACAGGCCGGTACGAACTGAATAAAATGCTACAGTAGTCTGTAGTTTACCGCGCCACTGATGTAAGGTCGCCGACCTTATTAGTAATCATCGGAGTTTCAATATGTTCCCACGGCCTTTCCATTGATACCGCCATTACACTGCTGTTTTTTGCCCTCCCTGGCCGCCCCAACAACCTATTATCGCATTTCGATGACTGAAAGGACCCCCAGGAGTGGTCCCGGTTCACCAAAATCCCGGAGAAAGTCCCGCGGTGGCCGAAACTTGGAAATAGTACATTCCTCGTAGCCAGTGGTCTCTTGCGAATACCGTGTTCGCAGTGGGCTCGTGCGTCGGTACGACGCTCTCGGGGATCTTGGCAGCGCCTCGTCCGCCTGCGGAGCCGGTTCCTTCGGCTATATCGCGGAGCCACTGTGTGGGCTTGCGCGTACGCGATGGGCGCGATGATTCGGGCGTGGGCGCGGGAGATGGTGGACGGATGGTCTCGAGAGTTGCGGGTGGTGCGTCCGCGATGGGATCTGGCGCGTCTGGCGCTGCTGAAGGTGCGTCTGGAGCTGCTGGGGAATTTTCCGGTGCTGATTCGTTTGAAGGAGCTTCGGGGGCTGCATCGGTGGTGCAGCGGGTGGATTTCGAGCGTCGCGAGCGCTGTTCCCGCCCATCTCCCCCTCGATCGGGACGCTCGATGGGTAGGTGACGTCCTCGGACTCCCCCTCGAACCGTGCGTTCCGTTCCACTGTAACCGTACGCTTGTCTGGCCAATAAATTCTATGACCCTTTGCGTGTGCGTCAATTCCCACCCAGCGGCACGGCTTTGCCTGCGCGTCAATTTTCGATGCGTGCTCCAGTTTCACCCAGATGTTCGCGCCGAATCGGCGGACTTGTGAGAGATCAGGCTTGTTGCCTGTGGCGCGCTCGTGCGGCGTCGAGCTGATGGTCTTCGTAGTCTCGGTGCGATTGCGGAGCCAGGCTGCGTGCGAGATGGCTTCGAGCCAGAGGGATGCGGGGAGGTTTGCGAGGTGGAGCATGGCGCGCGCGTGCGCGAGCAGCGTCTGCAGCACGCGTTGCTCCCCTGTGTGGACGAGTTGCTGCCGGTCCCTCCGCCAGTGGTGCTGCGGTGAAACTTGGCCCATGCCTGATACTGCTGGTAGGCTGCCGTCTCCTCGCTCTTCTTCTCCAATCCGACGATCACAACTTCGTCCGTCTTGCCGTCAAGGAATAGGAGGGCATATGACTTACGTCCGAGCGAGGGAGTCGGCGCAGGTCCCCAGATACTGCTGAGTGTATCATCGCCTTCGTAGGCCTTCGCGCCGGAGGTCGTGCGCGTGTGAGGGGGCTCGTGCTTCAAGATACCCTTGTCGCATCCTCTGCAGGGTCCCGCGTCGGTGTCGGTGAGCTTTATACCGGTGACCAGACCTTTGCTGACCAGGATACTTGTGGATTGAAGAGGCGATGGCTTCACGGCGACCATGCGGGCATCACAGATAAGGATTTACATGTTGGCATATGGCTGTTTTGACCGCCCATTAATTTATAAAAAATCATAAGCTGAAAAACTGTGGTCACACAGTTGCTCTTCTAAAGATTGGACGAATCACTATCAACTCCTTTCTTACAAGATCTACTCGCCCTATCCGCACGCTTCACTTTCGTAAATCGGAAGAAAATAGCATGAACGAGCCCGTATAGTGAACAGCTGCGCCGGCGATGATCATAGCAATAATAGCTATACAGCGTCCATTATCACAGTTCGGACCGTAGTCTGCTGATTTTGCCGCACATTTTGTACTGAGAATGGGTGCATCCTAATGGATCTATCAAGCTATATACATCTTGTTATAATATTAAATGACTCCGCTATTCCGCTCCAAATAGTACGGTCAAACGAGGCATTGAAGAGAGCTTGCGTGAACAAAATTTGGCACCGAAAATGCACCAACAGGTTGTGAAAATGCGCAGGAAGCTGTGGAGTGCCTTCAATAAATTCTCCATTCTTTACATCCGGAATGGGAGGTCCGGTATAAAAAATGTATTTTACATGTAACTTACATGTAATATTTGCGGTGTAAATTACACACCCATTTAATACCCGGCACTAGTTTGGACAGTTCCAACTCTGGTCCTGGACAGCGTTCGAACCGGAGTCACAAGCCTAAAGCATCGGAGGAATATAGTAGGTGACTAGGTACTTGCTTATCGGTCTATACCGTAAATAACCTCCTCGCAATTGCTGATGCGTTGCCGGAGTGCCATAAGTCCGACTGCCCAATTGAGCAATCACCAGTCGTCAAACGAGCGTGGTGCTCCGGCTGTCCATAATGGATGGCCACCCGAGGGAAGGGACGCATGTAGTTTCGTCAAAAGCACACCTCAATTTTTTTTCTTCCGTTGCTTGTCTCTCTTATCATGTCTGAATGTTCTGATTCGCCCAGCAGTGAGTGCGTTGGTTTCACTGTTAACCTATGTTAATATTGATTATATTTTACGACCTGCGGGCTCCTGTGTATGACGAGGTCGCGGGACGTCTTTCCGGGATCGCTAAAAAGGCGCTCGGGAATTTGCAGTGCCCGGAGGATTTTGGTCGTTACTTACCTCCGCATTCTTTTAACATCGAGTTCAAAGATCGAGAGGGATTCGAGTTACGAACTTTGATCGTCGGTGAGATCGCTGGCAGCGCTCATGCTACTGTGCTTCGCGCGACTGGTAATTATTATACTCCTGCCGATGTGGGTTTTATTCCCCTTTTGATCTTCCTGTTGCGCTGAGTTTCATATAGTTTAAACCTATAGACGACAGCAAAACTTCTGTTAAAGACGTATTGGCTCTAGTCGTGCCGACCTGTGCGACCACCAAAATGATCAATTATTTCCACAATCAGACCATACCTTTGCGCGAGGCAATTGACGTCGAGACGAATATCGAGCAAGCTGCTGGAGAGGTTCGTGTTTCGTGTTTATTTTTATCTTTTTCCGGGATCGATGACGATTTCTTTAGGAATTTCTCACTCGTCCCTGGCTGCGTTCTGTGGATGAAAGTGGTGAAGATGAGATTATTGTGTGCCATATGCTACCCAAATACGGTGTCAGTACAGTGTTATCGTTCAAAATATGACCGTTTACTGTTATCCTAGATTCCGGCCACAGCTGGTCATCCTGGAACGCCTGTTTCGACCCAATCAACTCCCGTTCGTCGGGCTAAGCGGCGTTTGGACGATGAGACTCCTCTCGCGTCTAGTCCTGTTGTGGATCGCGCCAAGTTGGATCAGCAGATTAAAGAGGACAAGAAGAAGGTCAAAAAACCTGGTCGTAAGTGTCTGGCCGTTTGCGGTCCACCGTTCTATCCACCCAGTTGTTCATTGTCGTTAATTTTAGCATCGGAGATCAAGTTGGGCGCCTTTTATGATCCGCGTCTTTTGTCAGACTATGGTGGACCGTACTTTAATCATGTCAAGTCCAAGCTTGTTCAGCTGGATGTTCGCGATGGGACAGCCACGGGCGGAGACGCTTTGATTCCTGCGTGGAAATTTTACGAGCGTCTGAAGCCGGGCACTCTTGTGCTCGTTCAGGCATCGCTCCACATATTCGTGATGGCGGACACCGATTTTAAGTCGGGAATGGACGTCCGAGGAAACGCAAGGTACTTCGCTCGTTCCTTTTTTTGTTTGTCCCAAAGTCGGCATGCTCAGTTTCTGACATTGTCTCAGATTTACCAGATTAACGCTCACAACGTCAAGGTTCTCGCCGATTCGGACGCACCCGTTGAGCATCGGGCTATTCTTATTCCTCGTGGCTATGAAGGGTCGGGTGCCCAGTTTCCGGCCTCGCAGGAGTTCATGAATTTCAAATTGTCTGGTGTCACTGAGCCTGCGGAAGCCGAGCAATCAGGTTCGTGTATTCTACCCCGTGTTGCTATGCTCATTTAGTCCCAGGACATCCTTCCCCAACCGGCACCTCCAGCACCATTGATGACGACTTTTCGATGGTATTGGAACCCGACGCTGGTCAGGCCTCTGCGCATGGCAATTCGGAGGTTGGAAAGGCAGTTTCTTCCTCTGAGCAGGGATCTTCCATTTCTGACGGTCGACCTAAGAGGGCGCATAAAAGGCGTGCTTAAAAACGAGTTCAGTTACTGGTCGCATCTCAAGTAAGTGTCTTGCCTGTAGAAAATTCCGCGGTAACGTTTTCTTTTGTTGTAGCAGGCGTCTGGCTCACCCGGGGTTCTTTTCAAGTACGTATCTGTTATAACTTTTTTATTTTTATTTTTCCCTTGTTAACGTGGTTCGTCAGCAATGAGTTCTAGTTCTAAATACTGTTATCTATGTACTATCATCTCGCGACGAATATCTATTGTGTTTTCTGTCTGTGGTGTGATGGTCGACGGCGAGATAGTTATCCCGGAGGACGTTATCCGTCGAGTTGCTGCCGGAGTGACTGTCGCTGTTCCTGCCGCGTAAAAATATTTACTATAGATATTCCACGACTGACCAGCTGCTTCAGGCAATTCCCTGAACTCTCACCCGTCGTGTATGGAGGAGGTCAAACGCGCGGTACATATCGTGGTTTCGGTACGTACCGGATCGACAACCAATCGATTTACTGAAATCGGATTCGTCTAGAATTCATCGAGGCGAGTGTTTACTTGTGCCATGTAAGTGGAGAAGCTCAAAAGCCTTGAATAGCATGGAGGAACCGTTCCAGGTATGGGCCGTTCATTCCACCCGCGGACAAAAGAGCTGAGCCCTTGCTGACCAGGGTTCAAATCTCAAATTACCCGTATTCCGAATCAAAACTTCGGGGTTGCCGGTAAGTTCATTGTCGTGGCGTTCATGAAGAAGGCTGAGATACTTGGCAGTTCTCTCCAACCACGAGTCCTTCGGTTTCCAAATAGCCGAGGCCGTCAAATTTCGAATTGTAGATGAAGTCCTTGATCTTGAAGTGATTGACTGGAGCGCAAGGTACGATATTGAGCCAATATTCGAAACGTTCACCAACGCATGGCATCACAGGTTTAAATCTCTCATTACTGCGCAATTCAATGAGCGACCTATACCGACACCTCGATCGCCGAGCCCAACGTTGCCTTCGATCGCATTCAGCGCTCTGGCCGGCACTTACAGAGACCCGGGTTATGGAATACTGGAACTGTGTTTCATTTCACCTGAAAGCCTCATCGCATCTGCCTCAGAGTCGTGTCGTCAGCTCATCGACGAGATTCCGACTACTGTAGCATTTCGTTCAATTCGTTGGCCTGTGACCTGTGACACCTAAAACCGAACTTGGGTTTTCGTGGATCGGCCTTGGGACCGTGACACGAAAAAAAATTCGTGTTTTTGTCGGGAACACCCAAATTCGGTCCCTAGACCTACCCAAACTTCATTTCTGACTTAAATATGTACATTCGTGCGGTCAGCATGTATCTATGGTAGCGCCAAGAGAAGTCAGATCAAAAATGGCGCGACATCAATTGGATGCCGTAACTTTTTTTCGCGCTCTCGTCGGCCTCACCGCAATGGGTAGTTTTCCTGAGTACCTCAAACTTCGGGAAGGGATGGACCCGTGAGTACTGCCCCGGTGATGACGAAGAAGTGGCGGAGGATTTGGCAGCGCACCAGGACAAGGAAATGGGCGATGACGACGCCGAGATCCCCACTCGTGAGGTTATCCAGCACGTCGTCACCGACCGTGTCCGCAAAGGTCGGCAACAGAAAGCCAAGACCGGTACATCCGGTGTTGGGCTTGTTTTGACGGGTGCCGCGGAGGACCTCGATGCGGAGGTTGCAGTCGAGGTCCCCGCCGATGCTGGAGCAATTCCAGAGGGGGGAGAACAAGCGGAAGCGCCGCCCCAACACGAGATACTGGACAATTTTGTTCAAATCGGCAGTCACGCATCACGCACCCCCCTGTCGCTCACGAACTTTGGTCGAGGTCACGCGTCACTCGGGCCTCTGTCGAACCTCCAAGTGGTCACACAGGCTCTAAATTGCCTATAAAAAAAAATTTTAAAAAAGGCAAAAAAGACAAAAATTTCGGTTCAAATGCCGAAATTTCAAGGTGTCACGCAAAAATTCGGCGGCTGCCGAAATGTCGAATAGGTAAAATGGGTCACGCGTCACACCCCATGTCGATTTGAACGAAATTGTTCAGTATGCTGATTTTTGGCGGCACACGAATGACATGGATGAGGATCTGATTTTACCCAGGATTTAGTACTAGTGTACCATACTTACAGTCTTGAATGAATCTAATCTCAGCGACAAATCGTCCGGGTGAGCCGTCCAGTAGTGCCAGCGTTGAGTGGGAGAGAGCGTGGGATTTACTCCCGATCCCGATCATGTCAACGAACGACACGGCAGTTCGATGTCAGTCGTGTGAGCCCCACAGCCATAAACACTCCGAGGCACCCCCGGAGAAGAAAAAATGTATTTTTTACCTCATTTTGCGCGTTTTTGTGACTTTTTTTTGCAAGTTCGTGGTCGGCCTCGGTGACCCGTGACATCCACGAAATATTCGTGGATTTGGGTGCCTGTGACCCGTGACCACCGAACTGAATAAAATACTACAGTACTCTTCCAGCCACCCTTGATCCTCACATCCCCACGTTATTGGCGAGATGGAACGGGTTCCGAATCACCCATGTGTACCTCGCTCACTTTGAACAAAACTTGTTCAATTTGACATCAGTGCTCAGTATTGTGTGTTTCCTCCGATCGTTCTGTCCGAATACCCGTCCTCACGTGATCTCATCAGCCCACTAGAAACTCTTCAGATAAACCGTACTAGGTGCAAAGAAACAGTCACCCGAATTTCGTGGCCGAATTCTCTTTCGAGGGAACAGTAGGGGTTGGGTTGCGAGGCCTCTGGGGTCCCGGAGAGGGGGTTGAAAGTCCCCGGGGTGAGTCTGTCGAGGATCGAGCGGAGGTTTGGTTCGCGAAAATCGATGACGACGACAGATAAACTTGGACTTGTTTCGTCTAGCACTAGCCTTTCTGTTGAGCCTCTTGGAGCAATGTGGGCGACCCAGGTTGCCCGAGCGGCCCACACGATTACTGGTATTGATCTGACGTCTGCCAGGCGTTGGCCAGTCCATTTCCAGCCAACGTTACAACGGCACCAGAGCAATTTTTTTAGAAACTAAGTCTACTAAAGTTGGTTTATTCAAACTAGCACTCGCAGAGTGACAAGCCGACCGGCCTTGATTTCGCGGCGCGTCCAAAGTGCATCAGAGCGTGTCGAGGCGCGTCGCGTCACTTCCGGAGATCAAGCTAACATCAATGGCGATCACGATGGCATCACCCAACGAACCCTTACTCCACCCAGGACCACCCTCCTCCCTCCACCTACCATCGCCGCTCATCAACGCAGATCAACGTCTAGCTGCACTTCTTCTGAAACTAAATGAACACCCTCAGGCTCTTCTCATCATACCTACCATGGACAAAGTGTCGACGACGGATCAGCCAGTGTTAGATCTTGGGCAAGAATCTCTTCCGTCAGAACGGAATGAGAAGTTACCAGTCGACTGCTCAGACTGTAACTCCCCCAGTATTACTAGCCCTGTCCAGGCAAAAACAAAATGCGTGTGAACCTCTGAGCATGACGGGCATGCAGCTCGGTGGAATTTTGATCAACGACGTATGCATATGTAAGTTCCGCCGCTACCAAGGTGATGACTATGGGGTTGTATGTATAAAGAAACTGCACTCCAAAACGCTGCCCATATCTTCTGATTTCACCTTCACCACGTTCGCCCGTAATATCGCGACCCTCCATTCAGCCTCTATTCTTCTTCTCTCTCCGTCAACGCACAGCTGTATGTCAATTATCACTACATACCTACCTCCGAGCTTCGATTCACACGTTCTGCCTCCTAGCCCAAATCAAAGCGTCAAGCTTCAAACAGTCCTCGGTAGTGGTGAGAACTCCCGCTGTACGAGTTGGAGTCCTTGTCCAAGCGACAAAAAGGAACTGGTAAATGCCTGGCCGCGGCTAGCCTCGCAAACGGTGCTCCCGTCGTTATTGAAGACTATGACACCAATGCTACGTCCCTCAACTCGTGGGTATCTTCGGGCGGCTCGGGTGTACAAGGCCAGCTGGGACTCAACAGCCAATATGTTCGATTTTCCGTACTACCTTTCCTCCGCTGACTCGTTATTCGAAAGTGTTTGGACGTGACCGATGGAGCTGACGCAAACGGCGTAAAACTGCAAATATGGACTTGTGGCCCCAGAGATGTCGGTAGGCCGCCAAAATCTGTTTCTACTTCAGATTCCTCAGCCTCTCGCAGCGTAACAATTCACTGGTACAGCCGGCTCCACCATCGAATGGGCTGGAGGAAGCAACAACAAAGTTTGTACACCCTCGTATCTTTCTGCACTCAGATGCTAATTCCTTTTTTTCTAGTGTGTGGACGTGACCGATGGAAATCTGGCCAACGGGAACCAGGTGCGCGGATACAGCGTTGAAGTACCGCAAACACACAATTTATACCGACTCCAGGTCCAAATCTGGGACTGCGACGAAAATAACAGTAACCAGAAATTCAACGCCATCCCGACTACGTTTCCGAAGTGGTGAGTCGGTGCAAAGTCAGTCAAAACGTTCATTGCACTGCGCTGACATTCGTTGAATTGTGGAGGTTCACCATCGAGCTTGACCACATCGCCGGAAATTGTATCACCGCAGAGAACACCGTCAACGCTTCGGTGGTGATCAGCACCTGCACCAACGAGGCCACGGGCCAGAGATTCACCGACCCGAGCAACATCGGCCAGATGGCGCTCTACGACAACCTGTGCGTGACACCTGCGGGCAACGGCCTCAGTGACGGGACGAAGCTCGTCTTGGCGCCGTGCGAGGCCGATAACGCCGCCCAGATATGGAGCCACCAGACGGGCATCATCAATAGCCACTCGTTCGCGAAGGCCGTGAGTTCTTCGACTTCATTTCGCTTTGATTGCGGGCGCAAAGCAAGGCTGATGGACGGAACGTACTTACAGTGCATCGAGGGAGAAAAATGATTGCATTACATCCCTAATTCAAATGAATGAAACAGGTATAACATATCCAAAAATCAGGTGTTTGAGCGGGAGCGGCGGTTTATGCCGACGTCATGCCGGAATTGAAGGCCGAGCCAAATATCAAAAAATAACTCCACCATGACCTCAGTTCAACCTCAGTTTTTGGGAATTCAGGACACAATTTTACCATTTGAAGGTGGGCTCGAGAGCTACTCGCTGGTGGATGTAGAGAGAACAATAAAATAAAATAATCCAATTGAGTATGTATGGGTCTAGGCAAGCGACGCCGAGAGCGTGGTTTGCGGGGTTTAAAAGGCTTCGGACAGACGGACAGACACTCGTAATCTTATAAAGAAGGTGAACCAAAATTCTGAGAAGAAATTCCACCGACCTTATACTAGGGAGTGACCAGCTTTTTAAAAAGATGTATCACAGTGCTACTCCGAAAGTATGTACTGGAGCTAGGCAGAAGAAAGAGAAAAAATGAGCAAAGAAATTGTAAAAGGAGGCAAGAAGGGTATGTAAATTAATGAGTTAGAACGGAGGGCAACGGGGTTCGAACTTGCTGCACGGAGGCTCTGCATCATCAGCCTTGAACAGCGCCGAGGGCGTAAAACCACTGGACTAAGAGACCATGATGGGCAATCCATCATCAATACATTGTAGGGCGCCAGAATTTTCGGAACACCAAACATGCACAGAGTCAGACACTGAAAAATACATCCGACATTGTCCGCGGCATGAAGGAGGCGCCGAAATGGGAAACGAGGGAGGAAGATTAGGAATAGGAATAGGAATGAGAAAGAAAGGCCCGACGCCGGCGCGCTCTGATCGTCTTGTGTGCGCATCGGGTGGAGGAATCGTGGAAGGAGAAGGACGAGACAAGATTCCGGCGCGGTCAAGCGCCCGGTCGGGGATACGGCTGCCGATCAAACCGGCCGAGGAACGGCATTGATGACGGTCATACGAGACTCTCATGGCGCACGCCCATAACTTGTTACACTAGCCTCAACTCCTTCAACCTGGAATTCGAACGGCATTCAATGCATCATGCGCATCTCGCCGAATGAAACCGGCGCGTCCTGGCAATGTATCCTACATTTTACGCGTCCACTTGCTATTTATGCTCTACATGCGTCTACACTACACCATTTCCGCGTTGACTTGCGTCTATCCAAACTTGTCCTGCATCTACTCATCCTCTTACCCACGCCGCGTACCATAGGTGTCCATCCATGTGAATCCCATCTGCTTCTGTCCGCGCCTATCCGTGCGGCGTCGCCCGTCGATTAATCCACGTCGCGGGTTAAGAAGTTGTGGCATCAACTGGCATTGACGAGGCGAATGCAAACGGCCCTCTCCCAGACATCGGACGGTGCGTGTGCATCCTCTTTCTCGAGAGGGGAATGGATTATGGCCATCGCAGAGTCACGGTGGGCCTTAATTTGCTTCTGATTCTGATTCTGATGTGTCTGGGTCGAAGATTTGTGAGCCCGTGTCGTCCTCAACAGTACAGGGGAGGAGATGAATTATGGCGAGCGCTGATTTGAGTCTTCTGCATGTGACGTGCATCCTGGACTGGCGCTTAGGAGGGTGGGGCCCGGCGTCCCGCGCCCACTGGGATAATTCTGGCGCGTTAAAAATGGGATATCTCGTGCGCGGTGCGTGGGTTCGTATCCGAGTACTACCCATTATTGCTTATCGTTTCATACCGTTTTCCCTTCGTGCATTACCGAATTTCAATTACACTATTTGATTTCCCCTATTCTCCGTTTCGCACTCCGTTTCGATGATCCACACTCCGTTACCATGTCTCGGAGCAATCCTCCCGGTAAAACCTAACCCCCCAACAGACGAACTCGTTCCGCGTGTGGGCCAGCCAACCGTTGATTATCTAAATCACATCTGTGGCCTCTCCGACCCGACTGATATCGCGAATTGGCATGAATTCTGCAAGACGCACGAGAACAAGAAGTTGCGAAGTACGTGACTGCAACTGATGGGATTATCCTTCACTCATTTTCTATCGTGCATAGATTGGTATGCGCACAAAGTCCAATACCCGTGGCTTCTTCCCGGGTACAACGAGAGCCTCTCCAGTTTTCCGAAGGGGTACACAATCTCCCAGCCACACCAATCTCTCGTCGAGAGTGCACACGTTGCCTCGAACAAGGCAACTAAAAGTAACCTGCTCCCTGGCGAGCGTATGCATTTCTCCGTAATCATCGATCCCGTTGGCTTACCTGAATAACGAATCACGGCACGTATATATGACGCTCAGAAGGCCGCCGATCCGCCAGCTGCAGACTCGACTTTGGCGGATGCGGGACCTTCTCTCGACTCAACAATTCCGCCCCCTTCAACTCAACCTCCTTCAGTCAGGTCAGTCTGAATTACATCTCGATCCACCTACCTCTGGCTGATCAGGGAAACCCTGCCTGTCCATGCCCCGTCGCATCTGATGTAAGTCCACTCAATATTTTTCGCGTCCACTGGCTAACGTATGTGGGATTAGATCTGGTATATCCTCTGTATCGTCCTGCTCTGTATTCCATAACTAGCTTATTGAATTCGTTATCACTCGAAAGGTCTGGTACATATATTGATTTTGAAACTGGTGTAGAAAAAGGCGATATACATGCATAGATTGCACACCTGGCTCTCAACGTCCCCAATACTCCGAAACGACATAATACAGCCGTCGCGCTTTCATCAAATCCATCGCCTTGGAGGCATTACGCGAAGGTATGGTCGCGTGAACACCAGAGCAGACAGGCGAAGACGCTGCTTCCAAGGTCTTGATACCTGGCAAAGTCACTTGATGCTCCTCATCGCTGTCAAAAACCCTGGAAAATTCATTTCAACGCTTTCATTCGATAATATTTTGCGAAAAAAAAATGACATACCAAAGGCAGCGCGGCACAGTATGGACCATAATGTTGTACTTGGTGAATACAAATTCGTATTCTCCAGGACTACACGTCTTGCCGTACTGCAGAGATGCAGATGCGCAAGTGGAAATCCGTGTGCCAGCTGCCTCTTCCTGAGCAGGGGACATCTTGTTCTTGGAAACACCATTCGGATCAAGGTGACAGCAAGAAAGATAATCCTGGCAGCAGTAGAGGACGCAGCGTGTGGTTCCAAGAGGTTCTAGACCGATGTTGGTATCGCACATAGCACTCGCTGCTTCTGGATCCACGAGTTTCACCAAGGAGACGATTGTATCTGCAGTCTCGAAGGGGAGTAAAACGTCTGAATTTTTGAGCAGAGTGATAGAGACTAACCTTTGCATAATCAAACATCCTCTCTATTTGTTCCTCTGTTTCAGCTTGAACCTGGTCATGCGGGCGATAGGTGTCCCCTGTACGACCACCAATTGGCATCCCTGTTCCAATGGCGGTCATGTCACCATACGCCCACCGCATCATCGATGGGGAGCGCTTCATGACCTTGTCGTGGACGACCGTATCGTTCAGTTTCTCCATCTCAGCCAGTGCTGAGGTTGATATCGCATTGTAAATCACCGATCCGAACTAGGCAAAGCTGATTAAGCCCAGTTTCAACCCAACCGTCAATTAACTGACCTGACGCTTCGCATCGGTTGAGATGAAGATAACAATGTCTCGCTTGCATCTCTGAAAAACCGAAGGTCGGGGATATACCCGTACCAGACCCAGCTGTTCGGTGGTGAACCAAGCAAAATCCTTGTTTGCCGCTATGCCATGGACACCCTGATTGTAAATCAACAAAATCAGCGCTTATTCTGAAGAGAACAAGGCACAAACTTTGGGACTCAGGCGTTCAGATTCAGGCACATCAGAGATGACGCAGCCATGGAGTTGCTGGATATCTTGACGAGGAGTGCCCACAAAAATCCAGACACAGCGTTGACGATAGTCAACCTCACCCTTACAATGAGGGCAGTCAAGATGAAGGCGACCTTTAACTCTCGCATTCTCACGGAAGAGTTGAACCGCCGGAGGTGTCGGCTCAGAGGGCTGCTTGAGGAGTTCCACGTATAATTCAGGCAGCAAGAAGGGCTCTGGTGCTTCATTGGAAGCAAAACGGACAGCGATTTTTCGAAACTCTTTATGCCATAACCGGTATGCATGGCTCTTCAAAATCAGATAGGAGAGCAGAGGATCAAGGTCTTCTTTTGGGGCATGCTTCCTGAAATCTAGGGTTAGGTTTGCAGGCGTCAAATTCAGAAGCTCCCGAAATAAGAAGTCCGGATTCCAGCGGTGAATCGCATCCGCGTTCCAGCGGTTGACCTGTGACAAAGATTAGCGTTATATATTTCTCAACAACAATCCCAACCTTGGTGTCTAGGCCTTTCAGACCGAAAAGCATCCAAGTCTCCCAGGAGTACTCAAAGTTTTTCAGACTTAGGAGAAAGAATACACTTGAGGGATTTGTCAACCGTGGAACAACTGTAGGTTCTTTCGAAAGCCGCCTCAGGAGTTGAAAGGAACGTCCACTTTCAGGGGCCTTGGAGTAATCAGGACCCTGCAAGTTATCAGTGAGCTTGAAATTCAAAGAGAGTGAGACGCCCGACCTTCTCCCAGTCAATATTCCTGTAAAAAGTCCTAGGTGTCCATCGAGTGCGGAACAAATTCAACTGCTTGTTCCATTGGAACATGTAGTAGGATTGTGAACGATTAGGATCCAGCTGGAATAAACTTTTCGGGCTGCATATTGCCTCGAAAATTTCCGCAAGGCCAGATTCCTACTTGAATTAGTATGCTGCCAAACAGAAGATCAAAATTACCTTGAAAAATCGTTGAAACTCGGGGCGGCTATAGTTGTTGTGATTCAAGTAGTTCATCTCCTGGATGAGTTTTCCGGGGTCTGGCAGTGGCTCATCCTGCTAGCCATATCAATAGTGGTCCAAGTGTGAGTGAAAAGGCATACCTTTTGTATTCTCCCAAAAAGAACGTCAAGCCGGGATTTCCAGCTCCTGATCAGAAAGTATAGTACGTTGATATTCCCTACATCAGCGTTCCACAAAGACTTGTTCCTGCTGGTGAGGACAATTTTTGGAGGTTGTAGATCCCTATCCGCATCTTGTAGTGAAATACAACACCTAAAGAATTGACGTACCCTATATCAACGTCCATGGATGACAGTTTCCCAGAACGTTCTTCAAGCTCATAAGACGGATCATGCTCATCAAAATCAGCTAAATCTTCGTCCTCTTCTTCGTCCCCTCCATTGGCCATTACAATCTTGCCCGGGACAGATTTCTTGATAAAAGCAAGATCAGGTTGACTCCGAAGGCTAACTGCGCGATTCTGAGCGTTACGCAGCAGCTCAAGACCCGTCCCATTTGTGGCGCTCTGCGGACACTCTGCCCAAAGAACATCCACGAACAGAGTGGCTGCCTCGGAGATTTCCAGAGAAAGTCCCAGGCAGTATATCACCCAATTGTTTGTAATTTCCAGCTAGATAGGCAAGGGTTTAAATGTCAAGGCCACTGCTGCATTGGAATGGACTGACCCAAAACAGTGATTCTAGAACTTGACGAACCAACTCCTTGATCATTTCAGAGGCGGTACGCCGGCTATACGGAACCGCGAAGGCAGTCAAGAACGGCTCTTGATCGCGATAGTGACCATCCTCTGGATGAAGGCGTGGCTCCAGAACCTGGACCCAATAGGACGACATGAACGTGCAGGAAGGTAATGGGGAGAATTGGCATCGAGCACGCCTCTTATACAACACATGTGTAATCAGATGATCAGCGGACCTCGGAGCAATATTTCCAATCAAGGCAAATCTCTTACACGGAAATGATGCGTATTGTTCCCGTGAGCGTACTGCTGCTGTGGTTGGACAGACAAAAATGGAAAGATATGTATCATTGATTTATACCTAACACCGGGTTCACGATTGCTATGGGTGGACGGATAAATGCGTAAATGACATGTACCTGATGTGATTGGATGGGTAATCCCGATGATTCTGTGTTGTGCGAGCGCTTAGAAATGTCTGGTAAACGTACTCAATACATGTGCAAAAACGTGCTGGCTCCCAACAGTGGAGTCAATGAGGTGAAATCCAAAAGGAATAGAGCCAGAATATAATACCCATGAGTTGCATGCTACATGGTACATTGTCTGAGATTATTTGAAGTGGACTCCAAGGCAGCTCCGGCGAGTAGGACTTCACAATTTTGCACTCCACCGTCAGTGGTTCAAAATTTAAAATTTCGAACCCTAGGGTTCGAAATTTTGAAGCTGTTCAGGCCCACAGCCAAACGGAACGTAGAGTAAAACGGTCGAAGCTATCGTCTGGGTCACGTGACCTCGACATACGTTCATAAAAACGTACTCTTGCGCAGCAGCAAAGCAAGAGAAAGAAAATGGAGGGGAAAAGGAAAGTAAGGAGGGAGAAAAGGATCAAGATTTCAAAACCGTTCAACCCCACAGGCAAATTAAACCAAAAATGGCCGTTTAAGCTTGGGTCACGTGATCTCGTCTTACCGCCATAAAAACAGACTCGAGTGCTGGAGCGAGGCAAACAAAAAAGAGAGATAAAAGAGGAGGAGAAAGGAAGGGGAGAAGAGAAGCAAGTACACACCAGCCAAAAAAAAAAATTGAATTAAGAGCGAGGATGTCAAGGGCTCGTTTTGGCAGGACAAGCGACCCAGCTACAGCGAGAGCAACTGTAGCCCACCACGGTATATGCCTTTGACAGCACAGGGGACCTACCTGCAGCTCCATCGGAGAACAGGATTGGTGACATGACGGCTGGATAGCCTAGCTGTATTGCGCAGGAACAGCGTTCCCAGCTACCGGAGAGCACGGCAGCAAACACCACGAGTTTGAGGTTTACAAACATACCACAAGGATGGCATGTCCGATCCACCCCAGGGACCCTACCTGCAGCTCCATCAGAGGACAGGATTGGTGTACGCTAGGAGTTCTACTGGTGGTAGAAGAGAGAAGACGTTGTGACGTGGCATCACGTAATCTTGTGGCTGTGTTTCGTTGTCATGACAGGACCCATCGGAAGGGTTAGGGTTCGGGTTGAAATCCGTTATAAAAAAAATGCTATGATCCAAAAAGAAATCCGATTAAATTGTTGGTCGCAGAAGGGCCTCATTCGAGACAATCCATGATGTGCCGTCCCGGGATTCTGGTGGAAACATCCTTAGGGGATCCCATGGGTGTCCAAAAGCATGCGTGCCTGGACCCCGTCGGAGGCAACACGTGGGGACAAAAAATATGCTTAAAATGTCTCGTACGGCGAATAACTTTGGAACGGGTGGAGAAAATATTGCGGTACTTGATTTCCAGATTTATATTGCCCAAATACGCCATGTGGCCAAAGGGCTTGAGGGTCAGGCCCGTGTAAAGGCTTCTACATGTGATTCAGTGCAAAACCCACAAGTGGTCACGGTGGGCGACTTGCAGCTTGGAAGCCGGCAATCGGGTGACTCTGGAAACGTTAAAAACGGACTCCCGGGATGCGAAAGAGGGGGGGACAACCCCTTGTGGTTTGGGCTCAGCCAGATTGGGGTCGCTTGAGTATCTGATTGGCTGCTCTGCTAAAGATGTCCTCGGTGATTCCAAGCTCTATACAGCGATGCATTCACACATGTTATGGTTAACGGCGAAAAAAGCCAGCACCCGTTCCGAGTTACACGGGGCGTACGACAAGGTGACCCGTTGTCCTGCCTTCTGTTCGACTTTGCCATCGAATCACTTGCAGAGGCGCTACGTAAATCAGACCTAAGTGGGATCAAGATCCATGGAACTGACGAACCACTAATCGCGACCCTGTTCGCAGATGACACGATGGTGTATTTGGACGCGGAGATGACTTCGGCACCCTGAAGGAAATTCTCGATGAGTGGTGTATTGCATCTGGGGCAAAATTTAACATCGGTAAAACAGAAATGATTCTAATTGGCACCATAGCTCACAGGGACAGAGTGAGAGCAAACCGCTTCGTCAACGGGGTTGATGGAACAAAAATCCCCAAACACATAAAGATTGCAGCCGAAAAGGAAACCTATACGTATCCTCGGAGCATGGGTTGGAAATGGAGTCGAACAAGTTAGTACATGGGCACGCACCATAGAAAAGATTGATGCATCCCTAGAGCAATGGGAGATGGGAAAGCCAACAATGGAAGGGCGCAGACTGATAGTCCTCATGGTGGTTGGCGGAATGACACAATACATGGCGAAAGTGCAAGGAATGCCCAAGGAGGTAGAAACACGGCTAGAGAAAAGAATTAGAAAGTTTCTGTAGGCAGAAAAGGACAGTGTAACTGTAAACCAGGAAACTGTCTATGCCCCGGAAGATCAAGGGGGAAGAACCTCCTCGACATTGTGGCCCGGAATGAGGCAATAGCAATAACGTGGCTGAAATCATACCTGAGCTTCGGCGAGGACAGGCTTTTGTGCTGGTTGCTGATGAATTACTTGCCAGAAAAGCACAAGAAGTGGACGCGAACGTGGACGAGAATGTACGAGTGAATACCTACCTCCAGACCTGGGACACGAAGGTTTCGGAGCTTAGCCCAGACCTCGCAGGCATGGTGAAAGCAGCGTCTAAAAACTCGCTCCGAATGGAAGGATTAGCGATAGCCCGCAACATTCAACGAGAAATGCCTATATGGTTTCACCAACACTCAACAGCCAAAAGAACCCTCTTTACCGGAGGCCAACACCACAAAGACCTGGTCCGATGCTTAAAGCTAGTGCACGAAGTACGCACGACGGGGGACGCTGAAGACCTGGCACGACGCCTGCCAACCCCTAGACACAGGAACGGCAAGAACTGCAGGTGCGCCGACCAGTAGTCCAGGACAATGTATCGAAAGGGCAAAAATATTGACGGACAACAGACCATATAATGATACCTACTTGTTCGTCATCAATATATCGGTTCTGTAACAGACTATCGAGGACCCTACAACTCATAGCTCGGAAATTCCGCTCTTCTTTGCTCTCGGCGACTCCGGTGGGAGTCCTTCGGTCACTTGATAGACTGAAACCCCGTGGGCCAGACATTAGGTAAGCTTTTCGTCTCTGATTTCGACTGGCACGTCAATCTTGCGCGAGCTGAGTCTCACCGTTGTCTTGCGCGTCTATAACTTTGCACAGGAAATTTAAAGAGCATGTGTTAAATTCTCTATCCAGGACCGATTGGTGTGGCGGCAAAGAGCTGTAAACAAGGTGAATAGTGATTTGCTGGCTTGGCTTGGCCCAGAAACCATGGCTTAGGCTTGGCTTCGCCTGGCTTTGGCTTCGAAAATCTCAAGCCAGGGCCAGGGACATGGGTCCTGCCTTGGTCTGGCTTGGCCTGGCTTGAACTATTAAATTATAAGTCGACTTCCACTCCTCTACTTTCCATGTCTATGTTGTGTGAGTGCTTTTTTATCGTTCTGTTCCTCGAACGAAGCATTCAAGACCTTGCTAACTGTCATTGAAGGATTTGAACTTGCCGACCCGATGTTCAACATGCCATCAAAATCCAAATGGTGGCGGTGAAAATCCAATGCTGGTCTGAGATATTGGTAGATGATGAATTGAACATAATTTACTCCTCGTTGGCAGAGTTCTGACTTTCAACATCGCTCGGAATGCAACTTTCTAGGGACCACATGAAGCCATGGCTTGCCGGCCTGGCTTGGCTTGGAAAATCTCAAGCCAAAAGCCGAAGCCAGCTCAAGCCAGCGCTCTGGCCTGGCCTGGCTTGACGAAGCCATGGCTTGGCTGGCTTGGCTTCTGGCTTGAAGCCCAGGCCAGCAGAACACTAAGGGTGAACACTGTTCATCGCGGACGACAAAAACATCCCATTGGACCATGCTGGTTCATTGCACTGATTCAATATCATATGCTTTGTGCTATGTAATACGGGGCATCTGCATGGGCTCGGAGTACCGTGGGGCATGTTGGTGCTTTTGATTACACGCGTCGCGTTCTGGTCATGTGACCGCTGTCCGGAGCCCGTGATGAGGAAAGTATCTATGCTCGGAGCACGGGAATTAAATTGGTCTGCAGGATGTCAAGCCACGCGGTTCAAAATGTGAACCGTTGCAAAGGCAATAGGGTCACACGGTTCAAAATGTAAACCAGTAATTGCCATCTGAAAAGCGCAATAGCCGCAATATTATACGACCTAGTGAGCTGGGTTCAGCTCACTATGAAAATAATATTATTGTCTTGAGCTCCCCGCAGGCAAAGTTTTGAATAAAAACCTCACGCAGTCTTGCGTGAAATTGCGCTGGCCATCAGGCATTTTATTAGCCTCCCAGGAAAACTGAGGACATCTGACCCTGAATTTGAAGACACCACCATTATTTTTTCTACGGTACACTAACTCATCAAAATGTTTGTCTCAAGGTGTTTTCAACATTGCAGGTAAATTTCCGGACAATGAAGATGTTTTGAGACATAACTTCCGCAGTACGAAATGTTAGAAATGGGTTCAGGAGACCACACAAATATTTTCATAATTTGATCGCATCATATTCTTTTGATATCCCTTCGTTTGTGTTTCAACAGCAAAAACCCAGTTTTGCAACTTGATCTGTGATTTTTTTTCAGAACAATCTGAATTGGCCAAGTTGTAGTCTAGGATGTGAGGACCCATTATGAAAAAAGAATTATGCAAAAAATATACAGGCAATCGGACACTATGGAGCTTGCAAAATGGCCAAAAATGCCCAAAATGACAGTAAAACCTCCAAAATGCCTGTTTTTGGTATTTTTTCAGGCTCTGTAGCGTCTGATTACCTGTATATTTTTACATGGTTCAACTTGCAAAATCGCTCCTCACATCTCAGACTACGATTTGGGTGATTTAGATTGTCTTGAAAAAAATCACGGCTCAAGTTGCAAAAAATCAATTTTTGCTGTTCAGACACAATTGATGGTATATCAAATCACTATGATGCGATCAAATCCTGAAAATACTTGTGGAGACTCCTGAAGCAATTTTCAACATTCTACTCTGCGGAAGTCATGTCTTAAAGTCTACGTATCCCCCAGAAATCGACCTGCAGTACCAAAAATACCCTGAGACAAACATTTTGATGAGTTGGTGTACATCTGAGGTATGTGAGGACCATAATAATTTCCCTTTCAAGCCGAGTAGAAGGTGAGAGGGTGGTGCGGACTGAATGGCTTGCCCTGCAAAGCACAGAATGTATTGAGGACCCAAATGAAGAGACAAAATGCTCCGTAGGATGTATTAGGACACACCCATTGAAACCAATAAGATAGCAACGAAATATTACAGACAATAGAGATCAGTTGTGGTCGGAGTCGCGTACAAAAATCAACATCAGATGGGTCGGAACTGAGAGCCCTTTTTTTAATTTCATTCGGATTTAAACCCCCTTTGACCCAAACTAACATGTGGCAATGAAGCGTACCACGTCCTTGAGCTTCAACACACCCATAATATCCATCTACAATGCCAAGAATTCCGCCTTCCAGATTTTCTGTTCAGGGTCGTAACCAAGTAGGGCGGATATGAAAGCCTTCATGCACAGGTTAAAGAACCGAGCTGCTATAATCGGATTTTTGGCGATGAGAATCGATTGATCCCAATAATCTGGAATCTCCCCAGGGAGCAAGGAATCGATGTCAATTTCTGAGCCTGCTAAAAATTTAACAATGGAATTGTATACATCCGCCGGGTTGATTGTGATGTAGAAACTTGGAAGGCCCTTCTCAATCATGAGGCCTCGGATTTCATTTCGCATAGCGACTCGAGCGGCCGAAGACCCCGGAACAGACGCTGCAACCGCATTTACTTGCTTCAGGAGATTCAAAACCTTTCGTTCTTCGTCATTCTTTGGAGCTGCTGATTCGCCATTTGCGACACGTCCGAAACTCGTTGGACAACTTCAGGCGAGACCGATGCGAATTGTGCCGCAACAGATAGGAAGTTGGATTTTTTTGACTTTTAGAGATGTATGTAGGAGCATTTCACGGCGCTGTAAATATTGAAGGCAGTAAAGAGGAATGAGGGGTGCTCTTGGAAGCGCTGGTCGGACAAATTCAACAAATGTTTGACGTGACGCTTGAGAGACAAAGGCTGAGGTCGCTTCGAATCTTCTGGGCCGCCGATACCATATGGGAAAAGCGTAGGATAAATCATAGGGAATAAAAGACTGTCTTGCTTGAACTCGTTCGCAGGTTCGCAGTCATGCGGGATCTGGATATAACCTCCACCCTTTTTTTTACATGGCGTAAAGCAGCGGCACGGAGTTCATTTGAGGATGCATGACAATCAACATCTGCTATTACAACATTGTGAAATGGAATAGAGGGTGTACGGGTAGTGTGGGAAGATTGGAATGACTTGCCAGGTGTTGGCGTAGAGTCATAGCGAGCGGTAGCAGCATCATTGGCAGCATTTGGTTGGATGTGCTCAATGGTGAAAGGAAGGACAGGATTTTCCTCGAGCTGTCCGAGACATTCTTCGTTCAACTTGATGTCATGGTACAACGGATTGTGGATTTGAAGTTATTCAAGGGCAGCCCGGACTCGTTTTGCATTTACTGCCAAGGGTTTTGCATGTTCACGTAGCCACTCGGTGGTCGGAGGTGCGGTCCCCACGAACAGAACACACACTGGTGAAACAATTTGCTCAATTGGCGGGGGCAATAGCTCAGCAATTTTAGACGGTTGCTGTGGGTATATGATGATGTGGCCTTTGACACCACGCTGAGTAGTTGGAAGGATGAGATCCTGGTTTTCCTCCTTCAACTGAATAACAGCATTTGGAACGACATCGAGCAATCATAGCTTCTTCAATGACTGTCAGATCTTTGAGTTCGTCGGGCACAAGACCAAGAAAATTTCGGTTGGCTAGAGATAACGGCGGCATCTTTTTGTTTTTCAGTGAAGAATAACAGACAGCGCAGAGTGAAAGTGTCGGGACACCGCCATCGGGGGGCATGGTGATTCCATCAGGGTCAACTAGCAGGTCGCGGAGTAGTCCTTTGTCGTAAGGCATCTGTGGATGAATGCAGGCAGGGTTAAGCCACTTGTAACGATCAAGAAAGAGGACTTCATTCGTATTGAGATCAGGGCGACGCAAAAGAGTGTTGTCAAAGTCGTTGAGTGTTAGCGAGCAGTGAGTTCGAAGTGATGTTGATTCGGCACATGATGCACAAGTGAATGTCGCGAGTGTTTCAGATGACGTCTGTTCACAGAAAAGATTAATGACTTTATCTTTCAGAGACTGTGGGACACTGTTCGGCCAAGAGGCTGCAATCTTCTTAAACTCATTTTCGTAGAAAGCACGAGTCTCTTCCTTTTGACTATGATTGGTTTCAGAACATATTTCAGCCTTTTTACCCTTGCGCAGTATACTTATATGCTCTTTCAACTTTTTGCGCAAGTCGTGGAGCGTGTCAGAATGACTGTACTCAATGTCCAATGCTGACAGTAGTCTGCGCAAAGGATTCTGGGTAAGCTTACTACCACAGAGGGCGGCAAGAACATGCACTTGGAGATCCGGATGTATTGAGTTCACTTGCCACTCATCACACACATCCGCGCAGTCGGGAAGAGAGATATCTTTGAGAGGATCAGGGGCAGAAGCATGTGAAGCCGAAAAACGGGCACAGTGGCCAGATATGATGTGCTTCGTAATTTCCGTACGAATGTCCTCAGCATTGGCTTTGGGAGGGATATTGATCCGGTGGAAAGCAGCAATAGCAATGAGAACCGGTTTTCGATGGGATTCAAATGAATTGAAAAAATCTGCAACAGATGCAGAGCAACGGTTGACAGATTCAGCCAAGTTGATGTGGAACAAATTCTTTCGGATCGCCGCGCGCAATTTAAATCTGAGGTTCCGAGTACCAGACACAGAAATGTTCATCGCTGCGGCAACATGGCAGTAATGTTCAGTGGGAATTTGCTCCCGGTCGGCATTAAGAATTATATTTAAAGCAGTTTGCGAGACATCAGCGGCAGATGAGTAGCCTCTGGATATAGCCCGACAAGTTGACAGCTCCTGGCGTGAACAAGAAGCAGCATCACTCAAGTTCGAAGGATTTTCAAAACAAGTTCCAGTAATTATGTGGTGGATAAGAGCTTGGCGGCATTGAATGAGACTCATGTCATGGTGCTCCTCTTTGAATATAGGCTGAATGTCCTTAGTGAGGTCGGCCTTGGGGCGTGTCTTCATCGCCTGGAATGAGTTGATGTGCAGGACTCACGGGTCAGATCAAAACTGTGGTATTCTTGCTCTCACACACTCCACTGCACCAATTTGAACCCTGGCTGGGATATTCTGGCTCACCATTGAAGTTTGAAGCGAAAAGCTTAAATTGGTTGAGGGCCTGGTTATCCCTGCCAAATATAGCTGTTTTCTCAGGACTGAATTGTCTATTGTATGTTCACGCGCATACCAAATCAACCCAGATCTCTTTATGCGCCTAATCGGCTTGAAAACGGGTCAGTGAAGGCAGGGAGGCATACAGTGCGCATTGGGTTCAATCTGAAATCCACTACGCCAAAAGCTGACTAGGACTCGGGCAACTTGGTCGACGTCAACCTTGAATATTTTTCCCGGGTTCGCAAAGTGGGTACCAGTTTATTATTATGCCTATTCTGTCGATTTTGGAGCGCTAAAGCTTGGATCACGTCTCGTGCAGAGGATTCAATCCCTAAATTCTACAGTGGTGCTCTAAATAAATGCCTAATTGTAATTTGCACAATTCCATCAGTTTCACTTCGAATTGGCCCAAACGACTTGGTATACACAAATTAGACATGAAATAGAGACCAACCATATACTTGACCATTTTCCTTTTTTGGTAATCTGCCAGAACAGCTTAATTTTCTAAGTTGCTGAAAATTTACTTTTGGGGGTTACCATATATGGAAATTTGATCTGCGTGACATGAAAGGGCTTAAAAAATAGTCCACATTCATGTCTTGAACCAAAGGAATCCACCATGTGGTTGCTGAGATACGGGGCAGACAAAGTCGCGTTTTTGAGTGAATTTCTTGCAATTTCTTAACTTTTGGGTCAAAATGTGCAACTTGCTTGCCCCGTATCTCAACAACCACATGGTGGATTCCTTTGGTTCAAGACATGAATGTGGACTATTTTTCAAGCCCTTTCATGTCACGCAGATCAAATTTCCATATATGGTAACCCCCAAAAGTAAATTTTCAGCAACTTAGAAAATTACAGCTCTTTGCGGTACAACAGGCGCGGTCTGTTTTTTTTTTTTCTTTCTGTTTTCGCAAGTTTTCACTAGAGCAGCTGCCCTGAGCTCAATTCTCAACCGTTCCTCTTGAAAATAGGCTCATTCAATTCGCATTGGAAATCCGCAGCGAATGGAATACCGGTATTTTTGATCCTTTTACGTAATATAATTTCTTCAGTAAAAACTTGGTTTTGAGTAGGACACCTGTAGCACTCGGAATGCTGCCCTGATTGGGCTAACCTTTGGATATGCTATACATCTGATGTGACTCTAGCCAATGTGAGTGTTTACAGAGCTTAATGTACTCAAACTTCCATGGACAGCTCTACTTATGGTAGTGTCTGGATATCTACTTCGCTAAAGTGTGCACTAAATCACAATCACTCAGTATGTAACATAAATAAACACACCATTGTCTAGGGCCACATTAGATGTATAACATATCCAAGGATTAGGCCAATCAGGGCAGTATTCCGAATGCTACAGGTGTCCTACTCAAAACCAAGTCTTTCCGGAAGAAATTATATTACGTAAAAGGATCAAAAATACCGGTATTTCATTCGCTGCGGATTTTGAATACGAATTGAATGAGCCTATTTTCAAGGGAAACGGTTGAGAATTGAGCTCAGGGTAGCTGTTCTAGTGAAAACTTGCGAAAACAGAAAGAAAAAAAAAAAAACAGACCGCGCCTGTTGTACCACAAAGAGCTGTAAGCTGTTCTGGCAGATTACCAAAAAAGGAAAATGGTCAAGTATATGGTTGGTCTCTATTTTGTCTAATTTGTGTATACCAAGTCGTTTGGGCCAATTCGAAGTGAAACTGATGGAATTGTGCAAATTACAATTAGGCATTTATTTAGAGCACCACTGTACAACCTTTCTTTCCCGAATTCTGCCAGCAGAACAGCCCATCCACAGTAATGGTCTCAATACGAACAAGAAACTCGACGTACGACAAACAGTCCGAGTGAATCAAAGTTTCTACGTACAATATTACGCACGGAGATCTAAACTACTGTTGGAACGACTCCCTTGCCCAGCGTCTCAACTCGTCAAGATCTTTCCGATTGGACGCACCGCTGGCCGACACTTGCTTGAGCGCCTGATCGAAGTGCCTTTTCTGAATGCACCGAGACTCAAGTGGTGTCGGAGGCGGCTGAGGTATCGGAACACCAGCGGCATCATGGTGGATCGGCCATGACGTTGGCACGACCTCTTTGAGCGCTGCTAGAGCGGCAGAGTGCACCAAGTGACGCAGATCTGAGCCAGAAAATAACCGTGTCCGAGCCGCAAGTTTCGAAATGTCGACCGTCTCGTCGAAGGCTTCGCCACTCAGATACTGCTGGATGATCTCTGTTCGCAGCGTCAGCGTACATAACCGTGCGGCGAGAGTCATACCTTTCCGCTGCGGTAAGGTCGGCAAGTCTACTAGGATCCGGCGCGAGAAGCGGCGCAAGACGGCACTGTCGATATCCTGTGGCCGATTGGTTGCACCAACGACGATGACTCCTGCTACCCGATTTGCGTCCGCGGTACTTAAGCCATCCATTTCCTATTATCGTCATGAAAGCCGAGGACAGGAGAATCTGCGCTTAAACCGACCTGAGTAAACTCCGTAGTTAAACCTCGCTCCCATTGGTTGTCGCCGTCCCGGCGCTTGGAGAAAAGGGCGTCCAACTCGTCGATGAATATGACACAAGGCCCGAGGCGTCGAGCCAGTCTCTGAAAAGCCGATGAGATGTCGCCCCGAAACTCTCGAACACTGACAAAAGCCGCCAAAATAGTCTTTTCTATATCGCCCACATAACTAGAGTCCTCGTCAGTACCATCTGACGGGTGTCGCAAAGACAAACCGGCTTTTAACCGTGCTGGAATGAAGTTGAAGCATTCGGGCGCCACATTGCTTCGCAAGTGCGCGACAGGTCATAGTCTTACCGGTACCCTTGGCTCATATCAGGATAGGGGTCATAATGAGAGAAGCCCGCAGCTGACCGGTGGACCAAAGAGGAGCACGCCACTTGTGGACTCGCGAGCAAGAATACCTGTCGTGTACACCTCCGGGTACAAAATAGGATACGATACGGCCATCCGCAGCGAGTCCTCGATTTCTGGCTTGATGCAAACCTCAGCAAAGGTCGTTGGAATCGCCGCTGGGCGCACAGTCAGCGACGACACGGTGTGAAACAGAACTGAAAAACCGACAAGGATCTATGACGCAACTAAGCAGTTTCCTTTCCGACTCGTTTAAAGAACGGTCGGCTTTAACACGCGCGACGATCGAGTCAGGAGTTAAGTTTTCAGTGACAAGTGGTGGTGGCGGTGGTGGCGACGGCGGCGGCGGCGATGGTGGGAGTAGTTCAAAAGGTGAGGGTAGGAATGGCGAAGATGGTCTGGATAAGTTAAACGGTGGCACTCCAACTGTGTCGAGTGCCCTGAGTCTTGATAGTAGGCCGGGAACCTGCAGGTACTTGAGTCAGTCTGTTTCAACTATTGGTTCGGGCTGAATACCTGTGATTGTCCTTCCTTCCCGATTTGCAGTATTTCGCGCCATTCTGTGGCGGCTGTGGCTTGACGTTCATTGAGTTCGGTCAAGGATCGGAAAACATCTTCGAACTCTGCGAGCGAAGGCAAAGCACACGCGATGCTTTGCAACTTGTTCTTGTCCAAAGCAAAAAATCCCAAAGGGCTCGAATTGCTCCCTACGCGGGGTAAGCACACGGCGCAGACTTTATAAAAAGTTATATCGATTTACCTTGACCAATTTTGGCGATATCAAAGTGGAGGTTTTTGCCTTGGAGCGCGGCCATGTGAGATTTGCTAAAAGGAAGCGTTTCCGGCACTCGCTCTCTGTAATGACCTGGACAGAGGGAGGTGGATCCCGTAAGATCCCGACGCAAACTATGCGCGAGAACCGTAGATTCATTGGTTGACCTCGTAGGGGGACCGAGTTGTCGGGGGGAGAAGAGCTTATTCCGTTCCCCTGATAGCAATTGATGAACATGGCGGTGAAAATGTCTTCGAGGGACTCATAGCGCCCACCAACAGAGTCAGGGGACGGCTTAAGCCAGATTGCATTGTAGGAGCCATGCAACGTTGAGGTCAACGAGTTGCCGCCGTCCAGGTCTTCGCTGTTAAGCTTAGGAAGGAATCTCTCAAGCCAACAAGACTCGCTTGACAGCTTCGAGCTGTCCCCTGATAACACGACTCGGCGAATAGGTGAAATTCCAGCCACGACTAGCGTCGGTAAGCCAGATGAAGCAGCGTAGAGAAGAGCGGGAAGTAAAGGTAACAGTGCTTTGTGCAGAGCGCCGTAATCGCGGAGGTACAGAAGGCGTCGCCGGGCAGGCGAGTTTCCCGCGTTTTCAGCGTCAGATCCCATGAGAAAAAACTTTCGGACCAGCGCCTTTGCACGGATGATCGACAAAACCTCGATCTCCGACGAACCCGCAACCTTAGACGAATCGTCTGTACTGGTCGAGTCCGACTCGGGGTTTGACTCCTGGTAATGGTAATTGTACAATTGCCAGAAGGCATCTGTTAGCTCTAAAAGCGACGTTCAGTAAACAGCCGGCATGAATGTCGCAACTTTTTCAACTCCTTTGAAAGTCATCGGAGGCCGATTCTTCTTTCTATTACCGCTCTACATCGGATCCAGGTCCCCGATAAATGCTCCGTTGACTCGCTGCATAGTAAAATCACCGAGCATATTCTATCAAGAGACTGCACTCAATTCTCTCAACCACATCCTCCAATTTCTCTTCCGAATGGTGTCTCACTACCAGACTGTACCGATGTTTGTAACGAATGACGAGTGAACAGAATTGATCCGGATATCCAGGTTCATATTCTGACAGCTATCTATGGAAGCAAAAATTCTTACAATCCTCTGCGCCGTATCCTGTCCACGCTCGACATTGCCTACGAAGATGGTGACAGTCTCGGTCAATTATGACAAAAGCTCAAAACCTACATTCTTCGACTACGCAGAGGTAAAGACAAAGAACGAGCCGAGGAGCAAAAGCAGGATGAAGCGGCATTGCACCAGGAGCAGCTGGATTTTCTCCATCGCTCTTGGCCCCGGCTAGTACCACAGACATTGAAAAATAAGATCCTTCGCCTCTTTCGTGATCAAACTGGTTCTGAAGCACTGGCAACCTTCACCTGCGCCTCTTGTTCGGAATCCACTCCTCTTCGGGCTCACTGCTCTGTAACCATCGGCGATCCGCACTTTGATTTGAGCGTTCTCAAACGACCAGATTTGAAATCTGACGACGTGTTGTTGCTTGATCGATACAAGTGGCTACATCCAGACTGTACTCCGCCGCCTATGCCGTTTGACGAGGGTCCTTTGCGTGATCTCCTGATAGACCGAGATGGTGTTGCTTTCCCCGCTGATGGGAGTTCTCCGAGTCTTTCCTTGTGCAAAACCTGTCATTCCTCCTTGAAAAGTGGTAAATTGCCTGCCTTGGTGTTAGCAAACAGAACCTTTCTCGGGCCTGTCCCCAGTGAGCTAAAAGATCTGACTATGATTGAAGAGGCCATGATTGCACGCTGTCGGTCAAAATGCTGGATCATCAAACTTAAGGAGAAGAACCAGGATCTCGAGTTGCAAAACACGCAGCGTGGTATCCACGGGCACGTTATCGTTTATCCACAACAGCCATCCAAGATAGCTGACATATTGCCTCCCTCTGTTGACGAGATAACGGAACCAATATGTATCCTATTCGTTGGTTCCTCCCGCCCAAGTCCCGAATGGCTCCGTGAGCACGCAAAACCCCTCGCTGTGAATGCAAGTCGAGTACGAAACGCCCTGGTTTGGTTGAAAACCCACAATCCGCTGTACAAGGATATCAAAATCAACGAAGAATGTCTCCAACAACTCGAGGAAAATCCTGTTCTACCGTTCAACGTCGAGCTTGTCCGAAACAGCAGTGCCAGTGAAGCTGCAACTTCGCGATATGATTCTACTCAAGCCCCCGATCCCTCGACAAATCCCGATGGCTCTATCCCCTTCCAAAATCTGATGATCGCTGATATAGAATGCCATGCCTCCTCTAATGAGCTCCGCGCAGCTGCCCTCTGGCATGTGAAGAAGAAAGGCGGCGCATATCTGGACATTCCGCATGACAGAAGCCCTGAGAACAAATTTAGGATGGACGGACGGTTGTTTCCACTGATATATCCGACCTTGTTCCCTTATGGAATCGGAGGCCCCAATGACTCAAAACGACCTGTCCCTCTGTCCTTCAAGCATCACGTTAGACATCTTCTGAATCTGGCTGATTCGCGATTCCAAGAACATCCCTCATTCATTTTCACTGCCTTCAATATGTTGCAACGTCATGAAATGCTTCTCCATACAGGATTGAAAGTCAAACGTTCAAATTTTGCATATGTCGCGTCGCAGTTTGCCTCGGTATCCCCAGAGGTTGTACAACAAGTTTCTGAACACGTTGCTAACGGCGAGTCACCTGTGCCCAAGAATGACGTGGAGCGCAAAGTTTTGAACTTACTGAAACAAGTCAACGGTGTTGCGTCATCTGTGCCTGGTTCCTCTGCTGCTCGTGTTGCGATGAGAAACGAAATTCGAGGGCTCATGATTAAGGAAGGTCTTCCCAGTTTCTACATAACAATTAATCCCGCCGATGTCTTTAACCCGATCGTGAAGTTTTTGGCTGGAGACGAGATCGATATAGATGCATTACTCCCTGAACAGGTTTCCAACTATTGGGACCAGTCGGTGCTCGTTGCAAAGAATCCCGCCGTAGCAGCAAGATTTTTCAACTTGTATATGAAGGCATTCTTTTCCAGTTTGCTCGGATATGATCCAGAACACAAAAATCTGGAAGGCGGCATTCTTGGAGTAGTAAAAGCGTACTATGGTTGCGTCGAAGCACAAGGCCGCGGGACCCTTCATTGTCACATGTTAGTCTGGGTTGAAGGTGGTTTGAATCCAAATGAGATCAAGCAGCGTGTGCTCGGGACTGATCCCTCGGACATAGACTTTGGGAAACGGCTGCTAGCATTTTTGGATGACACCATTTCGAACTTTATCCCCAAGGACCCCCGATCCAGCCCTGAAAGTGCCTTCAGATACTCATCATCCATGTTCAGTTCGGGGAATTCCGGTGACCACAGACGATTCACCCTTCTCTCCGGAGCGCCAGAAGGATTTGCGAAATGTTGTCACACAATGCCAGTACCACACCCAGTCCAAAACCTGCTTCAAGTATTGGCGCGGTCCCCCAGAGCCGAAGACTTGCCGTTTCGATCTACACGAAGATAATTTCCGCGCTGAAAGCTGCTTCGATCCAGAAACAGGAGAAATCCACTTACGATGTTTGAATGGTCTTGTCAATAATTTTAATGCCAGCATGATTGAAGCCCTGCGTAATAATATGGACATAAAATTCATCGGTTCTGGCGCATCTGCAAAAGGGATCTTATATTATATCACTGACTATATAACCAAATCCCAGTTGAAAACGCACGTTGCATTCTCGATGCTTGAACTGGCAGTGAAGAAGTTGGGTGAGTTCAACTCTCACGAGGACGACATGACCACTCGGGCCAAGAAATTACTCCAAAAATGTGCCTATGCCATGCTATCTCAACAAGAGCTCTCAGCGCAACAGGTTGCATCGTACCTCCTAGATTTTGAAGACCACTTCACGAGCCATACTTATCAGAATTTGTACTGGACGTCATTCGAGAATTTCATTAACAGAGAGGATCCGAGCCCGGAATACTACACCTCAAAACGGTCTGTCAGCTCTACCAGCGACGAAAATAATCCAGACTCAGACCGCGCAGTAGAGCCCAATGCTGCACCCGACACTGATTCAGATTCCGAGGATGAAGACGAGGACGAATCAGAATCACCATTCCTGAATGATCTCATTAATCCAGAGGGAATAGATGAAACCGCTGATGCAACAGATGAACTTCGTGTATCCTTCGACGGGACTGGAAACCTCATACCAATGGGTAGTCAATTGGCAGATTATCAGATGCGTGGTCATGAACTGGATAACATTTGTGTGTGGGACTTCACATCACGCTTGGACAGAGTAGCGAAATCTTCCGATTCTAGGAGACACCGTTCGACATCTCCTGATACGAATATGGAGACGTCACCGGATTTCCTGGACAACGTGGCAGACGATGAGCCTGAAAATCCACAGATAGATGGTCCATCCATGATGGCTTCAGAGGAAAGACACAGACCACGAGCAGCATTGCTTCACGGCCATGATCAGGCAAGTACACATATCCTGCGAATCCGCAAGCCCGACGATACCTTGGTTCCAGTCCCAATCGGGCCTGCGATTCCCAGACGTGATAAGGCAGAGATGTACGCCCGGTACTGCAGATTGATGCTGATTTTTTTCAAGCCGTGGCGTCATGCAAGTGAAGGCACACTTGTTCTGGTGATGGTCTCATTCGTTACGTATGTCATAACCGACCAGAAGTCGGAGAGGGGGGATCCAAAGCCGGACAAGAAGGCGAGTCAATCTCATTCCATTACCTTGTTATTGCTCTGACACGAGTATTGCAGGTCTATCATGTCCAGGTAGATAAGCTCCACATCCTCGACCCCGGCAACGGCGAGCCGTCCACTCCACCGGTCCCAGCGCTGCCTGAACGCCGTTTCTCCCCCTCGACGCCGTCTAAGAGGAGACCACGGGACGATGCGGCGGACACTGCATTTGACAGTTTCGGGACCAAGTTGTCGTCGCCCAGCCCCAACAAAAAGTCCCGGCGCCGGTAATTATTGCTCACATAATTCCTCCTACCTACTGAACCACTGCTCTCCGTGTGTCATTCGTTTACATACTTGGAAAACCTCCCAACTCAGCTCCTATTTAGTATGCTATTAATTACGGGTACATCTAATAGTATTTTTTTTTGCGCTTGAGGTAGCGGGCCTTGCCGCTTGTCGGCCCTACTTGCTTTATGAGGGAGAGGATGGTGGAGAAGATGGGGGGGAAAGGAAGAAAGGCAACGAACTCTGGCAAACCATCGTTGTGTTGGCAACAATCAATCACGCCATATCGCGCGCACGTGCGGCGGACTTTGAAATGGACTTAGAAGTTTTGAGTAATTGAGCGATGCTGTCCTACAATTTATGTGTCCCACATGTCTCTGCAAGTCTTGTGGACAAGGCATTGAGTTGAAATGAAGTAATAAGCCTTCGCCCGGGGTTCAAAACACAGATCGGCTAAACACAAAGTACTCGGCGCTACTGATCTCCGTGGGCCGGCTATCAGATGCTATTGAGCCGGCAGTGACGGCTATCAGGGCTACCAACTGCTATAGATCCTGGCAGGCAGCTACGGGCGCTACCAGTGGTACACAACTGACCTTTTAGCTACGTAGGAAAAACTTTTTTCCTGATGTGTTTGATGCCACCGTGACTTTGTGGCCTCACTCGTCTTTCTCTCTCTCATCTTCTGTGCTCCTCCCACGCAAAGAAACTGTCATAGCAGTGCCCTCCTCTCGTTCCCCAGTCCCACAGTGTTCAGTAAATATTGTTTCGTCTCCCATTTCTGTTGGCACTGTCCTCTGAGTCTTCATCCCTAGAGTCTTGTCATGGCACCACATTTTCCACCTCCAAGGCCAAAATGACTGAATGGGGTCGCACACCCTCCTCAGACCTCCTATTCTAAAAATCTGGGATTCTTCTTGGACTAGAATTGATGTGGTGGTGTTTGCGTAAGTGGCCAATTTCTTGACACACAGTTGGGGTCAATCTTGCTATTACAACTGCAAATCAACGTGAACACCCTGAGTACGTTCCATTCCACCTTAATCATGCCATCCTTTGTCACCGACTCAACAGGATCTGCTCAACAAACAGTTGATTCACAACACGTCGGTTTAATGGGCTGAAACGGGTGAATTCGTTGAATTTGCGAATCGGCAGCTGAGACAGACTGAACTGGTTGAAACAGCTCAATTGGTTACAGCTCTTTGCGGTACAACAGGCGCGGTCTGTTTTTTTTTTTTTCTTTCTGTTTTCGCAAGTTTTCACTAGAACAGCTGCCCTGAGCCCAATTCTCAACCGTTCCTCTTGAAAATAGACTCATTCAATTCGCATTGGAAATCCGCAGCGAATGGAATACCGGTATTTTGATCCTTTTACGTAATATAATTTCTTCCGTAAAAACTTGGTTTTGAGTAGGACACCTGTAGCACTCGGAATGCTGCCCCGATTGGGCTAACCTTTGGATATGCTATACATCTGATGTGACTTTAGCCAATGTGAGTGTTTACAGAGCTTAATGTACTCAAACTTCCATGGACAGCTCTACTTATGGTAGTGTCTGGATATCTACTTCGCTAAAGTGTGCACTAAATCACAATCACTCAGTATGTAACATAAATAAACACACCATTGTCTAGGGTCACATTAGATGTATAACATATCCAAGGATTAGGCCAATCGGGGCAGTATTCCGAATGCTACAGGTGTCCTACTCAAAACCAAGTCTTTCCGGAAGAAATTATATTACGTAAAAGGATCAAAAATACCGGTATTTCATTTGCTGCGGATTTTTAATACGAATTGAATGAGCCTATTTTCAAGGGAAACGGTTGAGAATTGAGCTCAGGGTAGCTGTTCTAGTGAAAACTTGCGAAAACAGAAAGAAAAAAAAAAAACAGACCGCGCCTGTTGTACCGCAAAGAGCTGTAAATCAGCTTACAGCTCTTTGCGGTACAACAGGCGCGGTCTGTTTTTTTTTTTTTTGTTCTGTTTTCGCAAGTTTTCACTAGAACAGCTGCCCTGAGCTCAATTCCCAACCGTTTCACTTGAAAATAAGCTCATTCGATTCGCATTGAAAATCCGCAGCGAATGGAATACCGGTATTTTTGATCCTTGGACGTAATATAATTTCTTCTGGAAAAACTTGGTTTTGAGTAGGACACCTGTAGCATTCGGAATACTACCCCGATTGGCCTAATCTTTGGATATGTTATACATCTGATGTGGCCCTAGACAATGGTGTGTTTATTTATATTACATGCTGAGTGATTGTGATTGAGTGCGCACTTTAGCAAAGTAGATATCCAGACACAACCATAAGTAGAGCTGTCCATGGAAGTTTGAGTATATTAAGCTTGGTAAACACTCTCATTCGCTAGAGTTACATCAGATGTATAGCATATCCAAATATTAGCCCAGTCGGCTCAGGCTGCCCTGATTCTCCACCTCGTTCATACACCTTCCCTGCCCGCTCTCCCGCGCCATTCGCTGTCCGCCCCCCGCGCTCGTGCTTGCTGCCCGCCCCCCGCGCTCGTGCTCGCTGCACGCGCCCCTGCGCCGTTCGCTGCCCGCTCCCCGTGCTCGTGCTCGCTGCACGCGCCCCCGCGCTGTTCGCTGTTCGCCCCCCGCCGTTAGGAATTGGCTCAAATAGGTGAGAACTCAGGGGTGAACAAAGGAAATTCATGATGAAAAGATAATGTGGATCGCTGTCCAGACAGCCGAAGACTGGTGGCCTCGCTTCGAGATCATTTGCCCGCTGTGGAGGTGTGGAATTTACAGGCAACATTGGCACATCAAAACGAGTTGAGATACTCAACATGCGCTGCATTGAAGATTTTTTTTTCATTGTACTCATCATCATCAAAAGTAAATACTAATTGCCTCTTATCGCCCACAGTATGTCGAAATTCTTGAACCAAATTGCATGACCATGTTCAGTGGGGAGTAATAGCCACCTTTTGCATTGACCACCGCTGTGCTGACCCCGGCATGTCGTCAATAAATTGATCGATTTGTTGATGTGTGATTTTGTTTCAAACGCTCAAATGCAAGGTTTGCGACATTGTCTCCTCATAGGGAAAGGGTTCGGAATGGTGTATATGAGTCCTGAGAACACGCCAGACAAGTTTAAGCTGCTAAATGTTGTGGAATATGTGCGGGAAAGGCCCAGATTTTCGTTGTCAGACCAGGCAACATTCTGCTGATGACTGATCGACCTCGTCTGCCTGCATTCATCGCCGCATTGGCGTCAAATTTGGTGGGTGGCTTCCAGGGGGCAAAGGACATTATCTGCAACACATGATTATTGCCCTGCCCACCTGAAACTCACCCTATTGTACTGGTTCTCACACACCGTGTGGTTTCGATGCTGAGGGCTTGGAGTGATAATTCGGTGGTGTTGTGGACAAGATGGACCATGTCAGGGGCAGAGGGGATAGGTGAGTGCCTACTAAAAGGTTGATTTGTCATTGGAATGGTTTCCTGTATTTTCTTTCCAGCGCTTTTGGCCAGACAATTGATGTTTGCCTTGATCTCGGGCCGCACGGCCGATGTTGCAATGGCTCTGTACCACCCAATGCAGTGATTCTTATGGGGAGACTTCAGTAAGTAATAGTCAATACCGCAGGGCATATGGTGGTGAAAGGTAGTTGGGATTGGCCCTTGGGTTACGAAGTAATAAGCCGATTAGTATTTACTTTTGATGATGACGAGTAACATTGTAAAGGTTTATTTGGCTCACTTGAGCTGCGTTATAAATGCTCTCGTTCGGGGTAGAAATGCGAATCGGAATATCGTTGCACCCGTGTGGTGGCCGCTCCTGAACTACATCCAGTGTACTACGCTCGTGGTTCCTCGACTGAACGTACGGTAAGCACTCTCCTGGTCAGAGGAATCATGGCCGTCTACTCTTAGCCCCAACCTCCGAACCTTCAGTCCTCAAACCAGCTCAACTTGAATCAGGCCGTCCCTAGAATATTTCGCACTCAACATCTTTGTGTCACTGTTTGAAACCATATCCAAAAGCGGCACGCTGTTGTGAGTGCATTGCATGTTCGAAAAAAATCGGTTTGATAAGATAACTAAACAGCTTCAGGTCACATCCAACACGTCTACGGTACCTTTTCTTCTACCGTCGTCCCCGAAGAGTTGGACTCTGTCAGCGAGAACCCCATTCCATTGCACCGCTGAGGAGATTATCTCTCCGCCTCTCCCGCCGCTCAGCCAAGCGGTCTTTCATGTTGAACAGAGGACTGGGCGCCGAGTGGTCTTGGAGTGGTCGATCTGGGACGGATGCGGACGCACTGTGTGTTAAAACCGCTCCGTGCGTTCAAAATCCAGCTCTAACTCGGTGCTTCTCGGATAGTTCAGTATATGATATCTCGCCGCGACCAATACACTCTACTTCTCTACTATGGTGTTTCCAATTGATTTCTTGTCCACTCAGCAGTCAGATTAAGCCAAATTCGCCACACGGATAATATCCTGGGTACAGGATGTGATGTATGTAAATTAAATGCAATCGTTTCGGCTCATTTGGAGCGTGCTTTGAGCGCAACAGAGACTGTGCGAGAATCCAACGAAGATGAAGGGTATGCGGCAGCTGAAGGTGAGGCCGAGGAGGTCGGACTGCGGTCGTGAAACATCGGAGGTGAGAAATTTGGAAACTGGATACCGAAAATTGGAAATACATACTGGTCAGCAACCCATCTCATAGCGCTGGGAGTCCATGTAGAGGAACGAGTAAAATCAAAAACGCGGGAGCGTCGATGCGATCGTGCTTCAATGCTGTTCAACGAGCACAAATTAGCTTTTCATCATTGAGAGAAAATCTACAATACGCATAAGTATCTGCCAGCATTCATCTAGAATACGTTCCCACTGAAAAATCCTGGACAACTTTCAAAATAGATCAGGGTAGTTACAAAACACGAATTGCCAGCGCGGCGACGAATAGCAACATCAGCTCTGCTATGACGAGCTTCTGGCTCTCCACAACGAGGATCTCAAGGTACCAGGACGCAAGAAAGCAAACCTGGTGAAGGCCCTGGAACGATAAATAAGATCTGGAACCACTCACGATCACCCAATAAGATACCATAAACAACAGCGTTTTTTGAGTCGCAGAAGTACATTGCGCATTCTCCGAGGACAATACGACCCTATAGACATGCACTGAAAATCTGTTCGAATCGTTGATCTCCGTTTCAGGATTGCCCTGGCTGACTTAGCGTAGCCGTTACTGTAGCGGTGTGAAATTAGACCCAGCGAGTAAACATGCACCAATATACATCCCGCTCTCACTCCATATGCAAGACATTGCGATGGTTGACCGCCGTTCTCCAGAACAAGGTTCGGAACGGAGGCGCCGTATATTCGTGTTCGCGCTTGGGTTTGGTGTTGCCTCTCGACGTCGACCCAGTTTTTTTCTCCCCGGTGCTTGGATGTTCCTACTTACCATCGGATGCGAAGAGCTCATCGTTCTCATGAATAACCGTTTCTGGGAGCACAGCGTTCGCGGAAATCACTGTGGGAAGATAAAATTTGCGGAAAGCGCGTGCCAGGTCCGTGTCATTTGTCACAGAAGCTCATGGCGTGGTCGGAGGGCGTGGTCTGGAAATTGAACACCGGTAATTCTTGCCAAAATCAACACAGATTCGACTCACGAATCTGTCACATAAGAAAGGCCTCGCAAACGTACGCCCCCCAACCCACAACAACCCTAGTCTCTCGTAGACAGACGCTTCAACAATTTTTGATCTCGTTCCTCGATTTGTTGAAGTCTGTTATTAAGCGCGGGGTGCCGATTAGGGTAGAAGCTTGTTACATAATCGTCGGAGTTTGAATTTGCCCTCTTTTGTGCTGTTTTCGCTGTGCAGGGCATTTAGCTCACTTTTCCTTGATTTTAATTCACTGTTAGCACCTGTCTGCAACAATTTGTCTATTTAGAATTGCCCAAATCGTGCTTGAATCCCGTCGCCCAATGTGATGGGACATCAATGTGCCATTTAGCCATCAACTTGACTCTTCAACGGTGGCGTCAAATCATACTCAAAAAATCCAAATAAATTTGGGCGTGCACAGAGTATCTTGAAAATTCTATTAGAAGCATCGACAAAGTTCAAGGCATGGGCCAAGGCCCTCGTTTTGTGATTATGTAATAAGGTTTTACCCTGATCGGACACCCGAGCTTAAAAACGGACTACAACAACTCACAATGTCGGAAGACACCCTTCCATCTCTTCCTCGGCTTCCGCCTGCTCCTCCGCCTCCTCGTCTGTCCTTGCATTAGCTGTACTCTATTCAATGCTGACTATTTTGACTTCAGCGTCGCCTGCTTCGCAAGGGAATCTCTGTGTTGTTTCTGAATCGTCTCGTGAGTCTCACAAGCATGTCTTTCCCCGTGCCATCTCACTAAAACGTTCTGGCAGCACAAATATGGTGGTCCCGAGCTGAAAGGTGAAGTTGTCGTGAAGTTTGAGCCCAAAAGATTCTTTCTATATCAGGGCTGATAAGAGCTGTTACGACATGGACTGCCACTCCACATCAAGTAATTTCTCACGTGTCCTAACAAGTGGTGTGACTTGGAGCAAAATCTTCTCCTTCCACAGTCAACTTTTTGACATTCTGAAAACAGGGTTGGATGCAGACAAATGTCCTGATTCTGGCCCACCCAAAAGAATTTCAAAAATCGGCCGCTTTAACACCCATATAAGGCAATTTCCCACGGGGGAGGGGGGGGAGGGGTCGGCCGACCCTCGAAAAAAAACTTTTGTAGGTGATATCTTTTTTTCTTATCTTTGATCCCCCTTGGGTATGGGTGTGGCGGCGGCGGTGCGGGCAGGAGATGGTGAGCGTGAGCGCGACGAGCTGCCGCCGCCCATATTCATCGTCGGCGTGCAGTGTCCCGTCTGCAGATGCGACATGCGCGGCACATCGTAAGTGCGACACATTCCCCTCAACTGCGACAAGTCAGGATCGGTACTCGGTCCGGTTGCTGGTCACAGCATGTAACACATGTAATACTTTATGAAAACTTTGTCTCTGCTCCGCTTTTGGTCTTCAAAACCCATATTTACACCTCGATGGCTGTTGGGGAGCATCCTTGATGCTAATAACCATGAATCTGGCAGCAAATTCCTAAAATACAAGCAAAAAGCCATTATCTTGTTTATCTTTCCTTATCATTTGACATCGGTTAGCACCGGGTAAGTGGTCCCCGAGTTGCCGATCCTGGTTTCTGAATCCTGATCCTGGTTGTCAGGATGATCCAAACGCACTCTAAGGACTTCCTATTGAGCAGATCTATGAAAAAGTGACTTGGTGAATAGTTAATACAGCGTGACACTTTGTGTGACATTATTATTTTTTATTGTTTCTATGTGCTTTTCTTCACAAATGGAACCTTTTTGAGAAAACGAGACCGAAGATTTGGCCACTGCACAGCCACAACACAGCCACACAGCATGTTCGGCATTCATATTTGGCACTGCCGTACGTATTGAGCCGAGCAACCTCTGCCGCCTTATGGTAGACAATCAAGCACTTACGAGTCTTCTTGATAACTCTGAAGCTGATTCGCAATCACATCTTCCCTCCCACATCACAATCAGCCAAGTTTTTTTTCCAAAAAAAAAAAACTTCGAGACCGAGGGTTTGACCGTGGGAACATTTTGATGGCCGATGACA
Organism: Mycena olivaceomarginata; assembly: GCA_029378375.1. Lineage (NCBI taxonomy): Eukaryota > Fungi > Basidiomycota > Agaricomycetes > Agaricales > Mycenaceae > Mycena > Mycena olivaceomarginata. Next base: position 107,731 of record JARKIC010001592.1, read on the forward strand.
TAAGTAAGGTACGGAATTCCCACGCTCTCCGATGACTACCTGTCGGAGTTTAAATTTAGCAATGCCGATCACCACGGAGATTCGTCGTGCAAAAGTGCGTGTTCTCCACGAGGCCTGCACAGCATCAGTCTTGCCTTCCGCCTCTACATCCACTGCTGCAGCAATACACCCCCTCATCACTTCTTTCGTCGGTTCTGGCTCCCTTGTAAAGCAACTTCTATGACTGATATAGTCCTTTCCACAGCATACGCTCTGGGTCTCTGACGATCCGCACTGGCCATGCATCGCCGGGCTGGCGAATCCCAAACAATGAATATCTATGGTGCGAGGAAAATTGGTTGAGACATCAGCATCATTGCTTATTTTCGCCCAGGAGGTGTGGGAGGCAATGGTGGAGCAGGCGGTATACACAACCTCTCTATTGCATCCAGGGCACGCGACGAAACCGCGGACGCCGCATTTGATAGTTTTGGATCTCACGGTCCAAGCCCATCGAGGCGCGGGAGACGCCGGTAGTTCTTTCGACGCACTCTCATTAATATATCACTTCGCTGATCACTGCTCTTTCCCTCCTTGATCACTAGATACCTCTTTAACCGGCTGCTTTTTCTCGATGTAACTTATGCTCAGTTTAATGAATCACAACCTTAATGTTTAACTTGTAAATTATAATATTAACAAAACAGTTTGGCATTTGCATCATGATTCCTGAAAATTAAATCATTCCGGCCAACCACTTGGCTGAATTTTGTTGCAGCATGACGTTCAAATGTGTTTTTCGTTTGCGAAGTTTGCGCGAAGTTCACGTCAAGTGTTTGAAAATCCGCCATCAGCACGTGAATGGGCTGTGTATGTTGATGTTGAAATTGTTGCTGGATCACGAAATTGTTGCTGTGAGCTAAGGCAGACGAGGGACGAGTCGCCTTAAACGATTTTTTGAAAAACAACCACTGCTGTGACTGGAGAGCTCCATTCCTTGGACATAAAGCAGGGATAAAAAAGTGTCTTGAGAGTGCGCAGAACCCATCAGACCCTCCAAGTCACCCGCCGGGCCTTCGTCACTTATTTGCCCTTTTGTAGCATCTGCGAGAGACGGATCAGAAGGAAAAAGATAAAATTAAATAAATAAATAAAAAAAGGTAAAAGTGGGTGAGAACTGTCGAAGTGGTCAGCTGTATGTCCCGAGCCTTTCATATCGGTTTGCCGCCTCAATAAGGCCAGCTATTATACTTCAGGATGGCTGGCATACATTAGTACAAGGTATTTACATAAGGCCAAATTGCGGTACAACTAACTAGTGGCCTTAATTATTCTCGGCTTGACCAGCACTTTCATCTGAGTCAACGGAAATGCCACCCATGGTTCTCACCATCCAGTTGGGCGATCGAATTTTCAGGAGAAAAGAATACGTGGCTGATCCTGCCCGGAGTGAGTCGTTCTGGGCTTATTCCGCTGGTGGGTGTCCACTTCCCGACGCAGTGGTATAAAAGGCCCGACATGAATATCAGGATGTCCCCCTGCCGATAACTGAAATGTGTTGACAAGGGATTCGTATAGCATATTTGACAATGTACTCACCTGAGTTTCATCCCAATGTCAGGAAGATACATAGGTCCTCCATCAAAGTCTCCCACGCAAAATGAGGCGGTTGGGCCGTCATCTAGCCCATCGACGTGTTCGGATACCTGTAGTTTGTATACAATCACCCTTCCTATCCAGGGGCCTGGGTCGGCGCGTTCCCAGACCCCGGCTTTGAACGCTCTGGTGTACTTGGCGTGGTACTCTGGGTACGCAACTTCAAACATGCAACTGAGGTAAATTGCAACCTCCTTTGTAGCTGTGTAGTAATGTTTGA
>JARKIC010001593.1:0-109569 GCA_029378375.1 Mycena olivaceomarginata
CAGTCTGATTGAGAACTTCTTGGTATGGTCTTCCTAGTGTAGTGGTTAACTCCTTCTACTGTCTTCTGCCGACAGTGGGAAGGTCTCCTGCTCGAATCTGTCAGGGGGATTTTGTTTTTACATTGGATTTAATCCATGTTGCAATGACTTAAGTTCTCTATCACTTAAGTCCTCTAGTGGTCTGGACCGCCTAGAAAAGATGAGCTAATGGGGTATCTGCGTATTCCCTGGTAGGTTCGATGGTGGATGCGTTGCCGCCATTGCTGCCGTTCTACTCCGCTTCGCACGAGCTCTCGGCCGTGCCATGGCCTCCGAGCACATCCCTGACCCGTCGAAGAACCGCCAACCTCTCGATTCAGGTTTTTAATTTGCGACGAAGGGAATGTGTGTCTTCTGTTTTACTCTACTACACAACTCCTGACCTCTTTTTCATAGTCTCGCCGAGTTCCATCATGGATGTCTAACCCATCCAGAGATTTTCAATTGATCGTTGAGAGTCCCATGAGTAAGGTGAGTATTTTATTACCCTGCTTGCGCCCAAAGCTAACATGCTAGCAGGGTAAATCTATAAATAGTGTTGTAGTTTTACATCTTCATTCGCCTGCCATCCGATACAACATCTGGCCGCTATTTGTTGGGAAGATGTTTAATTCTCCTCCATTTGTTCTAATCACCTGGAAGCTTTTTTAGATTCTGTGTCGATCTGAATCAGTCAGTGAACTCGCGAGGGTGTCACTACTTGCCGCTGGGATACTAATCCCCATTCCGACTTGAGCTCGGAAAGGAAGATTCTTGGGTGACTTGACCGTCAACGGTGAGGTCGAGGTGAGATACGTAACATCATATGAAGTGTATGATTTGTTCTCTTCTTCTGAATTCCATTTGAGTCCGACTCCCTCTTCCACATAGCACGCGGCCATAGGCTTTACCAGAATGATTTAGCAGCATAAAAACAATGGTCATCTCACCTTGCTATCGGTGGCCTCAAAGTTGATACCCTTGGTGTGGTTGAATGAGCCACCTCCAGTAAGCGTGAAACCACGTGAATATCCTCCGGTGAGATGAAGGCCGCTCTGATTTTCCTGGCGTTCAATGTGTTTCAGAGTCTGGAGTGGCTCAGCCAACCCTCGGTCAAAACTAAATGAACGTCAGACACTGTCCAGCAAAATATTTGGATCAAATTACAATTTCCTGCGAGTGATTGATTTGTTTTGATGCACCACGAAACCAATGCTTGCGTATGAGCAGATCCACTTTGGTTTGACGTGGTTGAGTCTCGATTTCAACGTCAATTGCCGCAGTGACTTTGGGCTGGGACAATGGATGCTCCAGAGGCAACTGAATTGGCATGGCTGTGTTGTGATATACAATGAACTAAAGAATTTCAGTGTCAACAGTGTGTGACAATTTAACGGGTTACCTTGAAGTCATAACAAATTGTGACCTGATATTTCTTTGCCGAGTTAGTCTTGAGGTTAAGATCAATGACTGTGGTGTGTATTGGACTTTCCCAGTCATCATCGACTGTTGTGGGATCCCCTCTGCCCCCACCTCCACCTCCATCTTCATCCCCTGGGTCCTGTGTGCCACCATTTCCATTTGGTTCCTGTCCTCCCCTGCCATTAACTTCATCTCCGCCTCCACCTCCACCACCGCCATTTGGGTGCTGTGCACCGCCATTTCCGTTTGGTTCCTGTTCATCCCTGCCATCAGCTCCATCTCCTCCGCCTTCACCCCCACCATTCTGGCTGTGGTTATCATTATCTTGGGGTGGTTCCAGATCATCCCCACTACCTTCACCCGCCCCTGGGCCATCGACCTTGTCGTCTTTGTTGGGTTCTCTTCCCTTCCCCTTGTCGTCTTTTCGAGCGGTCTCAGTAGTGTCGCTGAATTGGACATCATGAGAGTCAGTGTCATGAGGTCTGGATGAAAAAGTCAGTATTGAAAGGGAACAAAAGGACTTGACAACACACAGTAATGTTAACACAGGATAATCTTCCAGAGGTCGGATTATGAGTGTAGCTTTATCAGATTGGAGTAGGTTCTGGTCATGATGTCTCAAGCGTAGTTCCATACTGGGTACGAAGTTAGTCCAAGTGGGAGGTCAAATTGGACTTTTGATGATAGTGCTTGACAAATTCATGAAGGCCGATGAACGGAATGACGAGGATGATAATGAACCAGAAAATCAGCATCATTGCTGCACTTTCAAATGCAGTGATGGCTGGCTTCATTTGGTTGAGCAATGCTGCAATACCTGGTGAGGATAATGAACCGGTAAATCAGTATCGCTGTCGCACCTTCAGATGTAGCGATGGCTGGCTTTATTTGGTCGAGAACGGCTTCGACTCTTGGAATAATATGATCCATAAGATTGATTGCGACCCATTTCCATTTGTCTGCGGCGGAATTGATGCCCATTATTGGTGCTGCAAGAGCTAGTGAATTTGTAATCCCGCAAAAAGTCTGAGACACACCTGAAGCTGGAGACTAATCGGTTATATGCTGAGAAATGTTCGAAACGATTTGAATCGTGTTGAACACTGGGGATCGGACTCGTTACTGACGAGTCTGGTGCCCCCTGGTACAGTATATTCATTATTTCATATGTACAGTCGGATCCCTCACCATGCATGAGGTCTTAATGTATACTTTTACACTGAATCATCGGAGCCAATGCGTTAATTTTTTCGTTTGACTGCCAATCACCATAGGAGTATTAGAGAGGTTGTGCAAAGCCGCACAGAGCCGCATGCGGCTTTTGGCTAGTCTTGTAGCAATCACGACCCCTTTGGGAAGACACCGACTGATTACGCAATATAGTGGCTGTGTCACCAGCCGTTCCTTCCTTTATACCACAGGCGGTGAGACCTGAATAAATCAGAAAATATTCATACGTATATAAAAGCACCATTCACTCATTTTGTGCTGTGGAAGTCAAGCGGTCCACACAGCCGATATCCCAATATGAGATCAGCATGAAATTTGATCAAAAATTTGGCTTCCGCAAGTTGATCACATATCATCATGGGCACTGGATGTGCTACTTAGCGGTAAGGGAGAGCCTCCTCTCTTTTCGAGTTTTCTATGTCCTCAAATATTTCTGGATTTATTATTGAGGTGTATGCACCGCAACACGTTGTTTGAAAATCAGTCCGTGTCTTCCTAATGGGGTCGTGATTGCTAACAGACCATATACGGATACATCTTGATCGTCATCCGTGTAGAGGTCTGTAACAGAGACTAGCTTTTGGCCGTTGTGCAAAGCCGCAGGGGATTTATGTTCCATGCCGGTGAAATACCATTATTCTTTGTTCAGACTAGTGTTCTACGCGCAACTGTTCTGGATCTGCCGTATAGTTTAATTTGACCCCCAAGAAACGCGCAAGAACGCCGTATTTCGATGTGACACTGGAGACTGATGGTTTCACGTAGGGTGGGTTTTGGCCTGGTTCAGTGGACTCCACATGGCTGATATGACTCGGAGGGCTTCATACACTTGAATACCATGCATTCTATTGAGATGTATGCTGTTTGAACCCCCAATTCATTTTTTCCTGCACGGCTTTGCACAACCTCTCTATTATCTGTGACTGCCTACCTGGCCAAACTAGGTAGCTGGCCACTTGCATAATATAAGATGCTGTGATAGAGAACCTCGAGATTTGGTGCCTCCGCAGGAGGCAGAATTCAAGGTTCGTTGGAAAGGTTATTCCGAGTCGGCCAACAGCTGGGTACTCAAACCTACCTCCGTCAACATCCAGCGCGAAATCGCGTACAATCGACGACAACCACGCATACGTTCGTCTCGGACCGCTCCCAGCCGATCATGGGCACCCAAGAACACAATTCAATCCACTTCTGACCAAGCTCCTGGACTCTCTGGAACGGCGGGACGTCATCGTAGCGCCACTGTTTGTGTCGCGCTACGATGCGCATCATTTGGACTTGTGTTTCGCTTCGGCCGTCGAGGCAAACAGTTTCGCTCTGACTTGGATGGGACGTCGGGTTTCACCGTACGAGAACGTCGTCGCCGAAATATTGTAGGACCTATCTTAGTCCCCTCTTTGCCCCCTCCGTTACATGTATTCGATACGGCAAATCAATGAATGATATTTCGTCCTATCGCGTACCTGACTAGTGAAATTGACCACCGAAGCGGGGGGAAATAACCCGAATTTCACCTGGTCCTCGGGTTCTAGAAAGCACCCGATGAACGGGTTACAATGACCATGTCAAAACAGCCTCCATGGTGAAAAGCAAAAGAAAAATAGTGAAAGTCACCCGAAGGTAACCCAGTAGTAACCCGGAATTTTCCCTCAGTCTACGGGTTGTTCTGGCCATCCTCTGATCATTTTCACCCGGAAAACGGGTGGTCCTCATCCGTACTCTGGGTTAAAAACCGGGTCAAAAAACCCGTTCTGAGTCTTACAGTGAGGGCAGCGCCAGACTAACCTGCACTGCAACGTTGCTATGCTGACATCGAACTTACTTGAAATTTTAACTATAAGTATTCACGTACCTAGGAGTTTCCAGTATATCGTTTATTTTTTCATAACTGTTTTAAAGTTAAGGCGGTTACCCTTAATCACCCTATTTATAAAATTACGTGTGTCTGTCCGTCCGTCTGTCCGAAGCCTTTTCAATCTCCGCCAACTCCGCTCTCGGACCGGCTTGCCGAGACTGATCCTAATCCCTGAACAGATTAATCGAAGTGGTGGGGCGCACAGCGCCCCACCGCGCTTTTGTAAACTTAAACAAACTGAGCCGTCTAGCCACACTATTGCACTGCAGTTATTACTGTACTAATCTTTATAAAAGTCATATTTTTGATTAAGGACTTTTTCTTTCTTTTCCTTTACCTCATTGCCAGCCTTACGGCCAAGCCTATAAGGCTGACTGTAAGGCAGGCACAGCTAGCCAAGACCTAGTTATAAGCTAAGGCGCTCAGGCTCCGATTTTATGGCTGCACTATGCCTCGCTCATCTTTGATGGAAGAGGGGATAATATTTGCTTCTGCTCATGCGGATGGCAGCCAAAGTGGTGATCAGTGCCTACCGCACGACACTATATGGCAGAAATTGGCTTAATCATCAGAATCAGGGCCAGAAAAAGTATAACCTTTAATTCATAGTAGTTTGAACCGTTTTCTAAATTTAGAAGGTTTAGTTTTTCTCCCTGATGTTTAGGCCCTGTAATATGGCTCGGAATAGAGTTAACTCTGCGCAGGGGCCGGAGAGAACGAGCAACAATGTTTTTGAAAGAGCAAGGCGCCGGGATCGAACTCACGACCGTCCCATTGAGGAATTTCCAAATCGAGAATGCGCGCCGAAAAAATTGACGTCCTCATTAGTTTCCGAAAAGGGAATTCTTCTGCAAATTAGGTCTCCATACCAAGTCACGTTTCCGATTCCGTCCTGGGAATTGCCGTTGCAATTAATTCGGACCGGATAGAATACATGTTACAAAGATTTGGAGGACAAAGAAAGTTTCGCATTGAGCACGGCTATCCATATATATATGCAGTAGTACTAGTCAACTGTTTAGTTTTCAGATACCAATATACTCAAATCCTTGTGCGGTGCCTCATTTTTTGTGGTATCTGAATATGCACATTATTCAAAGGTGCGCTGAGCCACAAGTACTTGGTATAATGTCCATATAACATTGGCAGTGACTAGTACTACTGCTCATATACAGTGCACTTGAATGAGTGAAAACTGTTCAGTAGAGGATCGGCTGTTTTGGCGCCGCAACACATCAGTGATTCAGACGGGTATGTGACATTGCGACGTCGAATTACGAGAAGCTCGGGACGCGCAGTCCCTGGTGCGCCGACTGGGGCGTGGTGCTTGGCATCGAGGCACCTGCGCCCGTGGCCGCTCCGGCGCTCGTCTCGATACAGTGTGAGGCGGGGGAGGCTGTGCAAAGGTGCACTCGTGGCTCCTGCGTGGGTCGGCCGTCTGCGGGCTCGTTGAGAAGATACTGGCCATCGGCGGGATGGGCCGTTCTGCGGCGCTAGCGGACGAGCTCAACGTCTTGCGGTCAAAACGCTCCTTGGAACCCCTGGAGACAAACTACGTCGACCTCTCTAGCGTCCAATCAGTGCTTCACATTTTCAAAGGCATGACCATATTGCAATGCCTTACATTTTCAAACGCGCGACCGTATTCCCCTCCTTTACATTTTCACACATTTTCGTCTAACCATTTTCTGCGGCCCGGCATCGCCAATGGCTAGCCTCGGTTCTTCCGGTCATTTTCAGCCAAAAAGCATCTGCCTGGATTGCAATGCCTGTCATTTTCAAACGCGTGGCTGTATTGCCCTCCTCTACATTTTTACACCCTTTCACCTCCAGCACAACTCCAGAGGTCGAGCATTGATTGAGAACCAAGATTTATCACCAATCTGACTCTGAATGTCCGCTATGACTTCCTCCCTGTTGGGAAGTTCCTCACTATGTCAACAGGAATCCTGGCTCCCCATCCAGATCGACAATGTCAATTAGAAACTACCAAATGCCCAAGCTACGCAAAATATACAGCGACTGTCCAGTCTCGATTAATAAAGATACAGGAAAAGCGCGCCAATAACACAGTTATTATACTATATGGTGAGTGCCGGAACGTATTAGCGTATTAGTAAAATGGCAAAGAAGATATCGCTGGGATGCTTTTGACAGAATAAACTAGAATGAGTGCGCCTGAGGCCAGTAAAGAGGAACCGAGGCGCACCTCCATTCTAAACTCCAAGTAAAATCACAGTGCGACACCGTTCATATTCTCCCACAGATCCTGCCACATGGGTGTCCCTGTCGTCGTCCCTCCTGGCTGTGGTATACTCGTACTGGCTGTGTCCCCAGTGCCCTGCTCACTCGAACTCCCAAGCGCAAGCCTACACTCTTCCGCGCCTTTGGACCGCACTGAGGATTCAATGCCCTTCAGTTTCGGCCTCAAGCAAGCGCACAACCAAACTCACGATCTCGATTCAGTGCGTCCAGTCGCGCAAATTTCCTCTTGCACCCGTCGCACGCGAACGGACGACCAATGGCGTGGAGCTGTCCGTGTCGCCTCTGATCATGTTGCCGAGAAAACGCTCTGCCGCAACCGGCCCAGCTACACACGAACGGCCTCTCGTCGCTGTGCGCACGGATGTGTCCGTTCAAATTGACGCGCCGTGTGAAGGTGCTCCCGCATCCGGGCACAGGGCAGTCGTACTTCGCTTGTTGCGTCCGCCGGATCTGGGATGCCTTCTTTGTGCTCTCGCTTGTGACGTTCTGCTACAAGACAACGATGGGATTTCTGGGCTGCTGTCGACATCGGGGAGGTGTGTACAGGGGGACTGGGGCGAGACATTTGGGCTGGGAACGGGGCTCCGCCACTCCCCGCTCCACAGCGAGCCTCCAGCGTCCGAAGATTCCGGGCGCGAGTACAGAAGGTAATCACTGATGGAAGGCGCGGGATCTGCCCGAGACAGGGATAGACCAGGCGGCATAAGGTTGTCGCCGGTATCCGATTGTGAACGACGGTGCCCGTTCATGCCGAACGAAGTACGGGGACAAAAACTGTGATCGAGCTCCGTAGGGTTGAAAAAGGAACGGGTAAACGGGGTCATTGGCGTCTGTGGCCCGTCAGACGACGCACGGCGATGACGCTGTTGCAGCGCAACGTCGTTTAACGATATTGTGTCGTTGAACTCGACGCTGATAGTGTTCGTTTGACCAGCAAAGGCGACACCCAAATCGACACCAAGTCGGCACCTATGTTCCATTGTAACTCGGTGGCCGTGTCCGACAAACGGCGAGCCCTGTCTGTCTCGGATGAGCGGGTTGTGAAGGAGGAACCGCTGCTGCTGTGGTTCTCCAGTAGGTTATGGCCTGATGCAGAGGCGCTATAGCTGGCAGCAAACCCCGACGCGTCTCCGAAGAAGGATCAAACAAAGTGTATATCCAAGATCAACTATGCACGCTCCATCTCCACTCCCGCAGCCCTCCGAAACTGATTATTTTGCAGCTGAAGGAGAAATTTGAGGCCTACCTGTTCGTCAAAAAGTATAGTGGGATCGGGTGGGACGATGAAGACCACCACGCGACTACGACAGAGGAAGTTATGAAGACGTTTCTCGAGGTGCGTATCCTTTTATGCGACTGATTTCTCTGCACACGGCTCCTGCGCCGCACTTCACCCATTCGCTGCTACTGCCAGCGTACCACCTCAGCTGCCGAGTCAACCCTCATCCGCACCTCATCTATGTCCGCGGTGTTCGATCTGTACCAGCTTCTTATGCCGGTATTCTTGTGCAGGCGCACGGCACTAAGTACGCCAGGTGCTTCAAGATACCCTGCCCCTACTACACAAAACTAGATGAGCTCTATGACGGCATGATCAACAAAGCAACTGGAGAGCATGTCGTGCACCTAGGCAACCCCAAGAAGAAGCGCAAAACAAAGAAGACATCCGATCCATCCACCGCCTCGACCTCGACCGCGACACCAAATCCTGCAACGCCGGCACCCAATAACAACGCGACGACTGCGACAGCTGCAGCTGCTGGAAACGACGACACCAACAAGGAGAACGAGGTCATGGAGATAGACGGGGGCGAGGATAGCGCTGGAGCCGGAGGAAAGGGTAACGGCCGTTTTGACGACGAATTAATCCCGGTGTGTTCTGGCCTACCTTTGACACGGCCTTCCCATAACACATGTTTCCAGTCCCCGCGCACGATGGCCTCCAGGAAGTAGTCTTGTGTTTACCGCGGGGGTCTGATTGGAGTGCGCTGTTATTATGTAATCTTATGTCAGCTTTCTCCGATTCTCTTCCCTCAACACCAGGGCACTCAAGTTGGATGAAGTTTTGGAGTAGATGGTATTTAATAACCCCTCTTTTACCTTCTGTCTCCTCAGAAAATTTAAAGAGGATGTAGAACCTGTTCTGTTGAACATCGACTGCTGCCTGAGTCGATCATGTGACTACCAGCGCAAAATTTAAGTTGAAGCATAAACCAATGAAATCTTCAACAATTATTCCGGAGAAAATTCAAGCATGCTAGAATCAATATCAGAGAGCAGTTTTCTGTGGTCCCTGTTACAAAAACGTGTTATTGAGTGGAAACGAAAAGCTTGTGGAGGCCAGGAATCGAACCCGCGCGCGCTCCGATTACATAATAAGGCAGCACTACGATCAGGACCCCCGCGGTAAACAACAGACTCTATACAGCGAGGTACGAGCTTGGTATGTATAGAGCGTCTGTCTACGAGAGACTATCCAGGAAGCGTGCGCGCAGTCAGTGAAGACGACGATGACGACAGTGCAAAATCCCACAAGCGCGAAAAATCCGACTCCAGCTCGCGCAGCGGCACCGCGCGTCGCAACGCGGAGGCCGGGACTCAGATTGCCCGCTCCGTCGACGCCCTCTCCGACGTCCTCGCGAAGCCCGTTGTCACCGCCGAGGACATGACCCACATCGACAAGGTCATCGAGATTCTCAAGGACAAGACGCTTCTCCCCCCAGACCCTCGTGGGCGATACTTCCGTCTCGTCTCCCGGGAGCTCGCCGCCAGCCCTGCTCTCTCACGCGTCTTGATCGTCGAAGAAGATCATACCCATCGCAAGGCACTGCTCGAAGGTATCCTCGAGGATGCAGGTATCGTCATTCCTACCGACGATGCTGCCGCTGCCGCCGCCGCTATTGGACCTGTTTAGACCCTTGACTTTTAGCTTTGTACTTCCATTTTTCTCTCGTCACATCGGACTCTTTCTCTCATACATCATATCGGGCTCTTTCATTATACATCACATACATACATCGCATTTCTGTACCCCAATACATCAATCATACTGTTTTCACTGCAAATTAGGGTGATCTAAGATGTACTCGTCCCACATTGCCTGCGCAATTGCATCTCGACGTGCATCCGCACGTGTCCTTTCAGCATTCGACAGCGCAGGAGCTGGTGGCGCTTCGTGTACGGCGTCCGCGTTTGCAAAGAATGGAAGACCTTCGACGTCGTATTCTTCGTCACCCTCTAGATCATTGATGCCTGCATGCACACGAAGGAAGTTGTGCAACACCCCAGCTGCATTCACCATCAATGCCTGCTGCTTATAACCCATCTCTGGTGCCGACGTGAGGACCCGAAAACCGACGCTTCGTTACGCCGAATATGCGTTCGATGACATTTCGCAGCTGCGCGTGTCGCAAGTTGAAGAGTTCTTCCTTTGTCTGAGGCCTAGGAATCAGTATAGGATCAATATACGAGAAAACAGATCATCATGAAACGGAGTACCGCTGGCCACCACGCTTCCATTCATTCAGATGATAGCGGACACCGCGATATGGCGCAAGAAGGAGGTCGCAATTAGCAAATCCAGCGTCTGCGAGGTAATAGCACCCGTCAGGTAAGGAGAATCCGTTCTGCCGAGCACAGTTGAACAGCAGTCTGTCCGCAGCTGTTCCCTCGTAGCCGGCCATGATGAACACAAAGCGCATGGCGAAGTCGCAGGCTGCAAAGGCAGTTCTGACTGATATCACCATGACGATCCCGGTACCGAAGGATATCTGCGGCGAGAGCGAAAGCAGAAACATGGACACCGTCGACTGCACCCCGGCAGTATTTGAAGAATGGGTACCATCGGGAATTCATAAAGATCTTCTCGGGTGTCTCATTGGTTGGATCTTTCACATATTTCTCGTAGAACGGTCCAGTGAGGAGGAGAAGTCCTTTGTTGAGATAGCAGCTAGAGCTGTTCCTGTGCAGTAATATAGCGGCTGTCTCCTAGGTCGCCTGTCGAAGCCAGTTCAGCCAGAGCAATGCAAATTGCAATGCCAACATTCCCAACTCGCGTGCGCAGCGCCCAGGATGACCGAGTAGAACCTCGTTGAGCCAGGTAAGACCACAAAGGATGGATGTGTGCATGGGCAAGGGCAAGGGTCTTTCGAGGCCAAGGAATTGGGAAGCGAAGAATAGGACGGCAATCATGGCCACATGGGCTGCCGAGCGACGTTGCTGTAAAATGGTGATGGCTGTCTGAGCCGAGTCTCTGGCACGTTCACGGATGCGGCGGATGACTGGCATTGCGTGGGGCTGGAGGAGAAACCAGCGTAGCGAAAGTGCGTAGTATTCGGGCGCGAAGTACTATAGTATTGGTCGTGAAGTACAGTGTGACATATGTGACATAATTCTAGAAAAGATTCTAGGAGAGATTCTAGAGTACCCGATCAGGGCCTTGTCATCTTTGCCTATGCCCTGCCTAAAATGAAATCGCACCAAGGATCGGACGGCTACTTTACTTTTTATTGGCCACAGCCCGACCAAATAGCATGAAATGGCCCTAGCACGGATGGAATCTCGGAACTCCATCACATTTGAATCACTAGTGGTCACATTTAACATCCTTGCCTATGCCCCGCCTTAAATTAAATCGCACCAACGATTGGAGGGCTTCTTTACTTTTTGTTGGCCACGGCCTGATGCAGTAGCATTAATTGAAGTAAAATTGGATTCCGAGGGTAGGGAGATTTTCCGGAGGCCTCTGCGCCAATCGGATACGGCACTCGCGGCTCCGCTGCGTCCATTCTATTTTGCACTGCCATCTCGGCACTAGCGGCTCCGCCGCGTCCATTCTATTTGGCACCGCCATCTCGGCACTTGCGGCTCCGCCGCGTCCATTCTATTTGGCACCGCCATCTCCCCTATTTCCGGGTCAGTTGACCTCGTCGCCCCGTTTCATCGCCATATCTCTGACTCGGTGCTATTGTTTTAGCGGAGGCCGAGTCGGAGGAGGTATATATATGGTGGTGAAATTCACCTTGTGCTGTTATCGGCTTCGCCTTTTACCACCCAGCACAAGGTAAGCGCTTCGCGCTAGCAGCCACGGCGCTCCTCATTTTGCTCTCCAGATTTTGCGGTTCACCATCGGCTTCGCCGTCTTGAATTCACTACGCAAAATTTGGTCTCAGTAAGCGGCGCCGCCGGCTCTTACTTGAGCGTAGCAAAGCTAATATTTGCACCAGGCTTTCATAGCTTGTGCATTTTCCCGTCACCCACCCTCCTCTCCCACGGACATTTTATGCTACTCAGTTTCTCTAAATACTACGATACCATTTTCTTATGTAGTTGTAAAGCCCATATCTCCGAGCCCAATCCATTCGGGGTCCGCTTCGGCGGACTTGCGTTGACTGCTACAACCACAGCGTTTTCGGAGCGCTGCAGAGGACAGCCCTCACATGCATCGAATCTCGGAATTCCATCACATTTGAATCAATAGCGGTCACATTTAACATCCATATCCTGTTTTTGCCTATGCCACGCCTAAAATAAAATTGCACCAAAGATTCGACGGCTACTTTACTGTTTGCTGGCCACAGTGAGAAAAAGCGCGCACGCACTCGAACAACTGGAGCGCACTTTGTGGAGCAAGTGGATATAGCAGCATCTACCCCCATCTTGTATTCAACACCATCCCACACCTGAGCAACTGAAGTCCGCTTCACAGAGCCATTGGATATGACAGGACAAAAAGCACCTGATGCGACAACATCAGAGGCAACCCCATCCACCTCAGCTTCAGTGCCTGCTGCATCTCAGGCGCCGGACTGGAAGCTGGCGTCACATGTTCGTGGAGCAGCCGTCAAATGGAACTCCGAGGCTGGGACTCCGATACCGCGTACAGAATCTTCTGCTTCGCTTCAGCCAGTCACCCCCGAGGATGCTTCTAGAATCACTCCTGAAAAAAATACACCACGGCGGTCGCAGGTGATGTCAGATTATTCCCGGATCAGGCCAAAATTTACTCAATTTAATGACCAGGGGCAATCAAAGTATCTTACAGAGATTGCGCCTCTGCTCCCGAAATTCCAAGAGCATATACTCGCAACACACTCTCATTGGCAACTTGGCCAGATGTGTGAATGTGGTACTGCGCTTGCAATCTTTCGCTGCGTTGAGTGTTTCAATGCTCCTCTGTGGTGTCGTGCTTGCCTTGTTGCGCAACATCGCTACACGCCACTTCACCATGTTGAAAAATGGGATGGCAAAATGTTTGTGCACGACTCGCTTGCTCTTGCCAATGATACCAAGAATGATGGATTTTACTAGGGAAAAAAGGTAAGGTATTCAAGTCTTGAACACAGCTCTCCATAGCTCTCCATAGCTCTCCATAGCTCGCCATAGTGCGCAAAAAAAATTCTTATAGCACCTGATAGCAACCTGATAGCACCTGATAGCCTCCCATAACCACCCTACTGGCTATGGGGCCATTTTGGATTTTCCTGATGTATGTACCTCGTCGTTACGATATCGTACCTCAGTAGTTGTCCCCCCCGACTGAGGTACGTATCTCTTACTATCTTCCGTTAGCTTCTTTACTTACGGCTCGTTTAGCTAGCGCTTACGTTCTTTATCAGGTAGATAGCAATCGAGTCGTTGTTCCCCCCGACTGAGCTAGCACTTACGTTCTTTATCACGATGCCCCTTTGGACGAGTGCTCCTCAGTTCGAGCCCCGCGTATAGTCCCTTTTGCACGTCTGGATATTCTCCACCGCTTAGCACTGACTCACCGCACCTGGACCGAGATGCCGTAGCCACACAAAAATTTGAAATTCGCTTTTTTCGTCGTCATCCACGTCCCCTGCACCTCCTCTCAGCTCTCCTTGTGCTCCATCTACGGCTACCATGGACCTTGAAGATGAAACTTTCGTCGCGAACCGACTGGATTGGCGTGGGCAAAAAGTGGTCCGCTCCCGACTTGCCTTACGGGGTCATTGCTGCAAAGAATGCCGCCTTCGCGATTCCTACGGACGTCGCGGATCACTTCCCAGAGCCTGGTCTTCCAATCACCCAATTCGTCAACCTACTGCTACCGCGTCATTCCGAGGAGTTGGTCTATGGCGAAACTAAAATCTGGATCAGCACAGACAAGCCAACAGCAGATATGGGGTCCCAGGAGCATCTGGCTGTGTCGTAGGCACAGAAAAAAAAATTAGGGGCTATGTCCGGCGTGGACAAAAATCCCGCAATTTGACCAAAATTCTTGCGGACAAAATCGGCCGTCCCAGGGAGTCTGGGACCTAGCCTTCCCGCCCATAATCAGGGGTCCTGCGCGCCCCCACAACTGGCTGAAATTGGCTGGATCTGCCCTCAAACGTAATTTGCAGTGCAACATGCTGGTCAAAAGGCAAGCCCTTCAGGTGCTTCAAGACGCCAGAGTATATGCTAAAAATTCCATTTGCATTCGGTCTTGCCACTCAAAATGCAAGCCTTTCATGTTCCAGCCGGGGTGACGGGTCCACAAAGACTCAATCAGCCACCTTTGAAGTGTAATTAACTTCGTTGGCGCCGGAGTCGCTTTAACCCGTCAAGATTCAATGAAGTTGATCTTATAACCTTAACAAAGCTACCTTGTTCTTGAGTTGTTCACAAAGTTAAAATTCAATAGAGTTGATCCTGTAGCCTTAACAAAGCTACCTTTTTCTCGTGTTGTTATCACAAAAAGCCACTACAAGCTAATAGTAAACTACTGAAGAGATTACTCAACTCTTCGTTGTGGCAAGTTTCACGAATAGAAACTTTTTTTTTTTTTTTGTGCTGTAGGGACCAAAAATGTCGCAAAACTAGCAATAACTTGATCTGACGGCGCTCGTTTTAAATCTAGGCGCTAATCACCAACAACCAATCCAATCCGCTCTCAACGTGAGCTGGTCAGCGCGCGTCCGAACATTGACGTGCCTCGGTGGCTAGAAAATTCACAATGTCAGCCATTTTTATTTTATTTGTGCCCCGCCGGTTGCTGATCACTCGCCGTCATGTCAAGCTCCATTGGAGACCCCACGTGATCTGATGCGCACGCAAGAAATGCAGAATATATCGAGCGTGGTGACTTGAAAAATTTTATATCCACGGTTCCCCTGAGGACCCTGCACATGCCAAGTTTGTTCGCCAGAATCCGTTGAACTTCAACTGTCCGCCCAAATCGGCGTGACGGCAGCTTTTCACACAAGCGGTCGACGGCCCGCTACGCGGGCCGTCTCCCACTTGGCTAAACATGCACATTCAATCTTGTCCGGAGTCTTTGGGCCTCGCGTCGCAAGCGGCGATGCCGCTCCGCTTCCGATTCTCCATTGCTGTGATCTGGAAGCCGTTAGAGAAAATTTTCAGTGGAGAATGCCGAAGAGAAGACAGTTACAGGTACTTGTGGTGGAAGGAAAGGGATTCATGGCGACAGGGATTTCAGTGGAAGTGCCGTCTCCGCAGCAAGACCACAGTCCCTGCGGCAAGCGCGCAGGTTTCCGCACGAACGCCTTCTCTCGGCGTCAATTTGCAATCATTTTTGTCGACATTGGCAGCTCAGGCAGCACCATCTTTCAAGCAAGCTTTGAGGGTGATTAATTTAGGGGGAACTATTGTTGGCCCGGCAAAAAGATGACTTTGCGGAGAGCGATTTACCGAAAGCGCGTGTCAGTGCACAGTTTGAGAAGGTTGATCACATCAGCCGAGTTTGAAAAGACTTCAGACAGACAGACAGACACGCATAATCTTATAAAGAGAGTGATAGAGAGAGTGATATAGCGGTTCCTGGGCTGCTTCGCGCCAAGGATCCTCTTCTGGACTGGTGTTGATTGTCAAGCCACTTTCACCCCTAGGCAGGTACAACTACCTGAAAGTGGTGAGGTGAGGCTGTGATTTGCACCGGGTTAAATTGATATCTAGTAAAGATCCCTCGAGGTAAGAAGAGTTCGATTGACGCCTATATCGAAGCTAATGTCGAAGTACAATGTAGTATTGGTGCGGAGACCTCAATCTTAGAAGTAATTGAGATAATTTCATATTTGGAGAAAGATCCCTTGAGTCGAGCAGATATCTACACATATTGAAGCCAATATCAAATTATGATGTATTCTGTGACTGTCGGAGAATCCGCGAGACTTGAAGAGGTAATGGATGGTGATCATGCGGCATGCGGCATGCGGAATGAGACCCTCGGCATCTGGATCCGCTGCAATGGATAAAGTAAGCAGTAGAGCCGTCGGAGTTCGAAAACCCATCAATTGAGTCATTGGCGCGCAAGGGCAATTGGCGCCTGCTCTGTGAGTAAAATTGGCACTTGCCGTGAGTTAAACTGAGAGATGGCCGCATAACGGACGAAAGGCGGCAAAGTTCAGCGCCTATTGAGTGACGCCAAAGGCGCCAAGAAAACCTTAGCGCTCGCCGTGAGAGCTTCCAGAATTTTACTTCCGTGAAGTTCCGGTGGCGTGCGAGCACCCACAGTTTCGGGCTCAAACGTCCAGGGCGGCAAAGATTAAGCGCTTGCAGTGGGAGTTTTGGTACCGTGTAGTTCCGGTACCGTGCGAGCGCCCACAGTCTCAGGCTGAAACATCCATAAAAGGAGCTTGAAGGGCTTCAGACGGACATCCGTAATTTTATAAAGAGAGAGACTCAAGTGACTGCGTGGGTTAGATCACTTACATAATAGGAAGCGCAGGCCCTTGTTCTCTCCCTCTTCCTCTTCAACGTCTTCTCCCCTTCGCCCAGTAGAGGAACCGCCCAGGAAGCGCAGTCGTCCTGTACAAAAGGCTGCCTACCAAACTTGGGACACGCCAAGGACACGCTGTATACTTGTCCCACGAGATAAGTGAGCTACGCTCGCCGTTTCGGCGTTCTCTCCAAGGGACTCACCGGGCGCAGTGTCTCATCTGAGTCCAATGGCAAGAGATTCACCCCTGTAGATCAAGATCATGCTTTTCAAAATGCCCGGGCATCGCTTGAATGATGCCATCAATTTTAGAGTGTCTGATTCAAAATGCATAAACTTCTTTTGGGGTCAATTTCCACTCGAACAGGCATGCCAGGCCTCAAGGGGACAAGTATCTACATAATTTGTTGGAGCCATATTTGGCAAACCTTCCCTGTCGATTATTTAAAACATTTTTTCTCGGTTTATGGCCATATATGGAAGTGTGACAGGGACGTTGGTGGGATTTGCTTATCGCCTACCTTACCTTGAGTTGAAGTTTTTTGGCGCGCTGGTTTTTTTTTTGCAAGCAAGCGGCTAATTCTTTTCTAACGCGCCCGATGGACCTGGATCCTGGCTATCAATACACAAAATCCGAACCCATCTAATTCACTGTCTCATTAACCAACTCCGAGTCAAAGCCTGGAGCGAACAATTGAATTGGGTGTATCGGAACTCCATGGGACTTCCGGATGCCATTCCGGATTCCATTCCTGACCTGCGCCACCTCTCTCGTCAATTCCTGCATCTGACGAAGAAGACCCTCAAGCACCGTCGATGTGTTTTGTTGGTTCACATCAAGACGGGAACTGGCAGGCTCCGAGATAAATGGTGACGGCGGGTGCGGGACTGCGAAATGGGTCGCAGTCTCTGGCTGGAATCAAGGGAAAACTTAGAGAACTCACAAAGAATGGCTTTTTACGCACCGACATCACGCCCAAAGATTGAGTACCGCACATATTCTTTACAGTTCTCTTCAACCGACGATTGAGATGGGGTTTCAAGGTGCTTCCAACGGAGTCATTATCGTGAAACGAAACTCTCGTTTCACCTTCAGGGTTGGGAGGGTGGTTCAGAGAACGCGATCCCCGTCCGCGCCCCGTATTTGTGTGCTTGTCTCGGGTATATGTAACATATTTGAGCACAGGAACGTTTGTAAGTGCCCAACCTGCACCTTGGAATGGGTTTTCTTGTATTTAATTCTAAACCGTGGCGGCAAGCTTGTCTGCGGGGTGACTCGTGTGCGTTTAGTTACCGAGTTTTCTTCTATGTACAAGGCTGATGGAGCGATTGTGCGCATTGTCCACCAATATTTGGGACGCCTTTCTCCAGTTGTCCCACCTCGATAACGGAGATTGATCCAACATTCTAAATGAGGCTCGAACATACGTACGATTTGGCCCATCCAATATAATGCACAAAGTATCGCTGAGTCGGACTGCAGTCCGATGCAGAGTCCTTGATTTTCAGGATTTTTGCGGGATACAGCTTCCTGCAGTACCAGCACAGGACACTGTCTTGAGCGCTGAATTGAGAGCATCCGGTAGAGGGAGAGGCATGCGCGCGCTGCATGGAAGCAAAAACAAGGAGGGTTATTTGCCCGTGTTGGGCATTCTGAGCGGGACGAAAATAAAACTCTCAGCACTCTCAGCCATCATCACATCGGGCATGGAAGAAGACCAGGAAGCTATGATTGATTAAATGTTGAGCGCTGATTGTCGGAGGGAAATAATGGACACGAAAATGGTTCGTTCTAATGCGGCGACAATAAACCACAATGCCTTTCTTCCTTTCTCCAGTCTCATACCCAGTCGTAGTTCCGAGGCTCATAAGACAGAGCTGTAGTATTCAAATCTGATACCTTGCGGACCGACGTGTATTTTAGACGCGGAAACTGATAGGCTATTTCCAGGTTCAACAATATGCTTGATTCTGTTTGTCTAAGCTCTGCAGTGGGGTATGGGTGAACCTGTGGGATCTGCGAGCTTGGTCTAATGTAAATGGCAGAAGTTACAAAGATGGCCGCGGGAGATGACATACTCTTCGAGCCGTGAGGTCTGGGCTATAAAATCTGGTTGCATGAAGAGGATACTGTACTATTTCGTTCAAATCGGCAGTCACGCGTCACGCACCCCCCTGTCGATCACGAACTTTGGTCGAGGTCACGCGTCACTCGGGCCTCTGTCGAACCTCCAAGTGGTCACACAGGCCCCAAATTGCCTATAAAAAAAAAAAAAGGCAAAAAAGACAAAAATTTCGGTTCAAATGCCGAAATTTTCGAGGTGTCACGCAAAAATTCGGTGGCTGCCGAAATGTCGAATAGGTAAAATGGGTCACGCGTCACACCCCCTGTCGATTTGAATGAAATTGTCCAGTTGTCCGATCAAGGAATTCTCGTGATCAACTCGTGACTCCACGTGATTTCATTTTTGCCTTTGATGAACAGCGATTGGAACAGTCTTTCTGTCTTCCGGCCACAATCAAGAAGCTGAGACATCTTATTTTGTATGGAGATCATTTCGAGTTCCCTTACTACTTAGGTGCACTGGGCAAATCCTCATCGTAATAACACACTTCGCGATAGAACGGACAATTTATCGGGATTTTCCTCCGAAAACACCTAGTAAACGAGGTTTAGTCGCAGAAAATGGATTTTTATCACCAATTGAATGATTTACAGCCCAATTATACCAATATATGGATGCGGAGACGGCCAGGAACAATTTTATTAAACGGTGGGAGGTCACGTGCAGCCATCCGATATTTGGTAGAGTTTAGGGTGGTACAAAATGACGCTACGGAGTTCTACTCATCCACTGGCCTCTCAGGTGCGCAACGGTGAGATTTATGTGTAGTCGAGCTGAATGCCTGCGAAAAAACTCGCGTAGCATGTCAGCCCATGTGATCCACCGATCGAGTTCCCAATTGGGACTGATTTTGATACTTTCCGAACACGAGCTGTTGGGATGATTGAACAAAGTAAGGTTGATAATACGTTCAAAAGTAAGCCCAACATCCCTCCAGAGGTACAATTAATTCAAAAAAAAATCCTCCGGCCGATTTGGCCACTAATGTTTGGTAGTGGCAGCTACTTTAGGTGACCTGCACCATAGAGAAAGGATATACAGAGAATTGGAGAAGTGAGAAGAGATGAAAATACACCCTCGGGTGCATGTGCGCTCCCTTCGTCAAAAGTAAACGCAGCATTTGAAGGGATTGTATTGCCAAGTGGAAGCCTGTCGACCGTAGGTAGAGGACCCTCAGAATTTTGCGCCGGCAAGCGCGAGTGCGCACATCGGGCCAGGCAAGTCAACATTCCCAAGCCATGACGAGATTTGGAGAGAAACACGTGGGGAGGGATCGGCGGGGATGCGCAGAAGATGGAGGAAGGAAGTAAGAAGTGCATGCGTGCGTTGTTTGACCTGGACGCTGTGGAGTCCGGCATCACGCGGCGCAAAGATTAGAAATGCTGCGTTGCCGAAGATACTGTGGCAGTGCCTCTCCCAAAAAGGTAAAGGGGTGGAGGCGAAATGTATCGAGTGGTCAAACCGTTCTGTCTGCCTCGCGAGCACCCGGCGCTTCGGCGGATCCCTAGTATTCTCGTGCTTCCCATCGCCCTACGATCTGGAGATCGGCGGTTCACTGATCGGTCCCCCGCTGCCCTCTCCACTCCCAACCCGCCGCCGCCGCTCGAGTCTCGGCCCTGTGTTTAGTTTAAATTGGACCGGCTCCAGACGCCGGTGGAGGACGGGTTTGATTGGAACGGGTTCGAGATGGTCAAAACAGCATGAGCGGGATTCGCGGAGGGACGAGTACTGTACAGGTTTTGTTTCTCTTTTTTTTTTTTGTGAATACATATGCTTTGTTGGAGAAGCAAAAATTGATTGATTGAGTGGTTTCTGAATGGCCGCTGTCCGACCCCGAGTTTGATCCCCTTGTAAAAACTCAGAGAGTAGTTTTGAAGTCGCAAAAATATTACCTTTTCATCCATGTTCCAAATATTATGGGGTTTGACGTCGTACTTCTCAATGGTCTCGGTAAGGAGGTTGAAGTAGTCGTGAACAATTGTTCAGTTCAAAGCGCGGGCACGACATTCGTCTAGGCCACTGGTCCACTTTCTTTTCAAGTTAGCCGCTGGTTCAGAGATGATTTATACACATACCTTTACTTTGAGATCCGGGCGACGCTTCTTGAAACGTGTCGGCCAGGTTGCCCCGAGCGGCGCACCGTATATTTCGGCTGCATAGGCACCTATCGTCGTCAGACTCAAAGGAATGCCACGTCTCGATAGTTAGATATTTACGGCAAGCGCGAACACGTCCTAACCTTGACCCATTCTGCAAACATATTTTCCTGTGGTTGGCTAAGGTCGCACCTGTAGGCGTGAGCTTCCACGCGTATCAACATTCCTTTGGCGCGGTTTTGCACAGTAGTACGGGGGACATCTTAGTATTTAGCGGCCTTGCGCTCTGACATAGTTTTGCTTTCAACCGCGGTGATAGCCAATTGGATACGTTTTTCTTTCGGCATATCCTCGAAGCCGTCGTCGTCAGTGTTCACAGGTGATTCAGGGCGCTGGACGGAGCTGGCTGCACCCGCGTGGTCATTCGGTCGTCGAGTTTCACGAGGAGGCATGGCAAGGTGCTTGGACCGCTGATAAGCAGTGAATGTGAACACACATGGAAACACACTATTTTTCGGTTTTCATGATTACTACATTCATTATATATCATACAAGCGGCTGCTCGGCCGCTTCGCGGCCTCGCATCCCCTCCCAAGGGAGCTCTTCGATCATGGGCGTCTAACTGAAGCCTTACTGCGGAATCCAAAGCTCTGGGCCTGATGAACCAAAAGCGGAGTTTAAAGGCTTCAGACAGGCCTAATTATATAAAGAGTGTAATATGAGAGGCAGTACTAAGTTCCCGAAGTAGCTGGCCTGTGGCCAGCATCACTAGAGTAACAGGATGGTGTTCTTGGAGTTTCCTTGGACATCTCTGGCATGTGCTCGCTCTGAAACATGTAGGAGAGATGGTTGCACAAGTAACTTATGTAAACTAACTTGCCCCGCCACAAGTAACTTGTAGCCAACTTGTGGCGGGGCAAGTTAAATTTACCCGCACAGTTCCGCATAAGTACAAGTTCCGCACAAATAAGTTAACTTAAGTTAAAATAAGTAAGTTACATGTTAATGGTTCTTTCGTCCCGGTGCCTATAGGGTGCCATCCTAGCACCTAATATCACCTCAAATATGAGTCTCTTGCAGTCCTATGATGCTTTGAGGCAGTTATCCGTGCTGTTGTGACTAAAGTTCTGCTGGTAGTAAGTTCAAGCTGGCAAAGAGATGGATTGGAGGTGTAGGACATCGAGGTTGAGTTCATTTTGCAAAGATATTATTTGTAGGTCAGATCTAGGCAACATGGGTACTTATACAATGCCGGTTCTAAGTACAATGACTGTTTTGCCCCAAAGTCGAACTAACTTGGTTTTGACTTTGGATGATCAAGGGTGTGTGGGATTTCCTTGAGTGTATGACTGCTCAAACATCAGACCTAACCTTTTCATGTCAGGTGCTCCCCCAATGACAGCTGTACCTGGATTGCATCTCCGAACATGTGAAGTGCCCCAAAAATCAAATCCAGCCAATGTTCAGCTCAAAGTATTACCTGACTTAATGTGCAGATGTTATTTAATCATTGAATACTCTCAGTTTGAGTCTTTGAATGTCTTGAGGCTTGTGAGATGCTAACTTGCATGAATTGATCGTACAAGTTGATTTTGGCCGAGGATTGATGCCATCTGATGGCATAAGTTAGTTTGGTTGTGTTAACTTGATCTAACTTGGCCCACAAGTTCGCTTAAGTTAGCTTTGGCTACCTTCAATTAGCATCTTGCAGTTCAACTTGATGAATGGTGTGTTTGAAGAGAACAGGGTTGTTTAACTTGGAGAAACAGACAAACTGGTGGTAACTGATGGCATCTAAGTTAATTTGTTCGTGTTAGTTTGATCTAACTTGGCGGGCAAGTTAGTTGCTCGCAGTCGACTTGTGCTACCTTCAGTTCACTTCTTAACTTATAGGTCAAGACAACAGTTGAATGGGTAGCATGTTTTGAAGGTCATTTAAGTTGAGGCAAGCATGAAAAGTATGTAACCTTTTCCAACACATTCCACGGTCCATCTCCTATCTATTTTCTGACCACGCTTGGCCTGTAGATGGAACATAAATAAGGAAGTGAGGATGAGAGCATATATCCAGCATATCAAAGATACTGGTTGATTCAGGTTGACCCTGTGAGCAGTTGGGCACCAGTTATTAGTAGTTACTCTATGGTGAGGCATGCAGTGCTCTTACAGATGTATATTCTTGCTAATATAGAAGTAGAGGAAGATAGAATAAATTTAAAAGGGTCTTTCAGAAGACTTGAAGGCAATACAAGTTGGCAACCCGCCAAGTTAGTACAAGTTAGATTTGCGGCCCGTGGGAAAACTTAAGCTAACTTGCGGCATGCCTGCCGAAAGGGGCAAGTTCCGCACAAGTTACTTTTCATAAGTTACTTTTCGCGGACTCTGTAGGAGACAGTGTAGCCAACTAAACATAAGGGACATCACACCAGTTTCGAAGGTTTCACACTCGGGAACCTACAACTTGGAGTGCTGAAACTGTGGTTCCCAAAGGTCCTATTGTCACCTGAGATGACGCGAACACGTCTACTTGTCAAACAGCCCACAACACAATCGCTGGACCATCGAACGTACAATTGGGAATTTGGGGCAGGAGATAAAATCACACTCACAGCCTTATGCAAACCTGGCTGAATGTGCACTTCGCCGAGCTCAAGTCAACACGCTCAAAGCCATGATCCCGGATTTGGATCCAGAAGAGGCGAAGACCATGCGATGTTCGATTGACCTGGGACATGGCTACACCCTCCTCCACGCCCGAGACGAGTATCGACACCGGTTAGACGGAGATGCAGCTCGAACAATCCGAAGTTTTTTGGTATCCCAGAATGGTCCTATGAAAGGCGATTTGTCCGTTGTGCGCTGGGCTCGACTACGGCTTCCCAATGGCCAGATTGCTCGATCCGCATGGAAGGAGAGTCGGCGGCCCCTTAACAAAATCCGAATTGCTTGTAATGTTAAAGTAAGTTTGAAGTTTCATCCCAATATAATATGCTCATCTGTACCTAGATTTTGCTTAAAGGGACTCAGCAATCTGTGGAAGTCCACTTTCACTTCCGTGCGAAGATCCAGGATGAAGTCCAGGCCTTCGCACTTGCTGATCTATATTCGCAACCGGATGAAGAGTTTTTGGAGGAATCTTACCATACGGTTTGGTCTTATGGACATGGTGAAGGCAAGCACCTTGGGGTGGTCCCGGTCCAGAACATTCTTGCTGTTGTTGCAATGATTCCTCATAGCATTGCTGCTGACGCTGATAAGAGGTATCGAGCACCGGAAACTACTTTTTTCCTTGTAGAGATGCCTGGCCTGGATGTGATACAGCTGATAGGGTGCAAGGAGGAAGATACCGACAACAATTAATTAACATAATTTTTTTTGAGCCTGGATGCTAGATTTTCGAGACAACCGAGACGCGCCGTGCGTACAATGCGCCTGTGGTCACATCACGTGCAGGTGACACTTCTTCCTTCTGTTCTCTTCCTCGCGCCGAAATGAACACGTCTTCTACTACATGGGTCTTTCCGGACTTTTTAGAATCACCAACGCCCTCAGAATCCTTCCAATTCGCATCTTCCAGCTCTTCCAGCCCTACAGACAACTTACGATTGCAGTTTCCTTCAGTCAGTCCGTTGCGGAATATGTACCAGCCACAGACTCCACAAGTACACAAAGTGAGTTTGCAATTCGGAAGGGAGGACATTTCTCATTTGAATAGCCGGTTTCCATGTTCTCCAATTCGCTTCACGCAGCCGACCACGATGCTCTGGCGACAGTTCTTGACAGATCTGTCAAAAAGCATGTGATCTCAGAAAGATCATTTTATTTCTCGAGAACGGCTCGATGGATTGTTGAATTTCTTACAGATTCAGATACGGCTCGATGAGACGAGTCGATTGCATATTTTTTTCATATTTTCCCCACGCTTTTTAAGCGGGAGCCAAAATTTTGACCGGCCGGTGCAATAATTGATGAATTCCGGCACAACGGCTCGACAGAATGACTTGATTTTTATATGGCCGTGACCGCCTTGATGAGATCTATTGATTGGCACACTTATCTCGGCTAATTAAATCATTTTTTTTGGCGGACTTTGTGTCCAGAACTGTAGTAGATATATATATAGATAGATAGACAAATAGATGTGGCCGTGGGAAAGTGATGATATCACCGACCATGTGCCACGTCACCGTTTCAGCCACCTCGACGTCGACTATATGAATACGCTCGCCACCGAGACTTGGATCCACTGTTGGAACTTCTGCGACGCTGCAGAGCTTCGCCGACTCTCTCTCGTGTGTCGCTATTTCCGTACCCTATGCCAGCCCCTTCTCTTTCACAGTCAATGCGTCAAAGCACCACACCCCGATGTCCGGCATCGTAACTGGATAAAATTGACCGACAAGGTACACCAGACAGCTGAGAATCTCAAAGACCTTGCGGCCAGCACCCACGCTGCATCTGTTCGCGAGTGGCAGTGTATAGGTGGTCGCAGCATCGACCTCCAACAGAGATTCCATTCGATCGCTGATATCCATGTTCTGGTGGACGCCTGGCAGACCGTTCTCAAGATATTCAGCACCACGCTCGGGGCTTATCAGCGGGTCACTGTGCTCCGTCTCGACGATTTCACTATCGATGCCGGATTTCGTACAACATTGGAATCTTTGGGGTCGCTGGAGGATCTATCGCTGTCGAGATGCAATATCATATGTCGTACGGGCAATCTGCTGCCGTTAAAGACATTCAGCATCACCGGCTGGAGCGACGTGCCATCGGCGGATGGGGTTGGTGCAATTCGCATTGTTGCCCCGCACAGCTTGGGGCGGCTCATCATCGGCGCCTTGATTGACGGAAAATATCTACTTACGACCCTGGTCGGTTATCCTCTTCCCAAGCTTGTTTATTTATCCGTCGCCTTGACGGCCCGGATATCCGACCTCTTTTTCGCCTGCTTGGAATTCTGCCCACAACTCGAATGCATCCACATTTGGTATGACGAGTCCATTCAACGTATCGGAGACGCCCCAGGTGGTTTAACACCCCCAGATCAGCTCCCCTCGACTATCCTTCCCGTACTCAACTCTTTTCGGGGTCCATTCATCTTGGCGGGGGTTTTCCTACGGGATCGTCCCGTCAATGACGTGGAGTTGTCCCGACCTATTTCGGCGATGACGGTGGAGCAGATCGGTTCAACACTTGTGGCCATCTCGCATGGCTCCATTCCCATACGCGGGCTGTCGATCGGAGCATCATTCCCGCCGGCACCCGGGCGGGAAATATTCGCCCTGGTCAGGGAACTCTTCCCCGAGCTACGAAGTCTGTCCATAGAGCTTACCGATGAGACATACTGGCCAATCGAGGTGCCGGATGATGGCGATACGACGGATGATGAGGACGACAGCAGCTCTGCGGGCAGTGATGCGGAATATTCGGCGGCGCCGGTCGTCCCTGCGCCTTCCGCAGAACAGCCGGGGTATATGTATGGTATAACGTTTTTGTTCACCTCGTTGCCAATCAGGCTTACCACCCATACACAGGACCTTCCAATGCGGTTCACGCACCCGATGGCGAGGGTACTTCAAACAGGAGGGCACAGCGTCGCCCGTGACGGTATGTGGCATCTGCGAACCTGACCCGGGGCACCGCCAACTAAGGTCCTGTGTACCTAGATCACGATGGACCTCATCCACACCAGGCGGATCCTTCTTCCGCCCCACCTCCAAGTTCTGCGCTTCACCCAGCGACCCGCGTGCTTGGTCAAAACCGTATTCACATCCCCGGAGCAGCATCGGGCGATTCTTATGCTGGAGGCGCTTCTCCCTGCGCTCGACGAGGTTGCCTTCAGCGACTGCGAGAACCAGTGGTTGCGCGACCGCCATGTGTGGACACGAGACAGCAATGTCCCCAAGTCGCATGTTTGGGGTAATCCTGGAGTGAAAATCATCTCGATGGCGTGGAACGCGGATGGGAAGAGGAGGGAAGAGACTTCATTTTCCGGCTTGTAACCCTGGAAGAGTTTATGTCGAGCGCTCTAGTCTGATAATAACCCAATATTTCGCGAGATCCGAAATCGCGTTTTCTCGGCTCAAATAAGATACACTGAGTAGGAAAAAGTATCGGATTACTCTATGCCTAATGTCGAAGACTTCTCAGTGGATTGTGCTCTTCGCCAGCTACATGCAGTGCATTATATTATTGCCAACCTGGACTATGAGTGGCTGGTTCCAGCAGAGATGAATCCTCTCTTTGAACTGGTCATCAATGTTGGTCTCGCCCTCGAACGATTCCAACAAGCCCCTCCGCCACCACGTAACATTGGAATGACCACGCTTCCGGCCATGTTATGTCCTCGATTTATCCGACATGGGAAATACTTGGGAGGGGGTCGCAGATGCTCTCGGAATAGGCCGCCGAACACTGCGCTGGAATTGAAAGTGTTCGGAAATGCAGAGAATTGGGATGTCATGCGTTTCAAAATGTAAAGCACTGATTGGCCGCTGGAGGAAAAATCGGTCATTTCAAGGGCTTCAATTTGCCGCCCCAAATTAGCCAGGGTTTCCGTCCCAAAGATGGTCGGATTGAATCGGTCGTGCGACCGATTTGGTTAACCCTTGGAATGGCGGGGTTGCCGCATTACAGAGCATTTGATTCAAAATGCCATTCTGGGGCATGTGATTCAAAATGCGAATTAAATCATTCAACAGGGTTTGAAATGGCATTACAGAGCATTTGATTCAAAATGCCATTCCGGGGCATGTGATTCAAAATGCGAATTAAATCATTCAACAGTGTTTAAAATGGCATTACAGAGCATGTGATTCAAAATGACATTCCGGGGCATGTGATTCAAAATGCGAATTAAATCATTCAACAGTGTTTAAAATGGCATTACAGAGCATGTGATTCAAAATGCCATTCTGGGGCATGTGGTTCAAAATGCAAATATCTCGGGGGAATCATTCAAACCTTACAGCTCTTTGCGGAACTTAGGGCGCGGATTTTTTTCTTCTGTTTAAGCCACTTTTTCACTTCAACTGCAATTGTGAGCTCATTTCTGGTCCGCTCGCCTTAAAAATAGGCTCATCCTCTCGGCAATGGAAATGCGGAGGGCGCGCCCACCTTCTATTTTCCTGATGCAATCACAATTGCCTTATTAGGCAAATATCAGTCTTTTTGCACAGAACGTTGGGCATGAGTGCTATAGTTGTCCGAATGACCTAGAAATTTGATACCACATCCATACGGGTATTGGCAAGGGCTGTAAATGCCGCGATTTTCAATGTGTGCTTTATTTCACCAGTGTTCCGCATTCTGACAGTGATGGATATTGAAATACCTTGTAGATGACAAATACATATGATATAAAAAATGCCGGTATTTCCAGCCCTCAGTAATACCTATAAGGATGTGGTATCAAATTTCTAGGTCATTCGGGCAACTATAGCACTCATGCCCAACGTTCTGTGCAAAAAGACTGATATTTGTTTAATAAGGCAATTGTGATTGCATCAGGAAAATAGAAGGTGGGGGCGCCCTCCGCATTTCCATTGCCGAGAGGATGAGCCTATTTTTAAGGCAAGTGGAATAGAAATGAGCTCACAATTGCGTTTGAGGTGAAAAAGTGGCAAAAACAGAAAAAAAAAATCCGCGCCCTAAGTTCCGCAAAGAGCTGTAAATATGTCAAGTGTTCCCTTATCCCTCCTGCTCTCGGCTGAATTAAACCGTTCGATGGTGAGGCACAGGGTTCAAAACAGCATTGGGGAGCATTTGATTCAAAAACTGGGGCATGCGATTCAAAATGCGAATTACAGCTGTTTGCGGAACTTAGGGCGCGGCTCAATTTTTCTGTTTTTGCCGATTTTTCGCCTCAACTGCAATTCTGAGCTCATTACTTGTCCGTTTCCCTTGTAAATAGGCTCGTTCTCTTCGCAATTAAGATGCAGAGGGCGCCCCTACCTTTTATTGGACAGATGCGATCAAAATTGCCTTATTAGGCAAATATCGGCCTTTTAGCACAGAACAGTTGGCATGATAGCTATTGTTGTTCAACTGACCTAGAAATTTGAGACGATGGTCCTGGTTGTATTGTGGAGGGCTGGAAATGCCGGTATTTTCAATTTATGGTTTCTTTGGCCAGTATTACACATTCTCATGGTGACAGGTATTCTAGTGTGCACAATTGTAATTGTCCAAAAAATAGAAGGCTCACAGGAAAATCGTTCTGAATTCTGTTTGTGCCCCGCCGCTTGCCGGCCAACTCCTTTCATTAGGTTCCTTGTCTGACGCATCCGGTCACGTGGGATCCAATTGTGGAGCTGAGAACCTTTGTTTCAAGCGAGAAACGGCGGGGACGATCCTTTCAAACCACACAGGACGGCCTTCCGATGACAGCGCACACGGTAATATCACTCAACGGACATTCTGAGGCGGTAGATGCATCCCATCCCTGGCGTCCTGCATCGTCTTTCCATGTAAAGTTACTTTTTATCCACAACTGCCAGTACTGACCATACTCCATGCCAGTGCAAGAAAGGTGATATCGTCCACCCTGCGGGCGAAGAAGATAAACCGGGACGCAAAAGTGGCAGCTTGCTGCTGGCGGCGCAGAATGCCGAGAAGCTCTCCCAGATCCATGCCGACCTGTCTCGGGCACTCGGCCTTGCAACGGCCCTACTTGCACGCGAGACCGGAAAACAAAAGATGGTCAGGGAGGAAATTCAGCAGATGGAGAATGCGATCTCTACGACGGGGCCAGTCGTTGTTGTTGGAGCGCCCACAAGACGCCCCCGGCATGTGCGCCAATTAGAGAGCAATCTGCATCACGTAAGCATCAAAGGTACAAAATCTCTTTACTCACTGAGTGAGCAACACAGCCCCCCTGGGATGCAAAGAAATCACGCAATCGAGAAGCCGCGCAGAGGTACCGAAACCGGCGCAACGCCGCGTTTGCTGACCTCGAACGCCGGGTAAACGATCTCGAGGATGAAAACCATTGCCTGCGCACCATCCAAATGCTTAGCAAGGTGGAGCTCGAGGCAAGGAACCACTCGCTGCGCGCCACCCGAGAGCTAGAGGAACGTGTCAGGACTCTTCAAGGGAACTTGATCATTCCGATCAAGCTCCTCGCTGAGGGAAGGTAGCATGACCTCAATTTTTCCTTTAATCCTTCTCTTTTCGGGCTCTTTTCCTTGCCATTCGACCGTCTTTCCCCTATGTACGTGAGCACCGCGTGCCCGCAGTGACAATACTCGCCCGCAGTGACAATACTCGTCCCTCTCATGGTCTATGAGCCATTTTGAAGCTCTAAACTTTATGTACTGAAAAGTTTTTTTCAGCCCATCCTGGACCCCCCCCCCCCCCCCCCCCTCCCCACGTACGGAATTTCAATCCCAATCCCCCCTTGGATTAACCGGCTTTTGTCTTATCTCGGCAGCGGTCGCCAATCTATTGTCTTTTTTTTATAAGATGGGATGCAGTAAACTCCTTAATAGTGAACGATTCTCGTCTTCCCTAACCTTTTGCCGTCATTCAATCCCGATTATTCCTCTCGTTGCGAAGGTGGGCTCTTGTTCAAAGTTGCTGTGGTTTCGGGACAGCTCACCGACCGTTTCTTTAGCTCAATGCAGGGACAGCTCACCTTTGATACGCTGAATACCGGGATCACCATATTAGGGTGCGCGGACATGGCGCCGAGGGAGGACACGCTAACTTAGGGACATAGGAACTAAGTAGGGAGTCCGAACCAAGAGAAAAAACGAACGGGAAATAGAAACAGGAAGGAAAAGGCGGGACGTACATACATACAACACGAGCGGTAAAAGGATAGATAGATAAAGTATAAGCGATAGCAACGCGAAAGCAGGCTGGTGAAGGATTCCATCCGTCCGTCCATCCGTCGAGACACGGCAGGGGCTTTGGCCTGGGGCGGCGTCGTCAATACGGGCAGCGCGCAAGGATTGGGGGAAGGAAGGAGACGTACCGCTGCAGCCTCCGCTTCGGCAGCGGCTTCTGCCTCTGCCGCTCGTGCTGAAATTGACTTGACGAGTTCTACCAACGGTGCAAGGCGCCAACGTGGGCTACTGAAATCGAGAAAATGTTATTGCAAGGGTGTTCAGAAATTGGCTGTGACGCGTGACATTCGAATTGACCGAAATTGTACCCGTATCTGATTTCCCGCTCCACTACGAGAACAGGCATCAGCACGACGTCGAGTATTGATGTACAAGGAAAGAAAGCGTACCAAAGTTTTGATCGGTCATGCAAGCGAGGCGAAATAAGCGAATATACTACCGTACGGTCCCATGCCTTATTTGCCGGAGCAAAGCGGAGGATTATCTTGTATATAGTTTGAATCCGCTGGTTGAAATCATTTTCACTTGAACAATGATACTTCAACCTCGACCATGTACACTGTCAGATCCACTAATTCTAGCAATATTTTGTGTCAAGGGATTTGATGTGAGTGGCTTGTTGGGCTAAGTACAAATGCCACAGGCCAAATGCAAAAAATTTGAGCCACCCCAAAGTTGGGCATGGACCAGGGCTATCCATTTCCAGGGGCCGCACCTTGAGCGAAGGCGTTAATTAAGGGTACGGTTCCTAAGGCTTAATTATAAAACGGAAGGCAGGGCCGAAGTGCCCCAACGCCGTCCACCAAGTACATCTCGAACTCGTCACCGGAACCCGGGAGTGCCCCGTCATTGGGGGCTTCATAAACTTGGACATATGCTGGCTTCTCCCATTTCAGCAACAGCAGCCTGGCTCCCAGTGTAGCATCCATATCATTTGGCGGGTCCTGGACTTGGCGGAAGTGTTGGCTGGAGGAAACTCATCAAGTCCGCTATCTTGATGGGCATGTCGGAATTGCATCGGGAAGTCTTGAGCTGCACTGGCGAACGCCGCCTCAAACGCCGGCGAAGATCCGTAGTGGGTGACTCGATCCTACCTCCTCGTGGGTCATGCTCAGAACCGTGATGACGCTGAAGCGGGCGGCAAGGGACGGGAGGACGAGGTGGAGGCAGGAGAGGCCGTATGGCGATGAAGGTACGCGTCGAACTTTGTATCAGACACGCAGTCGATGACCAATAGCAATCCCGCCATATTTAGGCCCCGTCCAGAAGTCGTTGGACGTGAAACTCCTATGTGGGAGCATTTTGCTCCCTGTTCTTTGAGTGGAATGAGTATGAATTTTCTTTTGTGGAATTGTGTTTGTGTGCCTGAAACGAGTTCTGTGGAGAACACAAAAATTAACCACCGGCAAACCGAAATGTGAAATATTTCTTATTTGGGAGCATTTGGCTTCCTGTTCTTTGAGAAGCAGAATGAGTAGGGATTTATTTGTGGAATTGTGTTTGTGGCCTTGACATGAGTCCGCTGGGTGGAGAACACAAAAATTAACCAGGGGCGAACGGAGTTGTGCAATATTTCCATATTTGGAAGTATTCTGCTTCGTGTTCCTTCAGAAGTGGAATGAGTATGGATTTTTTCCTGGTATTGTACATGTCACAATGTGTTCCTACGTTGCAAGACTGATTCATGAACAGTGGGGATATGTTTCAGGTGCAGCAAATTTCCCAAGACATTTCACAAATGTTGTTCGTTCTCTGTATGATCATGCATATACCTCGGTGATGGTAAACGGAGTTTTAAGCTCGAAATGCAAAGTGACACGAGGTGTTAGACAGGGTGATCCATTGTCCTGCTTATTATTCAATTTGGCTATTGAACCTTTGGCACAATTGATTAGAAAATCAAAGCTCCGTGGATTCCAATGTGATGCAGAGGAGTATAATGCCATTGTGGGCCTGTTTGCAGATGATACAACTGTTTATCTTTCAGAGAGGGACAAATATTCTGACTTGGAAGATATTCTGCAGCTCTGGTGCCGTGCATCCGGGGCCATTAATTTACCGAAGACCCAGATAATACCAATTGGAACACCTGAATATTGGCGGAAGCTGGTTGAAACGCGAAAAATCAGTGACAACCAACAGGCAATCACAGAACATATAATGATTGCTAAAGATGGTGCAGCAACTCGGATTCTAGGTACATGGCTAGGCAATTGTATTACTCAAATATCTGTCTGGTGGTATTTGTTTCCGATGAACGACAAATTGAAACCTCGGGGTTGAAAGTGGAATCGGATTCGAGGAATATGGAGGCGTATCTGCAAGACAGCAGTTCGGATTGATAAGTGTGTCTGCATCAGGGGCCATGCTTTACACGTGCCGGATCTACCATTCTACCTGCAATGACCGAACAAATGGTCTCAACTTCTACGGTATACCGAAAAAGGTTACGGACTATAACTCGTGTGTTTTTTGTCAGGCCCCGCGAAGCATCGAAATTTCGTGTCAGTCTGCATATGGCTCCAATCTTGAGGATCAATTCATGTGGAGGAATCCCTGGCTCCTCCAAGGAGTTTAAGAACTCGGTGTCGGCTAGGACTGTTTCGCTGGAATTTTCGGCATCGCATTCAACCGAGTCGCTGCTGTGATATCGGTGAATTGGGCCTGGAATGTTATGAAGAATGTATTGATATCATTTACGAAAGCATTGAAGGGACTGAGGATTGCTCAGGAAATGCAGATGGTAGGATCTGCAACAACAGCCGGCGGAAACACGAAATCAATGAGCTTTTGGACAGATTGTGTGTGGTTCAGACGGCTGAGATCGACTGTATCCTCCCTGTAATTGTCTCCGATGTCGTCCAAGAATGAGGAGAACTCGAGGTCATTCCGCTGTCGCATTGATCGCTCCAGACGTAGTATTTCGAACCTGTTGAACACGGGTTGGGTACGGAGAGATGCCTTGCAGATTGCAGTTCGGCCTCCGAATCGAACAATAGGTGCAACCTGAGCATGGTGAAGCATGTTAAACATGACTGATAAGTTATTCATAGAAAATGAACAACCTGTCGGAAGTCTCCAACCGTTATGATCATTCGCCCGCCCCAGACACGATCAAGCTTTCCGGTCAACATCTGCATTAACCGATCTGCGCAGTCGAAGGCCTTGAAATGCAAACCACCGATTTCGTCAATGACATGGCACTTTGCTGGTCCGATACATGGCACGCCCCCGTCACCCCGATCTGGATAATATGACCTACATTGAATTCGGCTCAAAATTCAGACTAGAAAAACACGATCCGGAAAAGGAGATACACGCATTGCAGATACTCGAAGACGAATATCCAACGAGGCCCAGAATGCGCATTCGGTTTTATGAGGTTAGACTTATGGATTCATTTGCATCAACGAGCACTACAATCTGGTGTTTTCACATTTTCCATAAAAAATTCCTGGAGTCAGTTGGAAAATACCATTTTGCGATTTGAGCGGTTATTAATGGGAAATCAGTAGAAATTGATCCCATCAATATGGTAGTAATGTTACACCAGTCCACATCCGCCCTATATTTGGTTTTGTGTCAAAACAATGCTCCATCATGGAGATATGGCCCCAAAACCCAGCGTCCATCACTTTTTTCCATAACGAGTAGTACGAAGAAAGAGATGCAAAAAAGAAACACACCATCAGCGCAACACGCGCACAAAGCTCGGGAGTGACAGCACATTTGGTGCCGTGGACGAGATGAGTGGTGAGCTCGAAGATGTTCTGGTGCTCGCGTGCAGAGGGGGCAGGCTCCTTGTTGACCTTGAAGCTAGCCGCAAGCTATATAAGTCCCGGCATGCACAAGGCCATCGCGCATTAGAAGCTGCGCTTCGATGCCTTGAAGCTGGTAGGCGCGAACGACATGCTTCCAATTAAATTTTGATTTGACTTTGTCCGATAGCCCTTGGAGCTGCTCTTCTGTGAGTGGCTGCCGCGAGTTGGTTCCTGGGCGCGTCTTGCGAGTCCCAATTTTGCGCGGCGGCATGGTCGTGGAGGAATTGAAGGTAAAATTTCGATCATTCAAATTCAAATTCTCCTATCTCTAACGACCATGCCAAAAGTCGTAGGCAGAACAATATTGTCGTCGGACGCAGGAACACCAACGAGAGCGCCCTCTGTCGACCCACAAACTCCAACGGGGCCCTTTTCAGATGACGAGGAGCGGACTGCGGACGGCAGACA
This sequence comes from Mycena olivaceomarginata, assembly GCA_029378375.1. Lineage (NCBI taxonomy): Eukaryota > Fungi > Basidiomycota > Agaricomycetes > Agaricales > Mycenaceae > Mycena > Mycena olivaceomarginata. The sequence goes on from JARKIC010001593.1 coordinate 34,775, forward strand.
AACCCCACTTCCGTCCCTTGAGGCCTACCTTCGCGGCGGGGTCGGTCTTGGCCTCGTCTCTGCCCCATATTCCCCCTTCAGGCCTCTGCAAGCACACGGAGACGACTCATTGCCCGGATCTTCGCCCATCCCGACCTCCCCTGTCCGCCCGCTGTCTTTCGAGAGTTCGGGGTCCGAGGATTCCGGATCTGAGAGCTCTGACAACGAGGATAAAACCCCGGTGACCCCTGCCTTGCCCCCGCTGTCCAGTGACGGGCTATTATACACCAGCCCAATTGCTGGTACCAAGGAGCAGAAACTGGCCAAAATACGGGCGAAGGCTGCAAAAAAGCGACTGGCCACGATCGCGAATAAACAAACTGCAGCTGAGGCCGCTTCGGAAGAAGAGAATGTTGCGATATTTGAGGAAATTCTGGAGAAGCTGTCCTCCAATCGCCTTTCCTTCGGCCAGCTCATGCTCTACGTCTTCGACCCCCTTGTACAAACAGGGTGCAGTGCGACGGGAGGGTTTTTTCCAGCACCGAGGTCTCGCGACGCAGATTCTTAACCTTTGGGTCTCCAATAAAAACAGTGCAACAGTGCGCCAGGAAGTGGGGACCTGGGCCGAGGACTATGTTGTGGAACAGATGCGCGACGAGGCCGAGGGCATAACTGCCTCGAAGCAATTGCAAACCGCAGACACGGCCATTGACAACAAATATGTGACCGGGTTCAGCATGCTGTCGATGGGTACCTACATCCAGACGGAAGCCCGCGTATCCATGAAAATGCTTGGCGCGTTTGCGACCTCTTCTCGGAACCTCAAAACCGGTCTGGCACAGCGCACTGGGAAGCGGTTTACAGTAAGTTTTTGCGTCTTCTGTATCGTGAATCGGTGCTAATTTTTATATCAGATTATAACTGCGGCTGCGCTTTCTCTCCTTGGGGAGTTCAGCCACAAGAACAATTTCTCTCGCCGGCTTTATCTGTACGCGACCGGGGCCCAACGACAGACGATCTCCGTTATGAGTCATCTCGGCATTTCGGAAAGCTACCAACACATTACTCGCAAGGCCCGCATCATGATAAACCGACGTCGGCGGGTGGTCGACGTCGATGCCGAGCCACCCGCTGTTCCGCCATGCACCCCGATGAAAGTCCACGAGCGGTACTCACCCCCCGACGCGGAAATCCTCTCAGAAAAATTGAGGCCCTCAAGAAACCGGTCAAGCCCGGCACCCTTGAGGAGCTCTCTGCCTCGATGCGAGGTTTTGCCCGGGGCGTTGCTTCAACAGGCCTGTTCGCAGCGTCCTATGACAACATTAATCTCGTCTTTCGTGCCGCTGAACAGGTGATGGGCAGAACCGGTAATATTTGTTTTGAATATGATTAGATCCCTGGCTGACTCAAGTTCCACAGATTCACAGGAGAATGGCACTTGCGCTACCATATTCCCTTTGTGGAAAGCGGCCGCAGAACACATGCGGATTTCTGACCTTGACACCGCTTTCAATGCTGCACCGCCGCTCTCCATCGACGACATCCTTCTCACCGCGGCGGAAACAAAATTAATGGACAAGTGTCTTCGCCACTGTATCCTTCGCATTATTGTGGAGCACGGCGGGGAGCACTTCAAGAGATTCTGCGACGATGTGCAGAATGCTCTGCCTGTCACCGCGGATAAAATCGAATTGCATCAAACGCCGCTGCACCCACTTCCCGCCTGGAACATTGATCAGTCGACAATCATCGGGAACGCAGAGGTGGCAGACACAATATACTCCGAACTCGAGGCCAAGGGTCTCTCCCATTGGAATTGGATCGTTAAGATACTGTGTGGGGACCAGCTGACCATCGCTCGTCTGCGCTCCCTTCTAAACATTCGCGCGGGGCACGAGGGCGGGGTCTCCGGGTTTGGGTGGGGTGTGTGGATGCCTGGCCTCTTCCATGGCAAGATCGCCGACATGCACGGCTTCTTTGTAACACATTGGGGTGTCCCTCATCGCGGTACAAGAAATCCTGGCTCGCTTTTCTTCCACAACACCGTGCTTCATCGGTCTCCCATCCTTTGACTTCCTTCCCCCCATTTCGCGTATGCCGCGACCTCGTCTTCGTCTCGCTCAATGCCCGCGTGCTTCACTGTCTCCTCCTGGTTTCCGGCAAAACCTCATTGGCCGAGTGCGCGGACTCGATAACCTCGTTCGCACAATTGGAAACATATGCGGGCTTGATTCAAACAAAATATGCAAACGCTGAGCTCGTCTCAAAGCTCCGCTGGGAGCGGCAGACAACGCAGGCAGCTGAAGGTCTATTACCACCTGGGGATCAAATATTCGAGAACGCGTCGCTGCTCCTTCGCGATGCGCTCATCTCTCGGGAGTTCACTGACTCCATCAAAGCAGGAGACTCCGGGCGCATTGTTCTCGTGCTCAAATTACTCGCCCTCAGTTTCCGGGGGAATAGGAGGTCGAAGTATGCGCACGAAATGCTCCATCTTATCCATAACTTGACTCATGTCTGGCCAAAGCCAATTCGGTACGCCCCCCCGCACTTGAATTGCCTGCAGAAAGTGACTGTACAGAAATATTGTCCTTAACAACTGGCTTGTTAATCCGACTGGAAATCCGTTTTCGTGGGTGGAGGTAGATCTTATGCAGGAGCATATGAATTTCTGGATCAAGGTAGACGTGTACCAAGTGAAAAATTAGCAATGCTAACACATTCTAGACCATTTATCAGGCTCACGGCTGTGCCGCGTCCTGGGAGTGGCTCGGAATGGTTGCGCCGTGTGTCACCGCTCTCCGCCATCTCTCTACATCTATTATCAACATCCTCGGTTCTGAGCAAGGAACCAAGCATGCTCCCGCGGACCTCGCCACCGACATCGACCTTCTCATGCGCAGTATGGCCGAGCACGACGTCTACCAAGTCAAAGGACGTGTCTTTGCCGAGGGCGATGGCTCTCCGACCCCCGATGTCATCACAATCGGAATCCAGCAGATTACGGACAGCACATCCAACCCGCTAACCGAGTACAACACCGCTTTCCTCAAGCTTCAAGCTCGTCGCCATCTCCGGCCCCTTGTATCCAATTGGTCTGATATGCCTGCCTCGGAGTCTACAGCAGGAGATACTCTACCTCCATCTTCCCGTCCTCTCCCCAGCCCGGCTCCACCTTCCCATCTCCCTACTCTCCCTCACGATGTTTTTTATTTATTTATTTTTATCTTGTTTATTCTCCTTCGTGCCTAAGGCATATGGTAGAGATACAAACTGTCAACTTGTTAATGCATGTGTGGTCATATTGTTCTGTATCGTTCTACTCGAAACGTTGGCATGGATAGACTGGTACCCAGCCGACGTGGGCAAATGCCACCAAAGCATGCGGGGAACTCCCGGTGCAGTGATCATTCTCATGACTTGACATCCCAGTCCGACTTCACGGTGCCAGACACCCCCCAATCAGCACCCCCTACCCCTCGGCCAACTCTGATCCTATTCCGAACCCAGACTGATGGAATTCCCTTTCTCGGCACTGTGCAGTGATATTTCCGGTTCTTTTTGGTGGCTCTCGGTTCTAACCCAGACTCTCTCCTGGGCAAACTCCTGGCCGGGAGGCGAAACCGGCGGGAATTTCCGAGCATGACCGCAATACTGCGGAGTTGGAATTTGCGGGCCGCCGGGTTGGTCCGGCTGCGATCCAAAGATAAGATGAGAGTGATGGAGATGGGCGTGCGGTGGATGATTATCAGAGGCGGATGGCAAACGTTGCCAAAAGAAGGACCTAACAGAGCCAAATGATGAGAAATCGGCAGTGAGAAGCCGAAAAGTGTCTAAGGTGTGTCTTTTCGGTGGTGGGGGGATTCGAACCTGCGCGAAGGGAACTCAAAAAGTTCCTGTACGTAAGCGACAGGCTACGTGTTGAACGCCGCACGATAGCCCACTACACTATCGTGCCCCTCCCTCACGATGTCGAGATGCGCGATGCAGACGACTTCGGACCCGATCCCGATGCAGACCTTCTCACGGCATTCGAGCAAACAATGGATGAAGCAGATGAACCGACATTGAGTAACACAAGCTGGAATACAGCTAATGTCGGAACCGAAGGCGCGAACGAAAATTTCTTGTTTTGGGATTTTTTCAGAGAATTGTCCGTAACTCCACCAGTTCTCCACCAATTTGGATGAAATGCATTGAGGGAGCTGGAATTGAAGAAGTCCAAAAGCAAATTTTAAACAGACAGTTGGCACGGTTCTAAGATATATGACGTATTTTCAGCAATATCCGAGGTGAGCAGACTCCCGAGCAGATTTCGGCATAAGTGAGTTGAAGTTGAGCAGATCTCGTCATATTCCAGCAGATCCCAGCATAGGGGATTTGCACTGGGGCCCTCAACTGCCCAGCGCTTTTAAGCCATAAAGCAGTAAGGCCGGCGAGCGGCATGGCCCGCTACCGGCTTTGATCAAGACCCGATTCAAATGATATTAAAAGGACATTAAAATACGACAGTTTTTGAGTCAAATTTAAGGGCTAAGGATGTATACGGAGTTGGTACGATACTAACTATGAAGGGGGGAGTTTGTTTTAGCACGATATAATAGCTACTGAGGGCCGGTGGTGTTGCGCTTCTGTCTTTTACTGGGGCTGGGCGACGCCTTTCCGAAATTGTTGAACGCGGCGTCGATGGCGTTGTCCCTGGCCCTCTTCTTTGGGCTGGTGCCAGGCGAATAGGTGCGACGTTCAGGCATCATAGGAACAGCGGGGCGCCGCTATAGACCCCATCATCCTTGCCACCAATTGCCCTGAAGAACATGATACTGCCAGTTTGATAACTGCAAAAGAAAAAATCCTCCTCCAACTCGACTCTGAGTTGGTTGAGGCACTTGAGGATCTATATAGTTCATTGTGCGTCCCATTCTGTGGCCTTGGATGTGAACTGACCGTAATTAGGTTTAAAGACCGGAATTCACAGACGAGTGTCTTGAATTGGGAGGAATCCCACCGCTTTCGCCGCTCAATGTATCGCATTATGCTGTACTGCGAGCTATTCAACGGCAGCCGCTGGAACCTGGATGAAATTGACATCCTGGACGAGGAGATATTTAACCGCATTTGGAGCCAGCGCACTGCGGTCCTCGACACCTACCCGCTGGACGAGATTTTGGAAATCTATTCCTCCGTCCATTTTCTCAGGGGCATGATACAGAAGCTAATGGTGAATGAGCTAATGCAAACAGAGGATGAAGGTGGGTCCCCCTGAGACTTCATTGAGCAGACATCACATAACGCAAAGATTTGTACTTGGAGATCCTTCTGTCCGCTGGCCCTGATGGTGTTTGGGAGGCCTGGGAAGCCAGCGATTATAACGTACTTGCTCAATACCTGGGCTTCGGAGACGGTGAGCCTCACATTATTTATTATTTATGACTGCTGACTCGGCAATCTTCTTGCCGCAGACATGCTTGTTGCCGACAACAAGCTCTTCTCTGGTTACTTCTTGCACGCCTTTAAAGGTGTATGGGCAAATCGGCAGGTATGTCTCTCTCTAGGCCGGAGGAACTGTTTTAACTCGCATTTTTCTCAGTTTTCAGAGGACGATGGCAGAACCTTGGCGCCGGCCGGTCGTAACCCATCACAATGGATTTTGGATTCTGTGAATGGAGGAGAGGAATGAGGTTGGGCATTTCTCTTCTTTGCTTGACAGGTTTCTATTGGGACAACCAGACTCTAGTCTTAGCTAGTGACACATCGGGATAGTTGGCAATCCAAATGTTTAGGATGGGGTGTATGCATAAAAGCATTGAACCTCGAGCGACCTTGAATTCAGAGTCAATTGGAGTCAAACCCAGGGCCTCGTTCACGAGACACTGCAAATCCGTCAAAGGGTTTTATCTATAATCTCTGGCCATTTGCATGTTTGTGAGTGGTCAACTATAGGTGTCCTTTTGGAATGAGTTGGCTTAGGAAGTACATATCTGGGTATGAAATGCTGCCTGGTTCTTGCCCACATGATTATTAACATGGGATCCCTCTCACACACGGCGTCCTCGAGTTTGGGTGATTTCTCGGACATCATCTTCTCAAATGCGCTTGTATTATAGCCTTCATTTCCTCACAAAAGCGATGTGGCTCTGATTTCAGCAGATAGCCCTCCGGTCATCTGTCATTTTGCATACTTCCATATATCTCTATAACATCGAAACCGAGTCATCTCGACCTTCACATTGTTCTGATTTTCTTCGCAGCATCCTACTATCCTCCCCCACATACCTACAACTCGGACACACGTCACGTACTACACATGTGGCACAGACAATCGGGTCGTCCTCAAAGAGCAGGCGTTCTGTCAAAGGCAAACCACTTAATTGCCTGCTCCTCAACGTGTTCATATCAGCATTGCTGTAATTTGCCCCGACGCCGGCTTGTTCCCTAGTCATCTGCCGTTTCCCGTTCCAGGCCATTCCTAATCGGATACGGGCCAACAAATTCGTGTATTCGGGATCATTCTGCGCTCTGAAGTTTTTTCTCAGCATGACAACGGAGCGGAATTCGCGCCACAGCCAAGCTCAGTACAAAGCGCTGATGCCCCTCTCAGTTTCTTTAATGCTAGGCGGTATTTTATCGACCAGTTCGCGAGCGAACACAGAACTCGCCTGGACCGGTCTCAGCTGGCCCATGTCACCCAGCAAGATAATGTTGACCTTCCCGAACATGACTTCATACCCTACGTGGTTCTCACCCCTGGCCTCGTTCAGTCGTGCGGGTACAGCAATGTCGCGGACACCATCGATATCTCGTCTATCACGAGGTAGCACAAGATCAAAATTAAAGCCGGGGACTACGGCAGATTCTCGCGGGGGCAAAAGGGCCTCGCGTTCTTGCGCAAGCACGGCATATTCGTCAGATTGGGAAACATTTATGACGATGGCAAGGCACAAAGGTTCGGAGTTGCGCCGGCGGTGGAATCTTGCCCTGACGTCGAGGGAGAGACATGGATTGTCTCGTCGAACGTGACTCAGATCGATGCCGCAGGCTCTCTCTCTTCTGGCGGGTGAGTTAAATGTCTTTGGAACGTGTTCATTGCTTACGATGATTTTGCGAGTCAGCATTCAACCGCTGATCCCAGAGTGCAAGGTCGCTTTCCAGTTCGCACGCGGCTGTGGGGCGGTTCTAACCATGCGAAACGAAACGATCACCAGCATCGACCGCGGCTCCCTCAAGCAGCTCCTCGAGGATCCCAGCATGCACGGCATGGTCGTCGTATCCGAAGTGCACTCTTGTTTGTCTTACGCCCGCCTTCTCTGCGCCGATGGAACCACTACCTTGACTCTCGGCTCGCACGTCTCAATCCCGGGGTTAGGTCCATCGGCGAGCGTTGCCAGCAAGTGGGTAACGGAGGGGTCTTCTGGCAATTTTAAATCCCAAGTCAACACGAGGGGGGAGCGCACGTTCAGCCCTTTATTCCACCTCATGTCACTGTCTGGGGAGGAGATGTTCTCCACGAAGATTGGGCAGTGAGGCTGCTTTGAATATGGACTGTCCGTGTAATCAAAGCAACTAGTTATGGATGTGTACAATAGAAACAAGCGACCCTCTTTCTACACCGCAAATTCTGGTTCGAATCAGTTATTCTGTCGGAGATTGCGTGAGCGGTCATTGGTGGACCAATGTCCCAACATTAGCGCTTTCAAACAAGAAACTGTTCGATTTCCTTCAATTCGTATGGTCACAGGTCACAAGCACAAAAATCTACGAAATATTTCGTAGGTCACAGGGTCACAAGGGTTCAATCCGAAAGGTTCTCACCAATTTAACACCAAAAATTTGCTCTGGGCGGCCCTGCGGGGCAGTTTTATACGAAAATTTTCGTAAGTCACACAGGTCGCAAGCCCGCATACGAAAAGATCATTTCGTAATTGATGTCACACGCCAAAGTGCCGTACGAATTGAACGAAATGGAACAGTACTTAAACGAACTGAAACACACCGAGATTTCGAGATAGCCGATTTCGAACGCGCAGCGCTTACCGTGTGTCCAAAAGGAAGGGAGGGAAGGGGGTACGGTTTGCCGGAAGGACTCGGATGAAATCAGGAAATGATCTCGGTAACTGCATCCGCTTTGGGATAGGGGTTTATCAATATCAGAACAAGCTCACTGACACCTCCGTACCGCACCTCTCAGCCACATGGATTGTGCTGTGGGGCCGTGGAGCTCAAGACGTTTTCACGAAGCTACCGAAACATGCAGCATCGATGAAGGGCCGAGTCCTTGGCCTAGAGCTCTGGATTGACAGACACCCTAGAAAATCATCGAGGTTGCGAGCGTACTCCCAGACAAAACGGCGAATATTAGAGTTCTCGCGGATGGAAATATTGCCGTACCTGGTAGGAGGTCCCTTTACGCCACAGTCGTCGACGAATGGATTGGCTATTTCTGGCATAATGGGTTTGAGGGCGTGGGCTGTTCGGAGGCTGAACTGCTGCATGGCGTTGGTGTATCCGTGCGCCATCGTCGCTTGTTGTTTAGGACCGACAGGGGAATGAAAAGCTTGCATGGGGCGCGACTTCGGGTGGATCCAGATGGCGTCAAAACCTGAAAACAAATCTGCCAGTCCATACATGGAGTAACCAACAAAAGACTCAGCGAATTCGTTGACATTGGTAATCATGGCGGCGTCTTGAATGCTAATCGCGTTGAGTGGTTCTAGGTTGAGAATAATACGCACTGGGGGAATTGAGCCTGGCTTCTTCATTACCGGAAACATAACGCATCGATAGCTGGAGACAGTCGACTCAAAACGGCCGGATTTCTCGTCGTCGAGGATGACCTTGCGAACGTCGTCCATGAGGGCCAAGGGGATAGGAATGGGTCGACTTTGCCATGGAATATGTTCGATAGTCGGGAAGACGTAGTCGGGGTAATATTCCCTGGAAAAGGAGCCCTTCTCTGCGTATTCGAATGCGAAGGCAGACTCACGGGTGACTGCGATAAAAGCTAACAAGTTCGTCTCGTCTTCGGATAGAATACCAGGCTGTATTTTGCTAAGCATGGCCTCGAGTCGTGGAAGGGTTACACGTGAACCGAACTTGAGCAAGCGATAATCTATGGGATGTGTGGGTAGGTCAGTAAAAGATGTGCGAGGAATAGGGAGAAAGGTGTTGGCGTCAAGGTCAGGTTGCGTGGTAGCGACTGGTTTAACTTTGCGGTCGACCGGTTTGTAGCGTTTCTGTTTAACCGGTGCCTTGCTAGTCGTCGCGGCCGAGGTCCAATGATCTGCTGAGTCCATCGACCGGGGTGTACGGAGCGAGCTATGAGAAAAGATATTAGTGAGCAAACGTTCAGTCCAAGGGGTATGGGGTATGGCATCAGAATCAGGGCGAGATGACTTGTAATAATCACAAGCGGTCGCCGGCGCTTCGCGCCGGCTCCCACTTGCTTACCTTACTTCCTGCCAGTAAAAAGAAAAAAAAGTACATTGATTCATTTATGTAGCTTGGCTGGATTCCGCTTTTGTTTGAGGCTTTTTGTAGAGTCTAAAAAAGTTATTTTGAAATGTTGCTACAGTCTGCAGACTCAGAAATGCAGCCAAGCAGGAAAACAACTGCGAGTCTAACTGCAACTCTGCCGAAGACAGCAAACGGTATCGAAAAATGGCGATTGTCAAACTCGATTGATATCCGGTCCCTAAAATGGCAGCTTGGTCCACACGATTGCCGTTTGGTCATCGTTTCTCCCGGCACATCCTAGGCTGTAGGGATTCATCTACTGTTGTATATATAAGTTCTTTAACATTCATACTGGCCTAGAAAAATTGAATTTCAATATTTCGGAGCCTGTTGTGGTACATACAGTCAATTTTGATGGTTTATGTTGTTGTTGGCTGGAGTGAATCTTCCTACAGCATTTTCTTTCCTAACCAACTGGTACCTGCACATCCAAGGAGGTTTCAATATACTCAAAGAGAGGATCATACTCCCAGTGGCCAGTCCAAAGAGGTGATAAGCACACTTGTAAGCAAATAACATGGCTGGGCGGCACCCATCAGTGGCAGTGACGGGTCACTCAACAGCGTTGGCAACAAGGTCATTAATTTAAGACATTTCAGCGTTGAAGATTTGCCCTTCCCCATCAAGATTGGTAACATCGACTACTATTTGAAGGGCATACCCCTACGCAACATCAACTAAACTCCACCTAATAAATCTACATCAACTGATTCAGATACACCTGTTGAAGCATAAATGCGTCACAAATGCGGGTATAAGCAGCCAAAGGCAGGTCGGAAGGTGTCTGTAACACGTACTACTACCAAAGGCGTCTTTTGGACTGTAGCTGATTTTCCGTGTGACCACAGTGTCAGAATGAATGAGATGTGGTTATATGTTTCTGCCTGTGTCAAATCGGTCCTTCGTAGCCAAACCACTGATTAAATTTACGCTTATATTCATTTCCTGTGAGGTGGATTGCAATGTGGCCTATATTCCAAGACAACTGGGCCCAGGGCAAGTCATGTGCCTCAGTGGCTGTCCATCTCCCACTGAGCCAGATATTGAGTGCATGATCTCACTGATATTTTTTCTAGACTCCCACTGAAAAACTGCGTAAAATGCCTACCAGGGTCATGGAAAGTGGCCCAGGGGTTGGTGAGCAATAAGAAAGCTTGACCGGAATGCAATCAGTTTGTGACAGGAACCCAAATCAGGAAGGTCCAGATCTTTGATCCGCGATGCAAGAGGTGAGCGGGATTAAAATCCCTGACACAGACCTCCGTTTTTCTGACAGCTGTCAGAGGGGGGTACCGCCACTGATCGGGCTGCCGGGCCGTCCGCTTTGGCTGTTTTCGTAGTCGATAAATGTTGTCTTTACAATGCTACACGCCGTACGGTGTCTCAAAAAACCAAAATTGAATGATGTTTACTCCCAGTGACACCTTTCACCCTCCCTGCAATCCCCGCGCTCCTCGACCCGGACCTCCCCGCCCTCGTACCGACCTGCCTCGTTTCGCTGGCGGCGCGGTTGAAGAATCGGGAGCAGACAACCCTGCTCCTCGCCGTGCTCCCGTCTCCTGTACCTTGGTTGCAGCCGCAACTCGCGTGAAAGGCGATGGGATGAGGGCATGCGGTACGCCGAGCAACATTTGCTCATTGTAATCGATGCGCGCGCATTGCCACACATTCAGCGGCAACAAATCTCCTTCGGGCTGCAATGGTGACGCGTATTCGGCGTGAACGTCACGTAAATGTTGCTCCATATTATAACACCAGATTCCGGGAAATGTTGGATGGCGGCCAGGGGGACGGGGGCAAAGAGGGCATATAACGGGGACATTGCGCGAAGGGGTAGCGGCGGAACCTGTATTTGCCGGCTTATAACTGAAGTTGCATGCGTAGCGGCAGTTAGATTGGATTTCGTAACTTTCGCCCTTGGGTTTCATCGTGACGGCGCAGGCAGGATTGCCGGAACGACCGCAGAAGCCGCAAGGGTAAACGCGCGAGACCTGGGAGGAGATGAGTGTCGGGCGAATGTGGAAATAAAACAACGCACCTCGGGCCAAACGCGCACGACTCCGGCCTTGTTCTCCTTGCGGTTCCGGTCGATCTCTTCCGCATTTCGCAGGCGTCGAATTATATGCGCACCCATATGACCGCGCCAATTGGAGGGGACGTCAGGGCAATAAAGGCACAGGTCGGCCGCAGATTTTTCTTGCAAAAAGCTCGTGCCAGACTCCGAGAGAAGCGCCGGAATACCTGAAATGATAGAAGTCAGTACTGGTTTGCCTGAGAGAGAGGCGAACGAAGTACCAGTAGTGGCCCACGTATAGGGGAAACCGACCAGCACCTCCTTCAGCGCCGGGAGCGGCTTCAATCCCATCTTCGAGTCCTCAACACGCTGCCACAATTGAATGGTGAGCATGCGCAAAAAGCTGTGCGCAAATGCCCAAGTCGCGCCCGTCGAGTTGATTTGTTTCATCTCCACGGCAGAGAGTCGGTCGTGGGCGTCGACGGCCTTGGGGCTAATCGGTTCCACGAGATGGCCGACGACGGTGATGAGGTGCGGCTTGTCCGTGGAGATATTGGTCCCTTTCATCACGCTCTTGCCCATCAAGGACCCACCTGTCCATAGCCACGTCCATTCACCAGTCGGATCTGGGGGCCCGTCCGATGCCTCGAACTCGGACGTATCCTCCGGACGCGTCTCTACCGGCATGAGCTTGTAAATTTGCCCGGTGAGTTTGACGTTTGCCTTTTCGTTCCGGATTGAATTGATATTGACCGAAGGTGCGCGTTTGCCGTCAATGGTGATTTCGGTGGAGCGTACGATGGCCAGCGAGACAGATTTTGCGTCCCTGACAAGAGTGGTGAAGAGATCGCCGGTAATGAAAGACGCGCCAGTGAGGCTGCCATCGCCGTTGAGGCGTTGCGTGCCGTTCGGTTTGGTGAAGCATCGTACACGCTTGATGGCCAAGCCTGCGGCCCGTTGTCCTCGGTTTTTCGATTTCGCAATGAATTCCTTGTTGAGAAGAAGCCGACAAACAGACGCCTTGTGAACGAACTGGCCGGTCGCGTCCCGGAGGTAATCTTCGGGGCGCACACCCTTCCGCGGCTCAAGCTTGAGCTCTGCAGGCTCCGACGGTTCACTTTGAAGTAACTCTTCGAATGAAATCAGGGAGACGTTCGGGTCGGGCAGCATGTCGTCAATGCTGGAATCATCGGACGGTGCAAGCATATCGTTGGATGGAGGAGGAGCAGGAGGTTGGCTGGCGGCTGCCAGCGCTGGTGCTGCCTCGGGAACCGGTTCAGTCACAGAATCGTCGGGAGCTTTTTCGGGGGGAATGGAGCGGTCGATGTCGTCCAACACACCCGGATAGATCCCATCTCCGAGCGGCCGAAGGAAATCGAGGTCGGGCAGGGCCAAAATGGTTTTGAAATCGAACGCTTCCGCGGGGAGTCGGGAATATGTCTGGAAGATGCGGACTGCTTCATCGCGCCCCCATCTCCAAGATGCAACGAGATCACAGTTGCCGGCAACCAGATCTCCAGTGAAGTTGTAGTCATTCAGGTGGTCCTTGATCTCGGGTCGGGTGACGTTTCGACGATGGTGACCGGCATGCAGGCCAGGATTACGTGAATGAACGGCGTGAATATCGCAGGCCCATCCCGTACGTTCGACTGCCTGCTTATAATTCATTGCTGAATCATGGCCGCCGAGCTCGCGAGTATGGCCAAAATGGCTCTCGACGGGGTCCGTTCCGTCGTGATAGGCATTAACCTTGGCGGTAGAATCCAAATCCTGTTGCTTGGCGACGGTGAAGACGATGTTTTTCACCATTGTTTGCGAGTCCCCGTACAGCTGGTTGGACATGAACGCCAACCTGTACTTCCGGAAGAAAACAAACACCATATGCGCGTAGAGGCTCAGATTACGAATTTGGAAGGTGAGCGACGCAGATGGGACGGTGAATGCGTTCAAGAGACCCTCCACCATGTAACTGAACAGCGAAATGCAGTCCAGGTCCGAGTTCAACTCGATCTTGGCAACAGGTGCGTCCAACTCTGGGCGCTTGGTGCGGATCGCAATGATCGCCTCGAGGAGCTGAATCGCGTGGGGTACGTGCTGCGGGTCGTCCGGATTGACAAGTCGTTCAATCGAGGCTTCATCTTGTCCGGGTAGGAGCAAGAGGCATCGACGAAGACAGTTCGGATTGATGATACGTCCGTGATCCATCGTGATCCCGAGGAGGTGACGCAGCAGCGTGCAGATACCTGTAAGAACGGTCAATGAGGGTAAAAGGTGAATCAATGGAACTCACGCTTCAAAATATGACGCCAGTCAAACGTTATCAAGATCAGTCCAGGTCCGGTGAAGAGGTTTAGACCGGGCAGATTAGAGAGTGTGATGAAGATTGTACCGCTCTTGAGCTCGATTTGTACGAAGATCGCGTAGCCGGCTTTCCGACGTAGTTTGTCGCCGTCAGTTGCGAAGTCCCATATTTCACCAACCTCGGCCTCGGCCCCGGAATCCTTCCACTCCTTCATAATCAGCTCGAATATCGCCACCATGTCTTCCGCGGTCTCCTTCTTGCAGGACGGGGCACAAAGCAGGGGATAGATGAGTTGCTCATTCTTGCACTTCGCAGCTGCAAACGACATTTCAGTGCCGAAATGTATCTCCTCGTTCGCGAGCGCGTCCACGATCGTGTTGGCCGATTCGTGGGTAGCCAGCGTGAGCGGCGTGGTTGCGGTATGCTTCGAGCGGAGGCCGCCAACCTGGTTTGCGTGAGGAAAGTAGCACGCCTGCTCCTGGATCGCGACCTCGTCCATCATGATTGATACTCCGGATCGCCTAGCGTACACTTCCTTCGCCTCCCGCCGCGGACCCAGCATAACATTCTCGATGTTCTTGCGAATTTCGTCAGCGCGGATGGGACCGATGGTGGGTGTTATCTTTATAAACTTGGCAGAATTGCAGATCGTGCGGAGGGAGGGGAGGTTGAGCGCGTGATTCATCGCATAAACCAACGACCGTCCACCGAGGCGATAGATGAGAATCCCGAGGTCGTGCTCGAAGTCTGTAAAACCTTTGGTGGTGTGCAGGCCTTCGAAGGCATCATATATTTTATTGGTAATTGCTCGGACGCTGGCCCCGTTTCGGATGGCGGACTCGAAGATGGCGTGGATGCGCGGGACGTCGTTCTCAGCAATGGCCATAATAAGGCGTTCAAAGTCGTCCTGCTTTCGGGCGAAACGTCGCCAGGCGTCGTGCAAAATTTAGACTCTGAGAGAATGTCAGGCATGGCACGAATCAACTAAGAAAGGGCGACGTACCTGCAGCTTTAGTTTATTTAGCTCCTCGTTTCTCTCAACTAGCAAGTCTCGAAGTCGGTCGTGGCTTAGAAATTTGTAGTTCGTCCCCTTCTTTGCATCTCGTGCGATTGTGGCAAGCTCTTTCAATCGACCATGGAGAGAGTCACATTCTTCGCAATGAGGGGAATATGGGGTTGTCCGCTGATGACACTTCTTGGACCATACGGTAACGAGACGTCCGCGCTCATGAATTTCGAGCTCGAATGGAAGATCACCATCGTCCCCGAGCAGCGAGACACGGTGGAAGGGGAACGTGAGGCGAAAAGAGCAGCTGTGCAATGTCGAGGTGACGGTACAGCAAGGCGAGATGCAGCGCAGTCCTGCCATCTGGGGTGACTTGGTCGACGGATGCACGGTGCTCAATGAGCAGCCGTGCGAAATTTAGGTGACCGTACCACGAGGCGAGATGCAGCGCAGTCCAGCCATCTTCGGTGGTTTGGTCAAGGGATGCATTGTGCTCAATAAGTAGCCGTGCGACGTCGAGGTGACCGTACTGCAAGGCAAGACGCAGTGCAGTCCTGCCATCTGTGGTGGTTTGGTCAACAGATGCACTGTGCTCAATGAGCAGCTGTGTGATGTCGAGGCGACCATACAGCAAGGCAAGATGCAGTGCAGTCCAGCCATCTTTGGCAGCTTGGTCAACAGCTATGCTGTGCTCAATGAGCAGCTGGACCACATTGAGGTGACCGTACTGCGAGGCGAGATGCAGGGCAGTCCAGCCATCTTTGGTGGCTTGCTTGATGGATGTGCTATGCTTTATGAGGAGCTGCGCAACGTCGAGGTGACCGTACTGCGAGGCGAGATGCAGTGCAGTCCAGCCATCTTCAGTGGCTGGGTCGGGGGATGCATTGTGCTCAATGAGCAACCGTGTGATGTTGAGCTGACCATGCAGCGATGTTAGATGCAGCGCAGTCCAGCCACCTTTGCTGGCGTGGTCAACAGAAGTGCTGTGCTCAATGAGCAGCTGTGCGACGTCGAGGTGACCATACTGCAAGGTGAGATGCAGTGCAGTCCTGCCATCTGAGATGGCTTTGTGGATGGATGTACTGTGCTCAATGAGCAGCCGTGGCGACATCGAGGTGACCATACAGCAAGGCAAGATGCAGTGCAGTCCTGCCATCTGGGGTGGCTTGGTGGACGGATGCACTGTACTCAATGAGCAGCCATGCGACGTCGAGGTGACCGTACAGCAAGGCGAGATCCAGCGCAGTCCAGCCACCTTTGGTGGCGTGGTCGACAGATGCGCTGTGCTCAATGAGGAGCTGCGCAACATCGAGGTGACTGTACAGCAAGGCAAGATGCAGCGCAGTCCGGCCATCTTGGGTGGCTTGATTGACAGATGCACTGTGCTCTAGGAGGAGCTGTGCAAAGCCGAAGTGACCGTGCATTGACGCGAGATGCAGTGCAGTCCAGCCATCTTGGGTGACTGGGTGGACAGATGCACCATGCTCTAGGAGGAGCTGCGCAAAGCTGAGGTGACCGTGCATTGACGCGAGATGCAGCGCAGTCCGGCCATCTTGGGTGGCTTGGTCGACAGATGCGCAGTGCTTGATGAGGAGCTGTGTGACATCAAGGCGACCGGTCTCCAACGCGATATGGAGCGCAGTCATGCCAGCTTTGGTGGCTTGGTCGACAGATACCCTGTGCTCAATGAGGAGCTGTGCAACATCTAGGTGACCGTGCTGTGAGGGAAGATGCAGGGCAGTCCAGCCATCTTGGGTGGTCTGGTCAACAGATGCGCTGTGCTCGATGAGCAGCCGTGCAATGTCAAGGTGACCGTACTGTGAGGCGAGATGCAGTGCAGATCTGCCATCTGGGGTGGCTTGGTCAACAGATGCACTGTGCTCAATAAGCAGCTGTACAACCTGGAGGTGACCGTGCTGCGAGGGCGAGATGCAGGGCAGTGCAGCCACCTTGGGAGGCTTGCTCTATGCATGCACTGTGCTCAATGAGCAGCCGTGCGACATTAAGGTGACTGTACTGCGAGGCGAGATGCAGTGCAGTCCTGCCATCTGGGGTGGCTTGGTCAATGGATGTGCTGTGCCCAATGAGCAGCTGCACAATGTCGAGGTGACCGTACTGCAAGGCAAGATGCAGCGCAGTCCTGCCATCAACAGTGGCTTGGTCAAAGGATGCTGTGTGCTCAATGAGCAGCTGTGCGACAGCAAGGTGACCGTACTGCGATGCGAGATGCAGCACAGTCCAGCCATCTGTGGTGGCTTGGTCAACAGATGTGCTGTGCTCAATGAGCAGCTGTGTGACATCAAGGTGACCGTACAGCAAGGTGAGATGCAGCGCAGTCCTACCATCTGAGGTAGCTTGGTCGACAGATGTGCTGTGCTCAATGAGCAGCCGGGCGATGTCGAGGTGACCGTACAGCAAGGCGAGATGCAGCGCAGTCCTGCCATCTGGGGTGGCTTGGTTGACGGATGCACAGTGCTCAATGAGCAGCCGTGCGACATTGAGGTGACCGTACAGCAAGGCGAGATGCAGCGCAGTCCAGCCATCTTCAGTGGCTTGGTCGAGGGATGCGTTGTGCTCAATGAGCCACCATGTGATGTTGAGCTGACCATCCAGCGACATTAGATGCAGTGCAGTCCAGCCACCTTCGCTGGCGTGGTCAACAGATGTGCTGTGCTCAATGAGCAGCTGTGCGATGTCGAGGTGACGGTACAGCAAGGCGAGATGCAGTGCAGTCCTGCCATCTGGGGTGGCTTGGTCGACGGGTGCAGGTCACCTAGTCACCGCTACCAAAATTTAGTGGCCAAATCGGCTGGAGAAAATATTTTGAATTAAGTGTACCTCGGGAGGGATTTTAGGCATACTTTTGAATGTATTATGGACTTGAATTTGGCTCAATGAGCCAGCGAGCTCGCGTTTGGAAAGGCTGGTGGATGAGTAGAAATCTGTAGCGGCATTTTGCACCTATTTACTCGCTATGGCCAAAAGTAACCGGAAATTTGGATTTGAGGGCTTCTGTTCCAAACTTTTTGATTTTCTGACCAAATTCTCAATCTATGGTTAATTTGGGATATATTGACGCATTTGGACCTGAGGTGGATCCTCTCACATCTAATATATTCCGAAATTTCTAAATTGATCGAAAATTGATGATGTTTCCCTCCTTCTGATTGTCTGGACGGTATTTCTGGGTAGATCAAGAGCTTATAATTAACTGTGTACCTATAGAAATATGCTCCCAAAATTTAGGGGGTTTATGTGCTTTCTAAATGGTTCCATGAATAAATTAAAAGAGGGAAACAATCACCACCTTAATCAAAAATTGATCTAGGTCCTCATTTTCACAACAACACCAGTGCAGTAGCTGATATTTTTGGCTGCACATGTTGAGGCGTGTTAGCCCGAGAACACTCACGGCGCCCTGTTGGATCTTCCTCGCTCTCGGACGCTTGATCTTCTAAATATTTGTAAGTGGTTACTCTGCATGGGCAAAGCGGGACGGTAACTGACGGCCAGAGTGAGTAGATTCGGTATCGCTGATGGCCTGCGGCCTTGCACGAAGTTTGGAGCCATCGTAATGAGCGTGGGGTGGGACGGTGGATTGAAGGAAAGTTACTCCAGAGAATATCATTGGTATTTCGGAGAATATCATCGTTTATTATAGGTTCATGGTTTATAGGGGTCTCGTTTATCAAATATTCATTATGCATCAAATTGTTTATCATAGAATGGGAGGACGACTGATCGGGTGGGGAGAAATTAGGCCTCGGGTCAGGTGCCATAAGTTAAGGCACCCAGCTGATCAATCGGTAAACCCATAGGAAAGTACCCCACTTCGTTCTTCGAAGAAGAGGGTGGGTGCTTTCTGAATCCGTGAAGCTGCAGGTTTACCAAGAAGAGAGTGATATACCTCACAGAAGCAGGGTGCCTTCCCTGCACATTCACAGAAGTGGGGTCATGCATTCACAGAAGTAGGGTGCCTTCTCATGCATTCACAAAAGCGGGGTGCCCTCCCATTCACAGAAGCGGGGTGCCATCTCACGCATTCACAGAAGTGGGACACCTTCCCATTCACAGGAGCGGGGTGCCTTCTCACGCATTCACAGAACTGGGGCACCTTCCCATTCACAGAAGCGGGGTGCCTTCTTCCTATTCACAGAAGCAGGACACATTCCCATTCACAGAAGTGAGGTGCCTTCTCATGCATTCCTAGAAGCGGGGCACCTTCCCATTGACAGAAGCGGGGTGCCTTCTCATGCATTCACAGAAGCAGGGCGCCTTCCTATTCACAGGAGCAGGGTTCCTTCTCATGCATTCACAGAAGCGGGGCACCCTCCCATTCACAGAAGCGGGGTGCGTGGAACGGGCACGTGATCAGATGATCTGCAATGTACACAACCACGTCCACTCAATTGGATCGATTTTTGCACAGAAAAATTATGAGGGGCATGTACTAGATCTCAAGTGTCCACTACAAAAAAACTGAGGGGAATGAGGTGTACCATGGCTTGGAACAAGCAGAGAAAGCCGCCGCATCCACATGATATTGGCTCTTTGACCAAACACACATGGTTCAAGCACTCTATTATTCTCAAAGTGGCCTATTAGAGGCATTACCAGACCACAGATGCACATACAGCAACAGAAGAGGGGGAAAAAAACAAGTGTTGGGTTAATAACAGCTCAAACTGGCAAAAGCCAAAATTCAAACTGAACCGGCAACATTTGAGTGACACAGCATATTCCACCACACAACCCGGACATGTAGGAGTATGCAGAGAGCCGGAGAACGTCCGAAAATCTCAAAGTTCCCGTGGAAATATGATATTATGCTTTTATTTGCGCGAAAATGCAAGGACCGATGATGCCGGAAAAATCGGCCCAGACGAATCGGCCTCAAATGAGCCAAAGACGGCATTTTATACCAAATATTTTTGCAGTACCATCATCGGGCTATCATAATAGTTCCCCTACATATTTTTCTTCGACCGATACACTTGATAATATGTCGCAAAATTGATCATTCTGAAACCTCGTGCAAGGACCGCGGAATGACTGTAGGGTCTTTCATATATGAAACTTTAGGCCCAACTTGAGCCCAACTCGTGCCTCAACTTGACCCCAACTTGCGAAGTTGAGGCACAAGTTGGGGCACAAGTTGAAGCGTTAATCGTGAAAGACCGCGGGCTTTTCTGCCAGTCCGGCCGTTACATACCATCAAAATATGGGATTCAGGCTCAAGATTTGCATTAGCCGAAGGTGGGCCACGAGTTGGGGCATCAAGTTGGGGCAAAGTTGGATGTCAGGTCGTGGTCTTATGCACGATTTGACATCCAACTTGGTTTTCGTGCCCCAACCTATGCCTCAACTTGATGTGAAGTTGGGACTCAGGTTGAGGCTCGAGTTGGGCCTAAAGTTTCATATACGAAATATCGTATTGTTGTCTTTCCTACAGGGCATTCGATGGAAACCATTTTGAAACGCGGACCTTGATGGCGCGATCCACATCCGAAGCTCCCTCCGGTTGAAATGCGTGACTTTGAGAGTGGGGTGAGCCGGACCCGAAGCTGAATTCGTTGGCCTCCGGATTAATTTCAATTCCTGTGGACCATTTCCCCATAACCTGGACCCCACGTACTCCGCGCTCTTGCAGCCCTTCAACCCATCGTGGAGCTCCACCGAGGGTCTCTCTATGTCTCTCTCCCCCGTTCCGCACCCCACCTGCCCCTCAAACTCCAGGTGAGGCCATGCCCCTTGATCTTGCGATTTCCGGTGGGCTCACGCCGCCACCATCTGACCTTGGCCTCTGGCTCGGCCTTGGACCCGGTGGGATGGAGGGGATGGACGTGAGAGCGGGGACGGAGTATCTCATGTCTACGGGCTCCTGGGACGGACTCGTCCCCAGCCTCTAATGATCTCGGATTTTCCCATTCATATTCTGTCCGCCACCACTTCCCATGAATACTGATATCTTTGTTTTTTTCCACCTCGTCATGCAGCTCATCGACACCCGTCGAACACAATCCGAGCTCGTCCCCGCCGGACCCGTGCTCACCACCTTCAACACCTTCAACAACAGCGTTCCATTAACCAAAACGTGCAACGGAAGAAAGGAGCGATATCGACAATGGCGATGATGATGATGATTCAGGTTTTGTTACTTACGTGACAAGTCCGAGACCCGATTTGGTAATTGCTACTACTCATTCAGTTTTTACTGGAAAAATCAAATGAATGGTAGAAATCGCACCAGCAGATGCTACTCTAACTGTATGCTGGCTCAAAAAGAGGCCCCGGGATTTTCCTGTGAATGTTTCCTTCGCAGGGGGAGCGCGGCGCCAGGGAATCGTCATTTGTATACCACATTGGCAAACAACGCTGCATCACCTCACTTTATGGAGACCTTTCAGGCCCCGCACATAGTTTTCGGTGATGGTGGTCGGAGAGAACGGGTAATATCCAACGTAGGAAAAACACAGCAACGTTTCTGGGTGGCTGGTGAATGAAGTCATGGACTAGAGGAGAAGCGAGGTAAGAATGATCGATTTGGTTTAGGGAACAACGCTAACCCTCAAGCGTCACACGCCCGCCCTCGAGGAGATCGGGGGCCTCCGCCCAGTACTGCATAATGCGATGTCTGATCCGTTCACTTGATACTCTGAGTCACCATTTTTGCGTCAGCCATTAGGGACACTCGGTCCTGCACAATTATGTTGACATGTGGAATAGCTCGTGCAAGGATAAGAGCGGTGGAACCAACACCCCCCTCCGACATCGACGATGATGGCATCCTGCGGAAGGTCGGTCCACTTAAAGCCTTTGATAATCCCGCATTTATATTTAAAGACGAGAAGAGGATGCAGAGACGCACCAGATAAGACGGCCCTCGGTGGTTCCGCGGATGGAAGGTTCAATTGTGGATTCGATCTTGTTTTGAAACCAGATTTTCTTAATAGTTCCTTGAGCACCAACATCTGAAAAGTTGGATCATATACCTTTGGATGTCCACACATTGCGTGTTGTTTGGGGGTCAAACGCGCCCGAGAGAGCGATGCGTCGACGAAAAAGAGCAGAGAAAAAGTGCCGTAGTATTGTGTAAGTATATTAGATAATACATCATTTCCGAAATCCAGCCCCAAACCCGACGGTGGAGTACTTCACTCTCTTTATGAAATAACGTGTGTCCGTCCGTCCGAAGCTTTTTAAGCTCCGCTCAATGTCCGCTGATGCCGCCCTCCCCGGCAGCTCGCCGTCCGTGATTGTCGGGCTCCCGAGTTTGCCGGCCTACAGCCAATCAACATTCGCCTCGGCCGGCACCACGTCACCACGTCACCAGTTTGGCAGACACTGCCTCAGCGCTAGCATTGACAGATGGTTCCCACGCAACGAAACAAAGGCGCCGCGCGCGCCTATAAAAGTGTACACAATGCCAAACTCCACTTAAACACTCATTCAAGCACCGGTTTGCTGAGGCTGTGCATATCTCTCTCTTTATCAAACTACCCTGCTTTCAATCATCAATCCCAACACTTATGAATTTACTTGCTTTGTCATTTCATAAATTCTGCCCTTGCTTTGGAGGATGTGTGCTTGGGCAAAAAATATGAACTTGACTGTGAAACCAGAAAATTCACATATTGTCTTCAGTCCACATTCAGAGCTATAAAATGCAGCCGCTGCCTGCGCTCTTAACAGGGAGAAAATACATGCAGCAGACGGAAACGTGCTGAAAATCCTCGCGTTCTCTACTCAGCTGGTTTCCCCTCCGTTCGCTTCAAGCCCGCTTGCGCTTTCCCACCACCAGGACGGACACTCTGTGAGAATGAGGGCCTGCATCATAAATAAGGTATGCGTCGTCGAACCTGGTGGAATTTTTCTCCCAATAGTAAAATTCCAGGACCTGCGCAGTGGTCTGAGAATCATCAGTCACGAGGTGAATACTGACCTGGGCTCGCTTACCATATGTGGCATTTGAGCCGTTATTCGCTTACGTAAATGCGAGAAGCACATTGCTTCCCACAGCTGAAAATCCTAAAAGAATGAGGCAGATATAATAAAAGCAGAAAAAGAATAGGGAAGTAGGTCAACAATATGGTCCCTGCACTTTTCCATTTCTGTAATCAATAAAGCGGGAGGGGGACCGCGGAGCGGTCCCCCGAGCGCTTGTAACTCTAATAATGAATTCAGCGGAAATCTGACCGTGGGAAAACACCGCCACTATTGGGTGGATAATAGAGACCTTGCGGTGAGCCACCGGTAGCCACCCGGTAGCTTCCGAGGTATGCGGTGCCAGTGGCGCCTCAAATGAGGCGCATCCCACCCAAAACGAGCCACCAGACGTCACCAGGGTCAGCCACCGGATGACGTCACCCTGCGTAGTGGCGGTGGAGCCACCCATCAACGCATGCCTCGGGAGCCCAGTGGCTCACCGCAAGGTCTCTAATAGATACAGACAAATTCAGGTGGTTCAAACAACTGTTCGTGGGGTGCATTTGAATGTGGGGATGGGTTCATTGAAAAGTCCTTATGAACATTGTCAGCCTTTACTGTACTTTTTCCTTCAAATCGGTAGTCACGCGTCACGCACCCCCCTGTCGATCACGAAATTCGGTCGACATCGCGCATCACTCGGGCCTCTGTCGAACCTCCCAGGGGTCACGCAGGTCCCTAAACTGCCCCAAAAGTGCAAAAAAGATGAAATTTTCTGTTCAAATGCCGAAATTTTCGAGGTGTCACACAAAAATTCGGCCGCTGCCGGCGGTTAGTTTCCCTGTAATTTACGCTGGAAACCCTGGGTTAAAATTTCTGAAAACTCCGTATATGCTTCATTGGAATCCCATGATCCACTTGAACATGCTTAGCCAAAATTTCCTTGCAAAAGTATTTTCTGTCAGAAATCTGAAGAGGCACTTGAATTGACATCCGGACAACTCTCGGCATCCGCACCCCGAATAATCGTCATCCGAGCCAAGAATTGGAGGGTCAGAGGATGTAATCTTTTGGTCAGAACAGAGGGGAGGGTTCTGTTAGCCACTAGATTCAATGGAATAGGTAAAATGAACATAGTTTACATTGAGGATCGTGGTAGAAAACACAATGGCAAGAGGCGGTCGACCCGGAAAATGCAGCCCGGCGCTGACCCCATATCCGTTGTTCGAATCCCGATCCCCCTTGGCTCGCGTTCTCTACTCAGCTGGTTTCCCCCCTCCGTTCGCTTCAAGCCCGCTTGCGCTTTCCCACCACCAGGACGGACACTCTGTGAGAATGAGGGCCTGCATCATAAATAAGGTATGCGTCGTCGAACCTGGTGGAATTTTTCTCCCAATAGTAAAATTCCAGGACCTGCGCAGTGGTCTGAGAATCATCAGTCACGAGGTGAATACTGACCTGGGCTCGCTTACCATATGTGGCATTTGAGCCGTTATTCGCTTACGTAAATGCGAGAAGCACATTGCTTCCCACAGGAATCTTAAACCCCAGACCTGGCAAAAACATCTGGAAATTTATTGACGATGCCGCGAAACATCTGTAGAAGTTTAGTCAGTGAGGGAGGGAGAGAAGTAGGACCAGACCTGACCCTGGTCGTGTTTTGACCATCTAATGGAAGGAGGAGAGTAGCCATTTGAGCTCCGAAACCAAACACTACCATCTATATCGATAGATGCCGCTCTATTATTGGGTATCGGATCGTCTGCAGGTTTGGTGCGAGGTGGAGAATGACAATGGGTTGAATTGTCCCACCACTCTTGGGAAGGTCTGAATTGCTGGGTTCAGCCAGCTTGGGGAGACGATGCGGCTTGTTCAAGTAATAAAACTCGATGCACTCTGATGCCGGTTTCCCCATGCGTATCGCGATGGCGCTAAAGTCCTTCTTAGCACCAGCGAACGCTTTCCAAAAGCTCCCGATTTCCAACCCACTCCACTGCAGAGGAC
Organism: Mycena olivaceomarginata; assembly: GCA_029378375.1. Lineage (NCBI taxonomy): Eukaryota > Fungi > Basidiomycota > Agaricomycetes > Agaricales > Mycenaceae > Mycena > Mycena olivaceomarginata. The sequence goes on from JARKIC010001593.1 coordinate 59,516, forward strand.
TGGCATAATAGGCCGGTGCGTCTTCAAGTTCGGTATCCCCGCCCGCCAATGATGAATCAAGGTTAACGCCTTGATTAGGCAATGTGGGGCGCGGAAGTATCAGGCATTTCATATTCGGAATAACAGCCGAATTATCTTGGACCTCCTTGGGGATTCTTGTTTTCCTGGTGGATTTTCCAAGTTCCTTGGTCCAACGAAAAACAATGCGTAGACCAAAGACGATGAAGTGCCCGGTATTTGACTTCAAGGGACTTGAGATGGCTGCTTCGAGGGATCATCTACATGCTCATGTGGTTTGGGAAGATTCGAGACGGCCCAGAAAATGACGGCTTACAGCACAATCAGGGGACCGGGGCACGGCAGCTGGCCTGAGGCTGACACCCAGTACTACACAACACTTTGGTTACAGCGGTTTGCAAAATTGATGACAGTAGCCGGAAAAAAAAAAAAAACATCCCACAACATTTCAATGTCCCCTGTTTCCGTTGCCGTTTCTCGCCATCTGAACCGATTTCCGCCATTTTTGAAGGCACCAGTGTCGTTTTCAACAATCAAACCATGAGCTCGCGGCTTTAAATCGGCCAAAACGGATCACGGCAAATTCGGCCGTTTCAGCGCGCTCCGAATGATGCCACTAATACGGCTCGCTTCTTTCTCGCTTTCCCGATATGCCTCCTTCTTCCCTTCTTCCACGATGCCACAGGGCCCGCGCAGCTCTAAACCTTCCAGTACTCCAAAATTCAATGAGAAAACACGGTTGCTTCCCACAAAAAATCGCGGAAACGCGATGTCTTGCCCTCTGTCACGATCTGAGCATTTTTCAATTCTTTTAAATGCACGTGACCCACGTGACAACGCCGACGTCACACGTGATACCGACGCCCGCCTGCCGACAATCAAGGAGGTTCCAGAAGGGGACATTTAATTATAAAACGAACGATCGGCTGGTACGATCGAATCAACACATGCTAGACACATGGGAGTTATATATATAATCGGACACATGGCGTACATGTGGGTTTTATTAAGAACCTCATGGAATACAGCCAGTCCTTGGTAATAGCCTTGCGGACTAAGGCATGTTCTTGGTAAGAACACATGCTTAACAGATGGAAGCAACGCAGAGACGTTCAGGTTTAGTTTATATATAGTAGCATAGCATGACTTACAAACGTTTACCACGCCGAAGCCTAATGCTTGGATCATAGTATTTACTCACGCTTACTTATTAGGAAGGTATAGCTCACGGTTGAACTTAACGATAGTTACAATGATTAGATACATAGAACAGTATATAGTCCATAGCCTAGTCGTAGATATTCTGTACCTCTCCTAGTGTTTTATTCAACTTCATTGACGATACGGTTAATACCTTGCACTACCCAATCCCTGATCATCATACCGATCTGTGGACGCTCGGGCGTGTTGTCATTGTAACATAATAAAACACTACGTTCATACCATTCATATCCCTCCTACCTTCCGACCTCGCCGACCTTTCACCATCCCCTCCCCTATCCACTTCTTGGTTACCCCTAACTGGTGTCTTTTCTCTACGTCATACCTGTGAAGACCCATTTCCTCTATCCAACAATCACGTCGTCCACACCGACGTTAAACAATTGCAGCGACAACTGTTTCGGACCAGATCGATCTGACCGCGCCACACGCTACGGGAAACGTTGAGTCCGTCCCCGCGTAAGGCAGCAACAAGGCCACTAGTTTAATCCTCGGAGAGGACTAGGGCGCGTATACCGGGTGTGTCGTAGAAGGCCCGGGTACGTTCAGACAGCAATAGTCCGAAACAACCCCACCTACCTCTAAGTGAGGAATCACCAGTGGTTGCTATTGCCACTTAAAAGAATACATAAGCACCCTTTTCCAAGACGACTACCGTCTTCGGAAGAAACCGTCCCCTTATCAGGGCAAATTCAGCATACCGACGAGACCCCTCATCTTTCGCCCCTTTCTTCTCTTTACCTCCATCCCCCATTATGTCCCACCACAACACCCCTATGCCACCGGCTCATGAGGCCTATCCCGCATTATACCAGGGATATACCCATAACCCCGAGCCAACAATGAACCCCCTGCCGCCCTCACCCCAAGTGTACTGGGTCGAGGACCCCCCACATTCCCAGAACTTTGTACGAGTTCCGAACCCATATCAAAGGCCGCCATCAAGGCCTTTGCCCCACACCCCCCCGCGACAACCGCTACCGACCGGACCGTCGGCAGGAGTCCGCCAATCTCTTGAGGAGATCTTGGCAAGAACCCCGAGGACTACGTCCTCAAGAATAACCCTGGCAAAGATGCCACCGTCTTTTGACGGAAACGACAAATCCAAGTGGGATACTTGGTACGAGAAGCTCATTACCTACACGGGAGCCTATCGTCTGGAGTTCGACTCCGAAGAAAAGAAGATCTTCTTCACCCTATCGTTACTAGGGAAAGAAGATGGAACGCCATGCCCCGCGTCTAATTGGGCACGAAACTGGAAACGGATGCATTTACGCTCCGGATTCCTGGCCCTGGGGGAAACCCTAGAAGAGTTCCTAGGGGAACTGGAGAGGGCGTTCAAGGACCAGAACGTCGGAGAGACGGCGCTCTTGCGCCTGATCAACACTTACCAGGGGAAGACGCCCCTGGCAGATTTTCTTCAAGCATTCGAGTTGAATGCCGAGGAAGCCGGCTATCAAGCCGGAAGGGAACATGACGAGGCATTAATATGCCAACTCGTGGAAAAAAAACATCTCCACGGAGATAAGGAACCAGCTGTATGCTGGAGGGATCGCGATCCCAAGAGAATACCGGGCGTTGAAACAACGCCTGATGACCATTGCAAGCATCATTGAGCGTGGAAGGCTCTATGCTTCGCAGTGGAAGCAGGGGACCATGTTTTGGACCCCGAACCCGAATGCCGGCCTCGCGGCAAATCAAAAGAATACGGGAGGAAGACCACCGAATCCGGTGAGAAATTCAGGGCCCCCGACACGGGACCCGAATGCGATGGATGTAGACGCATCCAAGACGAAGGCGGGAGCCTTCAAATGCTATAATTGTGGCAAAGAGGGCCACATGAAACGGGAGTGCCCGGAGCCTCCCAAGAAAAAATTCAATATTAGATCGCTCCAAGTCGATCAATATTCCCAGGAAGACCTGGAGGTTCTCGCCAAGATCTTGCGCGAGAAGGGTTTTTGAAGAGGGTCCCGGCAAAGGCCAAACCGGCGCCCTCGCTACCTATTATTAAGCACACACGGTTCGGTCCGCTTGAGGCGGACAAGGACACAGTATTAGTCTCGGACACAGAAAACATTAAAAAAGAAAAAAATAACACATGTACTTCTTCTTCGTTTATCAATGCTACCGACCCGGATAAATTATGTAAACTACGTGCAAAGAAAAAGGCCCCCAGAATCGAAACTGGGTCACAAAAGTTCGAGGACAAAAAGGGCGCTCAGAGCGCGATGGCTCAATCCAAACAGCAAACGACAGGGAAGTGCGTACCTGCTGGATTGGAGGAAGCGCCAGAAGATGGAAATGAGGATCTTCGAAGAAAAGGATTCTTCGAAGGAATGCCCCAACTCCGACCAAGGAAGAAATTCCATTCCTTCCTTGCAAAGAAAATATTCCTCCATCGGATGAGGATTTACCCGGCTGGACGGGCTGGAAGTGGACCCGCATTCCTTTTGGAAAAAGGATGCGTGAAGGAGCGAGATGGCTTGCAAGGCGGGCCATGGGAATTTCTGAGAATCGCCTTGCACAGGAAATGCGGGCATTTCAGAAAGAACGTGCTAGACACGAGATGCTTGTTTCGATTGAACTCGAAACACTGGAAACCGGGAAAACACGTCGGATTAATGCCCTGTTAGATACAGGCTGTACGACCACGTGTATGGATCGAGACTACGCCAAAGCCCAGGGCTTTGAAATGAAAGAACTTGATTCGGCCATTGTGGCAAAAAAATGCGGATGGAACCCAGAACATCAAAGGACGGATCACTCATTATGTAGAGATGATCATGTCGATAGGTCCCCACCGTGAAAGAATCAAATTTCTTATCACAGGCCTCGGAAAAAACCCGAGTATTTATCGGATACGACTGGATATTTAAACACAATCCAGAGATCAACTGGCGAGACCAGATGATCGTATTTAGCCGGTGTCCGGAAGAATGTAACATGACCGGAACCGAGTCCCAAACAGGTGTCGAGAAGGATGAATTAGAAGAAGGCGAATCAATCCTGTTGATTGATTTCGCAGATGCGATCGAGCTGCGTGCACATGGCTCGCAGGCTCAACAAATGGCCGAACAGGCATCGGCCCAGAAGGAGAAAATGACCGAAGACAAAATACCGGAACAATATAGGGAATTTGTCAAAGTCTTCGCTAAAGAGTCCTTTGATTCTTTACCGGAAAAAAGGCCGTGGGATCATGCGATCGAACTAAAGCCAGGATCAAAGGCTGTAGATTGCAAGATCTATCAGTTATCGCTGGACGAACAAGGAAAGCTTAACGAGTTTCTTGAAGAGAACTTGAAGAGCGGACGGATTAGACCTTCCAAGTCTCCAATGGCTTCGGCATTCTTTTTTATTAAAAAGAAGGACGGGACCCTTCGACCAGTACAGGATTACCGGAAGCTGAACGAAATGACGATCAAGAATCGTTATCCATTACCCCTTATCTCGGAGCTGGTTAACAAACTCCGAGGTGCTAAATATTTCTCCAAACTTGATATCCGCTGGGGTTACAACAATGTTCGGATCAAGGAAGGAGACGAGTGGAAGGCGGCTTTCCGGACCAATCGGGGATTGTTTGAGCCGCTAGTTATGTTTTTTGGATTGACAAATTCGCCGGCCACGTTTCAAACAATGATGAACGACATCCTTAGGGATCTCATCAACGAGGGCCATGTGATTGTTTATCTAGATGATATTTTAATATTTACGGATAATCTGGAAGAACATCGCCAGATTTTACGTCGCGTTCTGGAAACGCTAGAAAAACATAAACTATTTCTCAAACCGGAGAAGTGCGACTTTGAGAAGACTGAGATTGAGTATCTCGGTGTTATTATATCCCATAACTCCATGCGGATGGATCCGACCAAAATCAAAGGAATCATGGAGTGGCCGATACCAAAGAACGTCAAACAAGTACAGGCGTTTTTTAGGTTTCGTTAATTTTTATAGGCGATTTGTTCGCGCGTTCAGCGACATAGCCCGGCCTTTAACTAAGTTAACGGGAAAAGAAGGATGGTCCTGGGGACCGGAACAAGACTTGGCGTTCCAGAAACTCAAGGAACGGATCGCCGAAGATGTTGTCTTGGCATTACCAACAGACGATGGGAAATTCCGTCTAGAGGCTGATGCGTCGGACGGAGCGACTGGAGCTGTGCTCAGTCAAGAACAGGACGGGGTCTGGAGACCTGTCGCGTTTATGTCACATGGAATGAACGAGACCGAGCGGAACTACGAGATCTATGACAAAGAGATGCTCGCTATAATGCTCGCGTTAGAAGAATGGAGACAGATGCTGGCTGGCGCCAGACAAACATTTGAGATTCTGACGGATCACCAGAATCTTCAATATTTTAAAAAGCCGCAGAAGATCAATCGGCGTCAGGCGCGCTGGATCATAGAACTTGCGGAATATGACTTTTTATTACGACATCGGCCTGGAGCTTTGAATAAGCAAGCCGATTTATTATCGCGTCGTGCGGATCACGACCAAGGGAAAGAAGATAATCAGGATATTATTCTTCTTAAACCCGAATTATTCCGAGCACAGGAGATAGTGCTTGAAGGAATGGAACAAGAGATCATGGATTTGATCAAATCTGAACACCGAATTGATGGAAGCGTGCGAGCCGCGCTCGAAAAGAAACTACCTTCCTGGAAGAAGGAAGATGGCATTATCTATTATAATGGTCTTATTTACGTTCCTCGAAGCAAGGAGCTTCGAGATAAGATTATTGGGCTACACCACGATCCAGCTATCGTGGGACATCCCGGAGAGAACCAGACTCAGGAGCTCGTAGAACGGAACTACTGGTGGCCAAAACTCGGAAACGGTGTTTCCGAATATATTAAACGATGCGAGGCGTGCCAACGATCACGCACATTACGTTATCAACAGGGCAAGTTAAACCCGCACAAGATTGCGGAAGGCCCATGGCAGATCATATCTATGGATCTGATTGGTCCGCTGCCGGTCAGCAACGGTTATAATGCGATCCAAGTCTGGGTCGACACCTTCACGAAGATGATACACGCAGAGCCTGTAAATATGCAACTCAGTTCGGAAGGAGTCGCACGATTAACGCGTGACCGAGTGATTAGATATCACGGAGTACCCCGTAAAATTATATCGGATCGTGACCAACGTTATATATCCGGGTTCATGAAGGAACTTAATCGGATCCTGGGGATGGAGATGAACCCGAGTACGGCACACCATCCTATTACGGATGGGCAGACGGAGCGGATGAATCAGGAGATCGAGAAGTATCTCCGGATTTACGTTAATTATCGCCAATCGGACTGGGCAGAGTGGCTTTCCCTGGCGGAGTTTTGTTATAATGATAAAGCAAGTGCTTCTACGAAGGCTTCGCCGTTTTATTTAAACACCGGCTATCACCCTTGGAAAGGGATTGAAAATGCCGTAGAGACAAGGAATGAGGAGGCAGCCGAGTTTACGGCCAAGATGAAAAAGATCCGTGACGAAGCGTCGGCGGCCTTGGAAAAGGCACAGAAAAACATGAAAAAATATTATGATGCTAAGCATCGAGACGCGCCGGTATTTAAAATTGGTGATAAAGTCTATATCGAAGCCAAGGAGATAAAGACGGATCGACCCACCAAAAAGTTCGATGATAAGCGGCTGGGCCCTTATGAAATCCTTGAGAAGATTGGAACATCTTCTTACAAGCTGCGATTACCAGAAACGGACCAATCACATCCGGTTTTCAATGAATCAAAGCTCACGCTTTACCACGCACCACCGGAAGGGCGTGGGGAGAAACGTCCACCTCCCCGGATTATTGGAGGAGAACCAGAGTACGAAGTAGAGGAGATCCTGAATCACCGCAAAAAAGGACGCGGTTATCAATATTTAATCAAGTGGAAGGATTACGCCATGTCGGAACGAACATGGGAGCCGAGAAATCACCTGACCCATGTAAAGAAAATGCTCGATAAATATGATCGAGAACACGGGATTAGCATCAGGGAGATTTCGTCGGAAAAAGAAATAGAAATAGGACCTGGAGTCCTACCGATTTTGCCTCGTGGGCACTGGGATTATTTAATCAAAAGATATAAACCTAAGGAGGAGTCCTTACAATACTCGACGAAGAAGCTATTTATCCCGGAGTCAAACTCCTTTGTCCCTATCGTCGGGGACGACGATCCTAGAGAGGGGGTAATGTCACGATCTGAGCATTTTTCAATTCTTTTAAATGCACGTGACCCACGTGACAACGCCGACGTCACACGTGATACCGACGCCCGCCTCCCGACGATCAAGGAGGTTCCAGAAGGGGACATTTAATTATAAAACGAACGATCGGCTGGTACAATCGAATCAACACATGCTAGACACATGGGAGTTATATATATAATCGGACACATGGCGTACATGTGGGTTTTATTAAGAACCTCATGGAATACAGCCAGTCCTTGGTAATAGCCTTGCGGACTAAGGCATGTTCTTGGTAAGAACACATGCTTAACAGATGGAAGCAACGCAGAGACGTTCAGGTTTAGTTTATATATAGTAGCATAGCATGACTTACAAACGTTTACCACGCCGAAGCCTTATGCTTGGATCATAGTATTTACTCACGCTTACTTATTAGGAAGGTATAGCTCACGGTTGAACTTAACGATAGTTACAATGATTAGATACATAGAACAGTATATAGTCGTAGCCTAGTCGTAGATATTCTGTACCTCTCCTAGTGTTTTATTCAACTTCATTGACGATACGGTTAATACCTTGCACTACCCAATCCCTGATCATCATACCGATCTGTGGACACTCGGGCGTGTTGTCATTGTAACACCCTCCAACGTGCAAACCGGTGAATACAGCAATTGCCTGCAAATATGTATAGCCTCAGACTCGCTCTCGTCCCTGTCCTGAGTTGAGGTAATTCCGAAGTACTGTACAATTTCGTTCAAATCGACACGGGGGGTGACGCGTGACATCTTTTACCTATTCGACATTTCGGTACAGGGCCGGGCAGAGCGTGACATGATCGAAAATTTCGGTAGTCCCTCCAAATCGCGCAATGAGGTCAGGAATGGGTTCAGACATGGTCTCAGAATATAATCTGACGCTGTCGGCGCTCGGGTGATTGATTATTGCCCGACTTTGGCCTTGTTTGTGACACGGACGTGGATCAGGCGTGTCAAAAAACAAAACCCTTCATCTGCTATGATCGTGGCAAGACAGGCCACATGAAATGGGAGTGCCCAGAGCCTCCTAAAAAAGCAAAGATTTAATCTCCACACACTCTGCGCTGAGATCGACTCCATGGACGAGGAGTTGGAGGTCATGAAAACACTTGCCGCAAAGCTGCGCAAGCAGGGTTTTCAAAGAGTTCCGCTTGTTGTGGTGGGTTCCCGATCATCAACATGATGTGATTGACCTTGTCTTCGTTGGTGGTTTTGCCACCATCTTCTCTAAGGTTTTGACCGGGAACGATGTCCGCCCCACCGGGGCGTCCAATGAAATGGGCTGCATCATTTGAACTTTGAGAGCCGCTTGGCTCGTTAGCTCAAGGTAGGCGGGGATGAACTCTGGTAGACGCATAGGTGAAATGCGGTCCAACTCAAAACGAGGTATACATGCCAGAGAATTCGACCTTTTCCGATTGCGTGACGAAAAGGCGCGAAAGGCATGGACTGAGTTGATATGATGGTGGCAAAACCATTTCTCAGACTTCCCGCTTGCTGTTCCTTGCCGCAGTCGACAGGCACGACCTGATATCGTGTACCCAGAGCAATACACTACTTTTTTTTTCGTTCGTTCGAACCGGCGCAGAAACGCTGGCCAAACCCGGACGCTTGTTGCTGTCAACGAGAATGTGCAAAGGCGCCGAAATTGAAGTGACCGGCTGAGTCTTGAGGGACAGGTCTGCCACGGCCCTCTCAAGGGCGCTGGAATAGTATTGAGAAGCCCGTCCTTCGTACATCTTGAATACATACCCCACAGAATCAACAGAATGAGCATCGTCTTGTCCAGCGAGCAGCGTTTTGCGGTGGGAGTCCATCACAGGAAGCCATGAGATATGACACGTAGATATATCTCTCCGATGGGCGTCAATCTGCCAGATTGGCGTCGGTTCAGGGTCGACCGTGCAGAATCTCCCACAGGTGTGCGAATCCCATGAGGCAATGGGAGTCGAAGACTGAAAAGGTCGGTCCAGCACTTGCTAGTGCACGACTTTACGGAGTTCTTACTGGAACGTGCTGTGCGCTCGCCATCGCTTCTTGGGACAAGCGGTTCCTGGGCCGCTTCGCGATCCAGGATCCCCTTCTGCATGGAGCAGACCTTCTACCTCACAGCTACCCGGACGCGGTACGGTCATTTGCACCCGTCACGCAAGCACCTGCACACCCAGCAAGCACCTGCCTGTTCCTCATAGGGACCTCCGCAGTAATACAGCCTTCATTCGTTACTTTCCTTCCCGGGTTGGCGTCAAATATATCTGACCTCCGTAATCTGGAAATTCCAGAATGTGGGATAAATCAATTGGTGGACCCACAGAAGCAGTGTCGCCTTGTGCTCTGGTGTTGACACCGACAGACCGTGTCAGCGACAATCCCTCCTGAGGGCTGTTTGTTCCACGTTTCGCTTCCGATTGAAGACCTATTTTATCTGATGTGCCGACGGGACCGGACGGTCGTTTGCTGCATCCGTCACAAGCAAGTACCTGCTTGTTTCTCACAGGGACCTCCGTAGTACTTAATACAGCTTTCCTTCGTTCCCTCCTTCCCTCCTTCCCGGGTTGGCGTCAAATATATGACCTCTGCAATCTGGAAATTCCACAAGACCACTTCGGTTGAGGAAGTCAACTGCCAGCGTTGGCGAAGCGCGCAGTATATTTAGTGTCAAGTGGGGAAAGAAGCCAATCACATGGTGAGCGTCAAGCTGATAAGGATCGGAGTCGATTGAGACGGAGCGGCATCGGCATCGATGAGGAAATGACCTGCAGATCGGCAAAAGCGGCATGACCACGGAGTTGAAGGCTTTGAGCGGAGCTTAAATAGCTTCAGCCAGATAGCGTAAAGATTCAAGCTCCGCTTAAATAATTTCAGACAGACATCGTAATTTTATAATAAGAGACCACTTCGCTTGACCGGCACTCAATCACGAAGAGGAAGCGCTGATAGCGGACTTTGAAGGAACACGTGAAATTGAAACATTCGGCCTCGGCATCGGGAGGGAACGACCGGCTTGATCATATGACAGCTGTCGTAATCGAAGCTGATAACGATCTTGTGGCAAGCGAACTTAGCGAAGGCAGCGGCGTTGGCTGACAGCTCTCGTAATCGAAGTTGATAAGGATCTGGGGTGGGCGGAGCGAGTCAATACTCCCTTATCTTACTCGGTAGAAGCCAGGAAGGCGGCGATCGTGACACCGAGGCACAGAAGGTGCCAGACAGCTTCGGGAAGGCTCGGAAAGGTTCTGGCGCGGCTTTGGCCATCTGCTCCAAACATCACAGCACTGCTTGTCTAGTCGCCCAGACGTTCATCATTTTTCCAGGTAAGGCAGGCGTGACACGGCGCATGAACACAATCCCTAGCTTCTAATTTTTAAATCCGAAACACACTCTTGCTTCTAGTTTTTCCTGTTCTCTTCTTCTTGTCAACGCGTCTTGGGTTTCAGAGTCAATTGGGTTTCATTGCATCTTCTTCCGCTTGTCAATCCGACTTGAAAAAAATCCATGTCGCTGCTCACTTATATTATTTGCTGCTTGGGTCTCCTTCCTGTATCTCTCGCCCTCTGTTTCACTCTCTGTTTCATTCGCCCTCTGTTTTGCCCTCTTTTCTCACTATGAGTCGAGTCCGGTACCAGCCCTATCCTAAACGGCTGCCCCTGGTATCTGTTGACGAAGATCGATTCTCCGGTGTCTTCAGCGATCTCGAAAAAATGAACATCGTAGAAGGCAAGATTTGTACATTCGATCATCATATTGGCCAATGGATCGAAGTACCAAGGTCTGTTTGTCTGCGTAGCCTTTCACCTTAATTTTGTCTTGACAGTCTCCAAGGCCTCAACGCGTCAGCCCCGTCTCTGGCAAGATATATGATATTGCTGCTTCTGGATTCGACAAGTATTGGACTAAGTACGAAGGTCCGATACTCTGCCCGCACAAGAAGAGGACTGGTGGCACCTACGATCCCCTTGTTTTATGCCTCCAGGGGAACTACGAAGGACGAACAGCTGATTTTTACCGCGCCTTGGATCACTCATGCTGTTTCAAAGGTATATCCCCCCTAAATCGTAACCGTCTTGCTCATTTGTTTAATTTTTCCTAGTCGTCATTCCTCCTCTCAAGGAGAAGAAAGTACTCATTACTTGGGAGGAGCGACGCGTTCATGCTGGTCAGTGCCGCTAGTCGACTCAGTCTGCGACTTCTGATGTTTTCTTTTACAAGCTGACCAAGACCACGATCAAGACGAAGACGAAGACGATCTTGATTCAAGCCCGTTGCCCTCGCATGCTCCTCAGGGCAAAAAACCGCAGCCAGGTCCTACAACATATATCAAGCTCTCCTGCACATCCTATGGTAAGTTGCATATCATATACTTTTTTGGCTTATCAGCGCTGATTTGTATGTAGAACGATGATTCGACTTCATCTTCCCAGTCTTCCCAGTCCGCATCTAATGGTAGAGATCGACCAGCCTCACAGTCTTCCACGACCAGCGTCAGCAGTTCAGGATCAACCATATCTACACGCGTCGTCGAGGCCATTGTGCGGCCACATCCAAGGTATGAGATGTACCGTTCTCTTTGTTCTCTTTGTTCATGCTGACTCAATCCAGGTCATCGGGACCTCGCGAGCCTACACCGACGAAACTCAGAGCCACTCCATTAAATATAGGACGCGGGACAGTTCTCCAAGGTCGCTCGCCCAGGGCATACTACGGTTTAAGTGTTGCTGAAGCCAGGAAACAATACGGTAAAGCTCTATGAATCTGGTCAATAGTCGTATGCTTGTCTGACTCTCACCTTCAGATTCCGATATCATGTCTTTCGTGCAAGACATAAGTGCGTCTGGCCTCCTCCAAAGTCGGTTCTTTTCTTGATTTTTATCTCGTGTATCCCTCAATATTGTCTCAGATGAACCCACAGTGCATCCAGCGTGGAATCCCGACAGCCCTCCCACTGTGCTAGAACTATATGACGATCGCATCTACCCTGCTTGTCGGCCTTGCATGAACGACAACCTCGACTTCCTATATCTCCCGCTGGGACAGGTTTTACGCGACATGAATTCAGTCTTGGGTGTTCCCTACAGCGACTATGCTGTTATGGTTAGATCTTCAGAGAGTTGCCGATGTTGCCTCAACCATTTCTCACCCCACGGATATGAACATCACCGTCGCGAAGGGCTATGCACAAACCATCCAAAACTCGAATCCGGTACGGGCCTTCTCTCAGTTCCATTGCTTTCTCAACTCGTTCTTCCCATACAGTTCCGGCCTGTGAAAAATTCGATGAAGCAAACATACGCAGACGCTCGTTCCGTGAAAACACAAGGCCTGTTTTCAAGGGGGAAACACTGGAAACAGCTGTTGGTCGTGCACTGTTGGCATGGAACTCCAGACTTGGGGTTCCAGCCGATGTTTGGGTACTAGCTTCTACTGCGGTCATTCATTGCGACGTTTGCGACCTTACGCGTACATTTGCTGCACATCTCCTTCATCTTGATGGTGACGATAACTGCAATGATCCCGGTCAGGCAGTTTTCGCTCCTGCTGCTTCGCCTTAGTATTGTTCTCCTGTATTTTCTCCCTCATCTATGATTTCTTGATATGTATATATCTACGAAATACAAACATTCCTTGAATCGATGAAATCCATAACTCAGACCCCTCATTCTTTTGAACTTGACCCCTCATTCTTTGAACTTGACTTCGGAGTCAACTTTTGACCAAGAACGACTTTCACCACGTTTTTTTGATTTCGGAGCGGCGACTTTGACCTTGACCAACGGCGACCTTGACCTCGGAGTGGCGACCACACCACGTTCTTCGTTTTCTTGCATTTGTTTCCCTGGCAATACATGTCGGGACGACGCTGCTTCTTACCGCTGTTCGTTTACTGCTTCTTACCGCTGTTTGTTTGTTTACTCCCGCCACCAAGGTCGCCGCGACTCAAGAAGAATGGCTCAAAAAGAATGGCTCAAACTGCTTGCTCGCTCTGTTCACCCTCGCCGAACAAATTCTCTCTGATTTCCCTCGCCGAACAAATTCTCCGATGTCTTTGTCTCAAATCTGCAAGGGACTCTTTGACGGGAATATGTCCCTCATGCAACGGTCATCCCCTGATATTGTTATCTACTGTCCCGAATTAATACTGGCAGTACGAGTAGCCTGGTGAGCGGATATCTTGTGTATGTTCTCGCTCGTCTACTAAACGTTTTTGAGGCCTGTCTACAATGGGCGTAAAGTCCCCCCTTTGCTCATGGGACAGTACTTGGAGAGTCTCAAAGTGTTTTGGCCGTGTTTCTGCTCGAGGCACACTTCAGACTTTCTCTCGATCACCGTCTCGGTATCTTGCCGTATCGTAACGGCTTTGGGAACTGGGACGACTATTGCTACCTGCCACTTCGACCCGCCAAGGTGTCAATTCTTCCGTATGTTCTCTGACCTTCTTCTTTCTTTCAATGTACTCAGTGTCTGACCAGTTAATCTTACTACCTTGATTGAGTCGACAAAATTGAAGGGCAACTTCGACACACCCACTCCGCTTAACCCTTGCGCTCTTCATGACCTTCAACAGCCCCGGAAACATATCTCTTTGCCGACCGGTATATTTGCCGGGATATATTGGAGAAAGGGGTAAACAGCTCAACGAGGTTACCGTTTTCGACACCATCGTCGACAGATACATCGTGAAAGGTAAGCTGTTCATTTTCCCTTTCCTTCTTTTTCGTTTACATTCATTCTGCTTCATTCTACAGAACCGTCTATAGAGCGAGGTCTTCTGACCAAGCTTGCTGCGGGACAGGGTATCTCATCTACCGATGCTCAGCGGGTCTTTGTAGGATGTGTGTCCTGTGGCACAGTATTTCTTAAAGGTGTCGAAGGCTGCAATCAATGTGGGGCTGCGTTTGTCGAGGGGGCAGAGTTGGTAACCGCCTTGATGGCTACGCCGAATTTTGTGCAGGCTGCTGGTGGGCCTAAAGTGTAGCGCAATGTAACCTAGACTTTCTTGAATTTTGACGACGATACTTGCTTTGATAAAATCGATGAGATTCATACAAAATCAAGAAATGCTGTACTGCGCTTTCTTCTTCCCCTCCGCTTTTCGCGATTCACTTTCTTCTGCCTGTAGACCTTGCGTCGGATGTCTTCATCTGTGATCTCTCTGCTCAGTGTCCAGTTCTTCTGTAGTAGGTTGAGGATCTTCAAAAGGGTTTAGCGAGGATTCCAGGAGTAACATGATCGTCACCTTTGTTCTGAAATTGATTTCTTTGGCCATCATGACTTTACTATCCTTACGCATACCCTTACGCCAAGTGCCTATAGCTTCCCATGTTGCATTCACGAAAAGCTGGTCCTCTGTGGATAGAGTACGGTCCCATTGACACAATGAGATTAACCTGGAAGATTGTCAGAAAATTCTGACGAAACATAAATAGCAAATCGCACCATCCTCCACCACGTTGGACAGCCTTAGCATGGCCACAAAAGTCCATCGGACCCACCGTATACAGCTTCATTGTAGCCTTGATAGCCCTCAAAGTCCTTTTTTTGCGAACGCGGTTCATGATTTGACTGAAGACCAGAGCGTTAGTGGGTTTATGGCTTCGATTGGGGGCGACCGTAAAGTAGGGTGGCTTCAGAACGGTCCAGCAGAAGGAACCGTTCTTCGCATGACCTTTGCAAAGGCGGGTTGCCGTTTTGCCTCGAGATTTATCGCTGATAAGTGTGAGAGGCTCCTCGTCGTCTGAAAGATCGTCAGTCAGAATAAAGATTGGAGATTGGAGCACCAACTGTCGCTGTCTTCCTCCCGTTCAAAGAGTGGATCAAGAACAATAGCGAAGCCAGGTTTCACATGGGCAGCATCAGGCTCAGGCACGGGCTCTGGTTCAGCATCCTCATCCTCCTCAACCTCGTCGTCGGTCAAAAGCGGAAGGTCGCCTAGTAGAGCCTGCTCCAGCAGTGTCTCTGTGGATTCGGGTGGGGAAAAGAAGGGAGGGGGAGGGGGAGGGGCCACCTTTGTCTTGGCTTTTGCCTTTGAAGGTCCAGCTCTAGTCTTTTTAGGTCCTTTCCCTTTGGATGGTCCTGGTGGAAGAACACTGCCATCCAAGCGTAACTGGGCAGTACGTGGTGCTGATCCTTGAGACCTTAAAGTACGCGGAATCTGAGACGCAGTCGAACACTTCAAACGCGAAGTCGACGAAGTCAAACACGAAGTCAAACGTGAAGTCGAAGTCTGAACATGGAGCAAAGTCGATTGCGAGAAAATGGCTTTCTTCTGGAAATATCGCACAACAGGATTTGTAGCACTGCCGTATTTCGCAGTTAAGGTACCAAGCTCGGACGGTGTCAGTTCAGTAACCGGTTTGAACATGAGAATTTGTGTTGGAGACAGATGCTCTGGAAGCCTATGCTGCATGTTTTTCATTGTGGCTGGAATGGCTGCTTGCGCTTGATGCGCCTCCCTGGAATATATCTCCTGCCAATTGGACGCTATAGCCTGTCCCATATGACCAAAGAGAAGGAGGGCAGGCGCAAGATCAGCCAGATCGAAAGGCCATGGAGCGTTCTTCATGCCATCCAAGTCCTTCTCTCGGTGAGAGCGAATGCTCAATCGCTGGAATCTCGAGTCAGAATCTGAGAACAAGATAAATAGTGAACCTCACATTGTATTTCTTAATAAGACACTTCTTCCGAGCGCTGGTGGTGCTCACAAGCTGTCGATGCACAGACACCATTCGATCATATCTGAGCATAAGCGTAAGTTTTATATTCAAAGAAGCAAGTAAGAACAACCTTAACACCGTCTTTTTGGTCGTAATAAGCAAAAATGAATTTTCATTATCTGCTGTATGTTGACCGCAAAGTTTGTTGAGCCTGACGCTCTCAGCCAGAAAATTGCTATAATGCAGTGAGTGCATGGTAAATTGCCGTCGAAAAAATACAGACTCCGTAGCCAAATAGCGTTCCAATGCAAACAGGAAAAATGTTTCTAACACAGCGCAGAGCAGCTTCGGGCTCAGTCTGACGTCTTTCCACAATGTCCACAAAGGAATGCCTGTATAAAACTGAGAATCAAATAAGTAATCGCTTTAAATAGTATAACTGACCGGAACGATGCGCTATTTCGTCCAAAGAGTATTTTCCAACTCCTCGCATAGGATGGTTGCCAGGCATTGATAGAACCTCCGCGAATGAATGCATGTCCCAGCGAGGTTTGTTATCCTGCTCTTCGAGCCAACGAACCACATATTCCGACCAGCTCCAAAAATCAAAAAGGACGTCTAAGCCAAATTATAAATTATGAGTTTCAGTCCATCGTCATCGAAACTATAAAAATCGTCACCAGGGACACGACCTGCCCTCGCAGCTTCCATATCCTTCCTGGAAAACCAATAAACATAGCATAGGTTGTCCATCGAGAGCCAGGCGATTGTGTGGGTACGTAATTGCAAAGCGATCACAACTTTGAATCCCCTGTATTTGGCTGGAACGCGCATAACTTCTTTCCACTCCTCATTACGAAAGATCTGGGGTGATGTATGCAGGAGGGACTCAATCTGATCGATATAATGAATAAAATCATTTCGGTGTGGTAGAAGCAACCCACTTCGAGATAGCATTTTTTGAGATCCAGAATCATGGAGCGAGGATCATATTCAATATTGTCAAGCTGAAGGCCGAGAGTTGAAATAGGATCTTCACGACCCAAAACTGGATTCTCGAGAGACGGAAAGAGATATTGAGGGAGCAGATAAAGGGAATGATCGACGTCGGCGTCGGTACAGTCCTCTGGCGCGGGTTTTTTCCCCCTTGTTTGGACATTTGACACCCAGAGACTCGAGATGAGAGGAGATACCAGCTACAGATTGGCTAGGTTTACTGGCTGATGGACGTGGTGTGAAGCCGTAAGCGCCTAGTCGAGTGTTAGACCGTAGATCCTTCTCTTTAGCCTGAGCAGCCTTGCTGCGACTCTTCTTGACACGAGTCGATGCAGGATTCGCAAGGAGAGGTGGGGCAGTGGGACTGAAAACATCCCCATAAATCTCATGGTGCAGACATCTGACAACGGTTGGATATGAGTATGAGGGAACAGAATAAAATGTCTCGTTTTCCTTACTTCGGTGACGGGTATATCTTCTGAGTACTTGGAATGGATATGGGGTCCTCCCAGGCTCTATCAGGGAGAGGAGGTATATTGGCCGTGTATCGTCGATCTGGATCTATACCACGCCAAGTTGGAGACATATAGACATTGAGCCTGACAACTAGCTGGGACTGAGACAGTGCTCCATAAACCAAATTGCCAGGATTAGGTTCGAGGAACCATGGATTAGACACTACGGAAGACATGGAAGACACGATAAGTGGACTGAACTGCTGGAAACATATTACATATAACATACAATTTCTTGGAGCCACTTTCACTCCAGCTTTCAGGAAGCATATTGCACCACAAAACTTGTACCAGCAGGTGTAGTTGCGTGATATTTGTGTCTTGAAAATCTCTGGGAGCCTCGCCCACACCTAGATGTTTGTAGATCTCTCTAATGTTGTTCGAGGTTCTTCACTTACCTGACGTATCATAAGACCATGTGTATCGGGAATAGATTCCGCTATTCTGTGCAGACGCGTGGCCCAGACCACCAGGTGGTTCCTATAGCCAAGCATGGCGGGGCAAAGGGTGGAGGCATGTCTGAGCAGACGAGTTTCTTTGAGTTCCATGTCCGCCAGCTCGCTCTCTTTAACATCTGTATAGAGAGCCTCAACACCCAAGGCTGCATTCCCATATCGACTCTTGATACTCTGGATGAATCTGCGCAGGTGGACCCTGAAGGTGAGTTGTTCTGCAATTTCGGGCATGGAGTGCGCCACACAGCAGCGTTCTGGATAAGATAAGGATCTGAGTCACATTTTGTGACCAGTGACATTCTGTAGCGGTGTTCAGTCGGGTTTTCAGGTCGGGGGCTACTCGTAGGATTTTTAAAAAAATACAGGCAGTCAGATTGGCATTTATCAAGAAATACTGGACATTGAATACTATCGGCAGAGCAGTCTCCATTTTGTTCCTCAGCTTTCTCACCGTGATGGATCACATCAGTCTGACCCAATCTGCATGACACAATTCATCTGGCTTTGATCTCCGAACACGAGTTTTGCTTTCACTGTATCCGTCAGTGTCTCGACGTGCAGCGTCTATGCCCGTTGTGTCGCACTGCTATCAAAGCACTCCCCTTACGCGTGCGGCCACTGGAGGCGGCCATCTTGCAATTGTATCCGACAAAGGTCAGCCAAACTGAAGTCATTTGGTGTGAGGCGTGGGTTGGGGTCGTTTTGTGAGGTGTGGTGTGTGTCTACTATCTATCTATCGCTGTGTACACCCTTCTTGGAGAATTGATTTTGTTTCTTGATCTCGTACCGCTTTATTGTTCTTGTGAACTGAACTGACCCGCCTCCTGCCTATTTGTGTACCCTGCCTTTGTTCTTGCCTCTCGCTGGCCCTCGCCTCGCCTCCCCTCGTCATCAGCGTGGCTGGCACGTGTATATGGTGTCTCTCCAGCTCAGTCTTCTTGTTCCTCGCTATCCACGGTCAATGTGTCTGAGAATCTGCGCCGCAATACGCAACAATAGTGCTCTCTTAAATTCCCTACATTCTATCAGTTCTATATGAGCTAATTTTTTCTGTTTCCGTGCAGTCCTTTGTTCGATCCCCCTCTTGTCACCTCTTCGGCCAGCACAAAGTGCGCCTCACCCCTTTCTTTGCGCCCTCTTCTTGCCAAGGTAGGTTTGCCACCCAAGGTCGCCGCCAGCTGAGTCTGGACGTCAAGAGTCTAGATTATCGCTTGATAATCTGGGAAATTCGTATAAAAGCGGGGCTCCATTGTGACTGAACACAAACTCTATTGCTCCATTGCTCTAACACGTTCACCACCGCTGCCACTATGCCTCACACCGGTCCTCCCTGCAAGCCAACCTTCTTCGATAACGAAATAGACCATCGTGTCCATGATCAAGAATCTGGCTGTTACTAATATGCGGTCATCAAAGGACGCGTACCCGGTATCTATTTCAATTCGTATGTATCCTTGTATCTCTGTTCAATGTGCGGTGTTCTGTCTAAAATTTCGACCAGGAACGATGCACGGTCGCAAGTCGACCGTTGCTCTGATGCAAAATACGAGAAGTTTAAGACCAAGGCCCTCGCCCTCGAGTTCTGGAATGTGTTCTGTCGCAAGCTGCATGACCATGAAGCAGCTGCGTTCAAAGTGCGAGGTCTCAAAGCTTTGTTTAGGACCTAGTGAGTCGGTCATAAACCTTAATGTCCCGAGTAGCTGATCATCATTCTTCCAGCGACGAGGCCTTGGCTGTGGCAGGCGACAAATACATCTCTGAAGTCGAAGTTGAGGACGACGGTCAGTTTACCTTCTCTTCAGGTGGGACTCGGCTCTGATATTCCATTCCGGTTGCAGATGCCTAGGACTGTGCAATGCTTGTGGATGTAAAAGCTATACGTTCGGAGTGCCTGTACTCAATAACACTGTTCTTTCTCAATTGTTTGTGCTCTTCCGCTTACACCAAAGTCAATAACGCTACGCGACCGGACCCTATTTTTGTGAAATCCTCTCGTGCTCCCCAAACCCTCTCCAGGGATTCAAACGCTTTCGCTTCCGCTTTTCTTTTCTTGACAATGTCATCCTGGATTTTTTGCCGACGCGTTGGATCGGACTCAGTTTGTATTTGCCTGAGCTTCGCTCCGAGAGATCGCTGTGCTTTCTCGACAGCGGCTAGACACCCCCTCGAGTTTGCGATTCCATACGTGAATCTTTTCATCTTCGGAGACGAGCTGCTTGTGTTTGAGATCATCTTGGATAAAATTGACATCAGTACAAGTACGCCAGCAGGATGCTCTATCGAGTTTACCTCGTCGTTTGAGATTGCTGAGTGCATTTTCGGACGTATGGCCAGTCTTGTATGTAGGTGTGATACCAAAATCTTCAAAAACCTAGGTAGACGTCGATTAGAGCTTAGCGCATTATCTGAAAAGCAAGAGCTTACCCCAAGAGACTTCATTTTCATGCTATCGAACAGCTGACCTCGTTTGAGTCCACCGACAAGAGTACAATGGACACCCTCTCGGTTTGCATCTCGATGAACTGTTTCAATCAAGTTAGAGTTGTTATCGCCTGCCTCCCAAATCGCGCGAGGGATGAAACTTTTTTCCCAACAAATGCCCTCGAAGACGAAACCGCTAGACAGTTTGTTTTGTAACCAATCTGGGCAAGTAGAGTAAGTTCTGGAATCGGAAAACCTGGGAATCAAGATTACCTTGAGCCGCCTTCCCGCCCAGATCACGTATTGTCTGAAGTGTACCTTCCCAGTCCGCGTGTTCCATGCAAACGAGACTCCGCATCAGCCACCGCACATGCTCGGTCGTAGAACACAGCTTCACAAGACGAAAGTAGTGTACCACACACACACGGAAATTACGATGGAGATGTTCGTATGGAGATAGGTCTTGAATATACCGGTCGGTTTGGTACAAGTCCCGTTTTGGCGGCATTTTGGACGCTATTTTTTGCAGATGAAGTCCCAAACCTGGCTTGCAGAATGAGACGTGTCTTGCGGGTAGACAAAACAAAAGAATACCCTTCGCCTGCCCGCGGTGTTGATCAGCTACCCAAGAGAGTATCATGGTATCCAACCCATCCTCTGGACTAGAAGCATGAAGATGGTGCCATCTTAGACAGCGACCAGTATCTTCATAAACAATATCCTCTATTTCTTCAAAGACTCGTTGATGCGCGAATGCGCACATCCGGTTAAGAAATATTCGAAGGTAAACGATACCTATAAGCGGAATAAGTATGAGCAGAGTATAAGCAGAGTATTGAGGTAAGTAGTTACTCGTGTTAGCGTCCCGTTCCATCCCGGCGACTTCAAACTCCTTAAAGCCCACGATACGTCGGAATGCAATATCCCTCTGCAGATAGCGCCCAGAGGAAATCAAGCGACGGCTTGCCTCGGGTGTCATGCAGATAATGATACGCAAGCGTCCGTCTTTTGCGATTTCGCGTATTTCATCGTCGTCATCGTCTTCGTGCGATGGGTCCATCTCGATTGCAAGGACACGTCGAATGTAATGTTTTTCCTTCGGCAGCTGCTGGTCTTGTCTAGCCTTCAAATAGACGACGCCTGAACAATAAGTAAGTAAAGAAAGACGCAGTCCTGGGACGTGCTTACCTGCCCAACTGGTACCAAACGGATAATGCAGTTCACGGGCTTGTCGAATATAGGCCTTCAAATGAGATCGATTTGCCAGGGAAACATGCCAGTCCGCCAATGTCGGATTTATAACGGACGGCAGCTTCTGGGTTAAAAATGCCTGCACTACTGGGTGCCGGAGGAGGCGGCGTGGAGTTAGGTCAGCCAGGTCGTTGTCCAGATCTTTCAAGAGGTTCATGAGGGTCGATCGAATGGGAGGAGGGGTTTTAGTTGGCAACGGTACTGGATGGCAATGTTCACCGGTCGTAACAACCAATATAAATGGGCAAGACGAGCGACACTCAGGCAAAGGTTCGTAGACACGGAACCGACTATTGCAGGGAAGATGTTTGAGACAGGGTTGAACCAAGGAACCGTTGGAATCGCGATGAGGTACCGCTGTATTGTACGATGTTAGTCGCTATATATAAACGATAGAATCACATACGACAATATGCTTTCTGTGTCGAAAAATTGGAAACTGTGGTACATTCAATGAGCGGTCCATATCCAAGGTCTCGAGCTTCCTCCTCGATTCTGAGTGCCTCCGCAGTGTCACCGGTGATAACAGCCTCGATGTAGTCGATGTCGTAGGTGCCGTTTTCCGATAGTGAAATCGTTGAAGTGGTCTTTGCTACTCCCTACAATATAATGTTCACAGCTACAATCAGAGCGTAAGCATATAAGCAAAGGTGAATCACGGAGAAAAGCTTGCCAGATGTACGGTTTCTCAGTCTCATTGTCGCCAGCCTGATTAAAAACCATTCTTCCCTCACAGATCCCTTCTCGCATGCGGTATCCCCGCTGAATTTGCTGCAGGTAGAGAGCTCTAGTTTCACGTTCCTCCTCCTCAGAAGCCAGAAAGAAAGTCTCTTCAGAAAGCGGACGGCTGCACCCCAGTTTTCTGATTGCGGCAAGGTACGCCACAGTCCGTGTAAAAACATCTCTAGAGGGGGACGAGTGCAGCTTTCGCTGCTCACGGTCATTCTGCAGCCGTTCTTTGACATCTGCTCGAGTCGCCGAAACATGTGGTAGAGACAGAACGTCGATGTCGGAGTAAGCACAAGCTTTGGACCCCTGACCTATTTCGCGATTGAGAGATGTAATTAGGACAGTAGGAAAAATAGAGAGCGTACATGTGGTGTGACTAAGAACACAGGGAACCTTCTGGCCGGTTGCAGCGTCAACTAGGATTTCCGTCAAGACCTCTTTTCCAGCTACAGTCTGTCCGGCAGGTTTTCCTCGAGAGTAGACGACATTCAGAATGGGGTTTATCCAGTTTTTGGGGTCGATTCGAAACAAATGGCCAACAAAACCAGAGTAACTGGTCTCCGGATATTCGAGAACAGTATCCGCTGGATATCGATAGAGAATGTCCAATGTGGTTTCTCTGTTAAGTTTCACGTCATACTCTTCTTCGCGGTTCTCGACCAAACTTTCGGAATGCGATACAGAGACTCGTGGCATCCGTCCCATCGAGTTGTTATTGCGTACATTATCGCGCAAGTGTTCCACCACCTGCAGTAGGTGATTCTGAATATTAAATGGCACCAATACTGCACGCTCTTCGCTGAATGTCGCCAGTTCACGAATCAAAGGCAGAACGTTCTCGTCGGCAGGGTTGAGCAACTGGTTGAGATCCATGGTGGTGCGGCGGGCAAGAGAACATAAAACATAATTTATTACTACCTACCAACAATGAAGAGAGCGGGGGAGCGGGGCGGCTAGGACAGAAAAAACGAAGGCGGCGTAGCTCCTCGTGCTCCTCGGATTGCACTGAAAAAAAGCGGAGTTTGCAAGCTGCGAGTTCGCCGCCATTGCCACAGAGGTCGCCGCCAGAGAAGTTGAACGGGTATTTATGTGATGACAAGGCAGTAGCGATGTGGAAGCAGTGGCGCAACAGCGTGGCAAGGCGGTGGCGAGATGGTCACAGTGTGATGAGGAAAGGGCTATGGGTAGGAGGTCTAGCAGCTTGAACGCCGAGGACAGCCGAAATGGCGTCATGCGTAAGAGATCGCCCGCACGCTGCCGGCATCCACCCGCCAGAAGGGCATGACAGCTTCCACGGCCCAGAACCTGTCAACCCGAGTAAGAGTAAGGGACTCTCTTCTCGGGCGGAGCGGCAGCGGCATTGACGGGGAAGCCAACGGTAAAGACACAGTACAAGCAGATGAAGAGGAAAGAAGCACGGGCATATGGAGAAATGGCACAGCCGAGGCGCCATTTCATTAAAGAACGGTTAATATATGACCGATGACCAATACCAATACTGTAGTAATCCGACCAAGTGTTCACTGGGTGTAATCCGTCACCAACAGTGTTCACTGGGTAAAGTGTTCATTCCTCGGCAATCACAAGAAAATTACTATATATAGCAGTTCGGCAGTTGCCGCACCAGAATTTTTGGCATTTTTGCGCGTTTTGGGGCCAAAAAATCGCGATGTCACCGTCACTGATACCAAAAGTGTTCAGTTCACAGGTGGCCGTCACCCGTCACCTGAACACTTGGTCGGATTACTACAGTAGTGGTAGCCTGAAATCCGCTGCCAGTCCTGTGTGACTGTCACTTTCCAACAGGGCATCGGCACTCGGGACGTATTCCGAGCGCACCACTGCCTTGAGGCTAAATGGTGACACTGTGACAGCTTGAATACAGCTAGTCCCTCATCCGCACCCTCCATCCTCTGCGTCTGAATCATCCCGGCATGTTCAGTGATAGCTTTGATTTTCAGATCAATGGCGGAACTTACTATAATGTCTCTGGCGATGTTAACCTCGAGATCCATCACCATCAGCATCTGACGATTTCGGACCACCTGCCGCTCGAAGAAGCTCCTGAGGCTGCGCCAGATCATTCTCCATTGCTTGAAGGCCCTCAGACTGGGGGATCCGGTCGTGAGCTGTCGGGAGTTTCGAGGAGCCCACGTTTCACGGCTAGGCCAGCGCCGTATGGTGAGAAGCATTCGTTTCAATACTATTTTTCTTACGACTCGCAGATATATCTTTTCGTCAACAACTTTCAAGATCCAACCCTAGAGTTTTCATGCCGTCCATGCGGGACAGCCACGATCCAAGTCTCCAATCCTCGCGACTGAACCTGAACCAGCCTCCATCGGCTGTATATGACTCTGGTCCCTGGCATATGACCGATAACAGTGCCGTACCTCTCCCAGCCTTCCTCGGCGGATCATACATTTTTGCAGAGAATGTCCATCAGAACTCTGTTGACAAGAAGCAGGAAGCACCAATGACCGACATGATGATCAATATTCTGCATGGTGTGGTAGCGCTGGGGCGCTTCACGACTCTGCCGAGAGCTTTCCACAGCCCAGATGCCATCCCGAAACTCGCACCAAAATGATTAATGACTTGTATCGATGGGTGACTAGAACCTTTCCAGCTCGCCCAATTCATTGGCTCTACGGGCCAGCTGGGTCTGGGAAGTCCGCGATTGTGCAGACTTTATGTCGACGTTTACAGGAAGAGGGTCGCCTTGGGGGAAGCTTCTTTTCAAGCGGGACCACAGCACATGTGGCAATGCGAAAGTATTGTTCGCGACACTCGCCTACCAACTTACGGTTCATGATGCCACTTTGAAGGACGTAATTGCCTGCAGCATAAAGGATGATTCATCTTTCGTGGGGAGGGATATGGATGTTCAGCTAATGAAACTGATTGTTGAACCAAGCGTGTCACTCGAGAAGGCACTCGAGAAGGCACTTGAGGCACTCGAGAAGGCATTCGAGAAGGGTGTATCCAAGAAGGAACTCGACAAGGCACTCGAGGAGGCAATCGAGCAGGGTGCCTTCCAGAAGAGTGCACTCGAGGCACTCGAGAAAGCATTCAAGAAGAATGCACTCAAGGAGGTGCTCAAGAAAGCATTCGAGGAGAAGGCACTCAAGAAGGATGCATCCGAGAAGAGTGCATTCAAGGATGAACTTGACAAGGCACTCGAGAAGGCATTCGTGAACGGTGCTTTCCAGAAGAGTGCACTTGAGAAACCCGAGCAAACATTCAAGAAGAGTGCATTCAAGAATGCACTCGGGGAAGCATTCGGGGGTGCGGTCGGGGAGGCACTCGACGAGACACTCGGGAGAAGTGCATTCAAGGAGGACCTCGACAAGGCACTCCTCTTGGAGGAACTCGACAAGGCACTCAAGAGGAGTGCATTCAAGGAGGAACTCGACAAGGCACTCGAGAGGAGTGAATTCAAGAAGGAACTCGACAAGGTACTTGAGGAGGCAATCAAGAGAAGTACCTTCCAGAAGAATGCACTCGAAGCACTCGAGAAAACAATCAACGAGAGTGCACTTAAAGAGGCGCTCGAGAAAGCATTCGAAAAGAGTGCATTCAAGGAGGAACTCGAGGAAGCACTTGAGAAAGCATTCGAGAAGGGTGCCTTCCAGAATATTGCACACAAGGCACTCAATCGAACATTGAAGGAGAGCAAGAATGCACTCGAGAATGCACTCCAGAATGCACTCGAGAAAGCATTCGAGAAGAGTGCAGTCGAGAAGAAGGCACTCGAGAAGGCACTCGAGCAGGCATCCGGGAAGGCACTTAAGAAGGGTGCATTCGGGAAGAGTACATTTGAGAAGAGTGCACCTCTGACGCTCCTCATCGATGGCCTGGATGAGTGCGACAGTGAACAGGCTCAACGCAAAATATTATCTCTTATTGGACACATTGCCCGGAAACATCCCTCCACCTTTCGCTTTCTCATTGCCAGCCGACCGGAAGCCCATATTTGCAAAGCTTTGAAAGAAGATCATTTTCTGACACCCTTGACTGCACCAATGTTGAGCAATCATTTGAGGATGTTCGAACGTACCTCCGTGATGAGTTCAATCGCATTTATAGGGACCATCCAGAAACTATGGGGAACATTCCAAAACCATGGCCGCCGACAGCCATCTCAAACTTCTTGGTGGATAAATCTTCGGGTTATTTTATATATGCATCCACCATTATCAAGTTCATAGATGACGAGGACTCTCGACCCACAGAGCGGCTAGCACTTGTTCAAAATCTTGTGCCGGATTCGGATTCTGATCGCCCCTTTGCGGCTCTCGACCAGCTATACACCCAGATCCTGTCGAGAGTACCCGTCCGATATCACGACAAACTTTGTGCTATCTTATGTGCCAGAGACAACTTCGAGCTGTCCATCGAACAGATTGAACAGCTTCTCGAGCTGGCGCAAGGCGATGTTATGTTAATCCTGCATCGCCTCCAGTCTCTCCTTCACATTGAGTTCCATACCATTCATTTCTACCATGCCTCCTTTCTTGATCTTCTACACGATCCAAGCCGGTCGACGATGTTTCATATCGGTTTACACCACCGCATACAATTAGCGCGCTCGGTCCTGAAGGCATTTTCAATTTCTTCTAGACCCCAGTATCGGCATGATGGGGTTATGGATGTTGCTTGGTCTGTAGTCTTGCCTTTCAATATTCCTGCCTTCACCGTTTTGATTATGTGGCACGTAGGGCGTTACAGAAACCAGGCCAGACAGTTCCGCCATGGATGGACTATATCCTTTCGATGCCACCTTCCGTGGAGCTTGTTCCCTTTGTTCGACTTTTCAAGCCTGATTGGCTCTGGTGGGATGACCACTCTGTCACTGAGCGCAATGCCAAAGAAATGAAGCGCTGGCTTCAAGTAAGTCTTGGTGTCTCGCTCCACATCATTTGGTTCACAATGTCTTCCTTTGCATAGAAAATTCAACCCATTCCCGAAGATTTAATTCAGTGCTGGGAGGACTACCGTTTTATGGCTTTTAGCGAATACTTGAACCATCAAATATTTGGCCCACTCGGATTCGACAGAAACGCACCCGAAAGCTCGTGGAGTAATCGGTGGCTGTGCTATCTAAGGCCTGAAATTACTTGGGCCAACTTGAAGTTAAACAGTGGGTGGCAAATTTCGAAAACATCCCGCGAGGTTTTATCCCAATCTCCCATGCTTTTTCATATTATGTATGTCAGACAGTTGCTCAATCATCACCAAGACACCGGGAGCTATGGACATTGGCCTCTATCGGCAATCCAGATTCTGTTGGATCTATCCTGGGATGATATGAGGGCAGCATTCTGTGCCTTACGCTCAATTGCCAATGAAGACCCTGTGGAGATAGGCAGGATGCTTCTGGCCCTACCTCAACTTTCCTTTGAATTCCACTCTAGCCCTTTTGTATCTAGCGCTTTGGCTCGTGGCCTTTTGCGTTTTATTCAGGAATGTGGTAGTAATGAAGCACCTCCATGGTCACAGTCAGTGAATCTTTTGCAGTTGCTGCGTGCACACGCATATGATAATTTACAGGCGTCGCAACCGGTACCTTCAATGGGGAAAGTATATCAGATCTCTTCCACACTCAAACCCAGAACTTCTATGTGGAATCCGAGAATTCGTTCCGTCTTGGGATGCCGACATCGTTCGCATTTTGAGACCAGTCGAGTTTCACGATGTTTTGCAGTGGCTCAAGGTCAGTGCCAATCTCACATAGGAAGGTAATGACTCACAAATCATCAGATGTCTCCCAATCCACAAGCCGATTTAATTGCGCGTTGGCAGGGATATTTAGAGATCGCCAGGGGTCGACGGACATCCAACGAATGCGACGACAAACTTGAGGCAAGGTGGAAGAACCACTGGGAGAAACAGGAGGAATTCTATATCCCCTCTCCGGAATATGTTGGCAAAGAAGCAATCTGGGATGCTGTTGCAGAGAAAATTCGACGAGCATGGCACAAGTACTTGCGGTTGCCATAAGTGTTGGCGCCTAGTAATTTGTGTTTTTTGAGACAAGTACATCACATTTTGATTCAAACCAAAATGTCACTGGGATGGATATGATGCCTGCAACGTACTCGTCATACTGCACGGATCAAACTCAAGTGATGCGCCATCAGGATCGGCCAAATTTGATGTGCAAAATGACACACACTTCCTGGCCCCCATAATCACATGGGTCAAGACCTAATGTCACCAAAATATAGACCTTGACTATTAAACACATCTTACATGGTAAAATGAACCAAAGTGATACACCAACAGTTGACAGCGTCAGTTAAGGAATTTCCTTATTTGGCTAAAAACGATGGCATATCAGCAATACTTGATGGCATCAGCACTGTCATCATACTTTTTGAACATCTTCGATTATCCTCCTGTGTTTTTCCAAGGTGAATTGTCCTCTCCTCGGCTAAAAACAGCGAAATGAACCCTTATTCATTGTCATACGCCAAGACTTATTTCGACCGCAAGTACAAGGGTATGGAAAGGAAGGAAGAAAAAGGACGAAGCAGGATTCAGATGAAGATTCAGACAAGGAGGATTTAGACAATGTTTCGGACGATGTAGATTGAAAGGAAGATATATCTCTATGCAGAATGAAAAGGTACCACATTACATGTATAAAGCGAGGTACGTCGTTAGCATTACTGATAATGTTGGAGATTGATGCTGTTAGGGGCGCATCAATGCTTAGTGATCCGACCGACCGACATCAGTCAGCCCGAGGTTTCTTGCTCAGCAGCTGAAGGACTCAGAATTGTGTAGAATATTCTAGTTAAATGGCTAATAGGTATATAAACTGTGGTAGTTAGTAGGTAGCTCCTCACGAGTTTTTTACCCAGTCGCCTAACAGCGCCAAGTGTCAAGCTTTCGGCTAAATTTCCAACAGATAACCTTGAAGTTGGTCTACAAGATGCGAAAGTACATGGAATCTAAGACAAGAGTAGTTCTGGCAAGGTCCGGTTCAGGAATCAGTTCGAACCTGAACCGGACCGAACTGAACGCTGTATTCAGGTTCAGGGTTCAGCGAATTGCTGAACCAGAAACGCGAAGTTCGGTTTGGTGTTCGGGGCGAGGTGGTGGCGTTCCAACGCCGAACCTGAAAATTGACTAGGTGAGCGATTTTCAGACGATTTGGTTCACTTTCTCGCTTCGAATTACCTCAGATTGTGCATTTCAGCGAGTGATATGTCTTCGCCTGCACCTTTACCTTCCCTTCGAGAAATTCCGGGCGATCTTGAAGTCTTTGGGTGACAGTTTGTTGTGCAGTAGTCTGTCAACCATTTTTGTGAGCACGATTCACTGTCTGCAGGCTTTTCCACACCGGCTAGCACATTCTAAACACCTTTTTGGGCCACAAGAATGCTACAAAATATCAGTCCGTAATAATTTGGATGATATTTGGGCTGCCCGAGAACACCGAAATAGGTCGGGTTCGAACGCGTTCGGACGCGGAACGGAACCTGAACGCGTGTTCAGGTTCGAGGTTCAGTGCTTGCCCGAACCGAACCTTGCCAGCACTAGACAGGAGATGATCACAACGGCATTGATACGGCGATTGCGGATGCATATGAGCTCGAGCCTACTCTGTGTGAGACGCCGACAAAACACAAGCCAGCTCGCTGAAATCGAGAATGATTGGTGAGTCGAAACACAGCAGACCCAAAAGATACACCAGAAATCGGCCGAGAATGCTGTTGATTGCGCGAGATACAAAGAAACGCCACGCGAGAGGAGGAATCATACATTGGTGCAGCTTATTGGCTGTGGGTCCAATGCAGAGCGAAGTCTTGGGCTTAGTGCCACGAGATTGCGAAAATCAAGTCGGTGGAATCTTCGCGGCAAGGCCGCCAACTCAGATCTTGCGCAGCCAGTCACTTGCCGGACAGTTGACTCACGCAAAGGAAAATCGGTCATTCGGAAGGTTTCATTTGGCCGGAAATGCTTTCAGATTAGGGTCGGTTTTAATCGGTCTCGACCGATTGGCCATCACCCTGGGTTGCCTTCTGTCGATACACGCGCAAATTACTGCATCGGTGGATTCAACTGACGCAGAAGCTTTTCTAAGCCTTGCAGCCATCCACTGGGTGCATTTTAATGTCAGACGAGGTTACGACCAGAACAACTCCAACTTGAGAAAGCGACGCTGCGGCTCGGCAACTACTAGTTTGAGCCGCACTGAGAAAGAGCACAGGTAATTTGGCGAGGATTCCACCGTAGCGCAGGGCAAGGAAACTAACACGCGAATTAATAAATCTGGGCCCCAAATAATTGGAAGGCCCGCGTACCCATAGGGCGGGATCGTGCCCCATACAGGCTTGCGATATAGCCTGATCTCCTCTGGAAGGAGCGTAGCACTGGGAAGTGTTCATGAGACAAGGAATTGGAAGAAATGGTATGCTCACTATTCCCACAACATTATTGCGAATGCAACAGAGGCTGAAATCGCAAATGCTACTGCATAACGAATAAATTAGAGTGTCAAACGCACAGATAGAGGAAGAGCGTATACTGGGCATTTGCGGCCGCAGAGGGATCTGTCTTCGGGTTATCTAGCCCTGAGATACCCAGCGAGACCTAGCGGGAGAGTAGGAGAAGTGGCCATAAGCAGGCGCGCGAGCGACATTGGACAGATTTCCTTAATATACCGAACGGATGAGCCTCTACGACAAACCTCTACGACAAAATTAAATGATGCTGTCGCTCATATAATGTGACACACTTCAAGGAAACCACCATGTGCTGCGATATCTAAAGAGAGGAAATCCAGTGCAGTTCGTGGCGTTAGAGTATCGCCGGCCCAAGTAGATTGATCATTGTTGATTGGTTCAACAACTGTGTGAACAGTCCACCAGGCTCGCGAATGTATCCCTGTGCCTGTTCTCCCAGTCTCACTGCATAACTATGGATACTTTAGTCCGAGGATACCGACTTTATAAAACATTGAATCCCACGTCCGTCGTTAGTCAAACTCGGAGAGGTCAATTATCAAGAAACACAATGCTCGAGCGCAAGATAACGACGACCGCCGTTAATGAGTACTATCCCAGAGATATATGCTCCGTGGCGTATCCAGAAGATCAGGAGATAGTGCCCAGAATCCAGGAATTGAGGCCCAGGCAGCAGAGGAGATGTCACTGGTCATTTTGGGTAAAAATGACTAAAAATGCCCCAAATGGCCAACTTGAGAGCCCCCGTGCGACATCAAATATGCCTCTATTCTGTTGGACTGAAGTGCGGCTATGCGTTACTTTTCAAGTCCTTTCATGCTGTGATGACCACTTTTTGATAGCATGCAATTCCACAAAGTTGATTTTTCAGAAAACAGCATATTATTTTATTTTGAGAGCATTCAAATGCAGATGAAGAGGAAGAAGAGTTTGTTGGCACAATCGAGGGAGATGAAGAGCCAGTTGAAAATATCCGACTACCGTCATCTTTCGTACACTCCCCGGCCTGGTCTGCAGCAATTTCATTCCGACTGCATGGCCCTTCGTAAAGCCCTCGGTCCAGTCACTTTATTTATCATTTTCACACGAACCCACGCTGGCCAGAAATTACCTCCCAACTACAACCTGGGCAGTCTGCAAATGACCGCCCTGACTTGATTGTTCGCATCTTTCAGCAATATCTATCTGCATTCATGAAAGACATCTGGGATTTTTTTGGACCTCTTCTCTACTACATTCGAGTCACAGAATTTCAGAAACGCGGTCTCCCGCATGAGCATATAGCACTTGCTCTC
This sequence comes from Mycena olivaceomarginata, assembly GCA_029378375.1. Lineage (NCBI taxonomy): Eukaryota > Fungi > Basidiomycota > Agaricomycetes > Agaricales > Mycenaceae > Mycena > Mycena olivaceomarginata. The sequence continues at coordinate 91,767 of JARKIC010001593.1, forward strand.
AAGAACGTGCCTCAAACCCCTGCAGAGATTGATAAATTCCTCCGCGCAGAACTTCCTCGGGCTTCTGGTCCCCTTCGGGAAGCTGTCAAGCGCCACATGACCCATATCCACGATAGCCAGTGAGTTCTCTGTCTGCTGATGTGTGCCCGTCTCGCTGACCTGCCGCGATTCTCCACAGCTTGTGAGTTCTCTCGTCTGCTGATGTGTGCCCTCTCACTGACCTCATGAATCTCCCTCCCATAGCCAATGAGTTCTCTCCTCTGCTGATGTGCTCGTCTCGCTGATCCGCCCGATTCTCTCCTCCCACAGACGGTGGGTTCTCTTGTATGCTGATGTGTGCCCGTCTCGCTGACCTGCCACGAATCTCCCTCCCACAGCCATGAGCTCTCTTGTCTGCTGATGTGTGCCCATCTTGCTGACCTGCTGCAATTCTCCCTCCCACAGCCGGTGAGTCCTCTTGTCTGCTGATGTGTGCCCGTCTTGCTGACCTGCCGTGACTCTCCCTCCCACAGACAGTGAGTTCTCTCGTCTGCCAATGTTGCCCATCTTTCTGACCTGCCATGATTCTCCCTCCCACAGGCAGTGAGTTCTCTGTCTGCTGATGTGTGCCCATCTTGCTGACCTGTCGCGATTCTCCCTCCCACAGGCGGTGAGTTCTCTTGTCTGTTGATGTGTGCCCATCTTGCTGACCTGCTGCAATTCTCCCTCCCACAGCCGGTCAGTTTCTCTTGTCTGCTGATGTGTGCCCATCTCGCTGACCTGCCACGATTCTCCACAGCTTGTGAGTTCTTCGTCTGCTGATGTGTGCCTGTCTAGCTGACCTGCTGCAAAATTCCCTCCCACAGAGCGTGAGTTCTCTTGTCTGCTAATGTGTGCCTGTCTAGCTGACACTCGCAATATTTTCCAAGATCAGTACAAGTCACGCGATACTGTGCGCATCGTATCATGGCTATGATGATAAATTAGATACCCAGCACGATTCACTTCGTCAAAACCATTGCAATAAAAACTCTCTCCTGTGAAGGTAATCACTCAAGTTTGTATCCGCATCATCTGTTGTACTGGCTGAAAGTACTTGAAAAAAGGACCAGCTTCACATTTGAGTTTCCAAGTTGAATGTGGCCAACTCACCCCGACGATTGCGACACGAGAAACTGAATGAACTAAACTGTGAATATGGACACTTTCCCAAGTACTTGAAGCTGGATCCCGCTCGGGGCCATTATTGCGCATTCCAAAGGGCATTCAAGCCTTTACATTTTAAAACGTGATCGCATTGACAAGCTTTACATTTCGAAACGCGTGACTTGACATCATAATCCCCGCCCGAAAAAGAAAGAATTTGCAGGAATGGATGGCCCTGATCATTGGAAACATTTCCAGCTATCCAGATCTCGCTCGGGGTCATTATTGCGCCTTCCAAAGGGCATTCATCCTTTACATTTTGAAGCGCGTGATCACAAAGCTTTAAATTTTTGAAACACGTGACTTGACATCATAATCCCGCCTCTTCCCGCCGGCAAAAACGTGACACCTGAGCAAGCGCCGAACGCGCGATTTGGGGTTTGGGTATTTGGGGAGGGGAGAGGCACCCTCAGCCCAGTCGAAAAAAACTTTTCGACCCGATATCCGATTTTCTAGTCTGATCTACTGGCAGCTGTCACAAGCACTGCATTTTCAGTGTCTGGACCCAACTTAGCCGAGAGATGCAGTGAAGGACCTCGCTTTTTGATGCGAAACGTGACCGTTTCCCACGCCCAAATTGGGTCGAGCTTCACAGTTCACCTCCTCAGGGTGTCCTCCTGCTAATTTGAAGTCTGGAAATACATTAAATTACTTGAATAAGTACGTTGGGTAGATTTCACAATTTCTGAATCAATATTTGGGGTATAATTTGCTGTTATGCGAGATACACAAATATTGATCCTACTTCGCATTTTCTGCCCAATTTTCCTATGGAAAAAGGCTAAAGGGTAGGGGAATGCTTCGTCAATTTTCGGAACAGCAATTGCGTTATGATATCGCATTATCAAGCCCTGACATCATATCTGCTTCCAAGAGCAAAAATAGAAACCGTCACACAAATTATTCACACACAATGTCTTCAATCATATCGAACCTACAGTGTTCCGAGACACCATTTTGGCAACAAAAGACTGTACGCATCTTAATTTACATGCTTCCACAAAGTGACCATAGTGTTTTCTGGCCCTGAGTTCAAGTTAGAAATCAAGCCGCCCATGGTTTTCATCAAGCCAGGCCAGGCCATCCTGCCGGCTTCACTTAACTCTGGCTTCTGGCTTGAGATTTCTTAGGCTATGGCTCCCACCAGTACGTAAACTTCCACCGATCAAGTTCGAATTTTGGGCAGATCCACTTTTCGGTGAATGTTTTACATTTTATTGTTCAGCACTCATTTTTACCCTCTCTATGAAATAGCGTGGTGTCTGTCTGAAGCCTTTTAAAATTGGCTTTTGATGATTGGCTGCAACCTCTGGATAGGCGCAGCTTTGGAGTTGTGGATACCCGCCTGGCTTTGACGCCCAGAAGAGATGCCCATTTTGGGGCTCTCACCACTCAAAAAGGCTTCAGACGGACAGACAAACATGCGTGATTTTTCAAAGAGAGATGAAACAAATTTTCGGAGCTCGAAACACAAACCATGTCCAATCGCTTAAATACTCTCATTTCTGCACTTTAAAAAAAAAATGGGTCATATAAATCTTATACTGCTCGATCAGAAATGGGTATTTAAAATTCTGAGACCAGGGATCTCTCAAAGGGACCAAATAGCTCCCAGCATGTGTCAATCTTAAGAGCACGAACAATACACCCATTGAAAGCCTGTGACATTGGTATCAGGACAGTGTGGCAAGAAACCTCTACCTCCACATTACAAAGGGCGCGATGAAGGATTATCAATCCGAATAATGTGATCCATGTGTAAGTTGCGTTGGTTTTTGGGAACAGTTCACTTGACTCATGAGCGGAACTTGTCCATTCATTTATAGACATTTTTTCAATTGGATCTGGCCTCCAATAGTCCAGGGTGAACTTGACCACTTCACGGAGCGCTGAAACTCCCATGTTTATTCGGCCGCCAGCATAACAAATTAATTTCATGAGGAGGTTGACCAAACGAGCTCTATGCGCACCCGTTCTTTACAAACTACAAAAGCCCCACTATCGACCATTATGCAAGGGACCTGACACAATACCAATATATTGAAGTCCAAAGATTATCAATACTTGCTTTATCAACGGGAATCGCAATTTTATCTTGCCCGCGTAAACGGGCAATGAAGTTTTCAATTGAAAATTTTACTGGGGCTTGAATCCCCCAGGATCGAACCAGATTAATACCCTCAATCTACCTTAATTTTTTCAATGAAAATGCGCTAAAATAATCTGCAATGACACCGATTGAGCTACAAGTAGCCGGTAAAGCCAACTGGATTTCCCATGGGGATCGGAACCAAACCAATACTAAAGCTGGTACTGTCCCGCACAGTCATTTCTCTGCAGGTGGTCCTCCCCAAGCCTCATGGCAGAACATCAGATCATCGATTGTTGCGAACGAAATGAGCAAATCTAAGAAAAGAATACCGTTCAAATACTGGGCGATCTGGATGCAAAAGACACAAAAAGATGTGAACGAGGGCGAAGCAAATATTACCATTTGGGGCAGTGTGGCGGGAAGTATGCTAATTAACACAAAATTTTAGGAGTCCGAAAAGGCTTGTAAAATAAAGCCTATTTGACCTGGTTGACCACAATCCCTGAGTGACATATGCAGATGGCTCTTCTCTGACCCCGTGAGGCCCAGTAGGCTTCCAGCGTGTGGAAGAGCTCCTGTGCCGACGCCTTCCCCACGCCCGCTCACCTACAGCACTAGCGGCGCTCCCCTGCGTGCGCGCCACTCCGCATGAGGTAATTCCATATAGCTGCCTTGCCAATGCCAAAATACAGAAAATATTGCACAACTTGATCTGCGGTGGTTCAATTTTTTATGGGTCTCTCAGAGTACTCATTCCATGCCCACGAACTTGATTCCACCAAGAATCTCATACCCATTCCACTTTTGATCCAGACACAGAAAATTTTTACACTACTTGAGTCACTGGTGGTTAAATTTTCTGTGGATCTCTCAGAGCACTCATTCCATGCCCACAAACTTGATTCCACCAAGAAATTTGTACCCATTCCACTTTTGAACGAGGACAAAGCAAAATACGCTTGTGGTGTCGGACCTGCATGCCCAGACACAGAAAATTTACACAACTTAAGTTGCAGGGTGGTTCATTTTTCCATTGCTCTCCATGAGCACTCATTCCATGGTAAGGAACCAAATCCGAGTGATAAATCTGCACTCATTCCACTTTTGAAAGTGTAAAAGCAAAATATTCTTGTGGAGTCAGATCTGCATGCCCAAATGCAGAAATATTACACCACTTGAGCTGTCGGCGTTAAATTTTCCATGGTTCTTCCTGAGCACTCAGTAAAGGTGTAAAAAATATTGTAAAGCATGCAAACATCGGCTGTCGCTTCACGAGATATCCACAAATGTGTCCGTCATCTGTGTCACCTCAGAAGGGGTTCTGTGTTTATTAGCCAGCTTGAGGTCCTCGGCAGGGCCAGAAGACGACAAAAGACTGCCCTGTGAGCCCGTTTGGTGTGGATTTTTCACAGTTTTTTACATGCAGGTCAGAGGCCTCTATGCAAATATGTATTTTACCCTGAATTTACATGTAAAATTGGGCCGATGTAATTTACATCGACCAATTTTGGCCAGCACTAATTGGTTGTACCGAAAATTGGCGAGATGTTGATCTGCAGCTACATTTTCAACTGCGTGACCCCATTGCCCGCACTGCTATCCATTACATTTTCAAAAGCGTGACGCATTACCCCCACTGCAAGCCATTGGACCAATAACAAGACATGCCTTCGCTTCGCTCCGGCAGAAGTGCAGACTGGCGGCGTGTTTGAAAGCAAACCAACTGTCCTTTTGAATACTGTACCACAGGCTCAACGTCTCGATATACGAAAGACCTATGGTCAGTGAAAGCAATTTCAAGAAAAATCATTCATTCACTCGTGGTATCTACATACAAAGATCTGTGCGATAAATGAGGTTTGACCGTAATGCGCAAACATTACTTTTTTTTGCCGGCTGCAATTGGTTACCATGCGGAGGGTGGAAATATGGCTGGCGGTAAAGATCAGTGAGTGAACATAGATTAGCTGGAAAAAAAAGTACATACCGTTCCATAAAATAGTGGTCGGGGAACGGAGTGAAAACTGACTGGGCAGCGTTGGAGACTATCTGTGGAACACACACCGGAAAGCAGACGAAGGCCGTTAGGAGTAAAGCACTATCAACCCGCCGATATGTTAGCACTGAGTGAGATAATATTAAACCAACTACTGCTCACTTCGCTCATGGGACCCGCGCAGTCGCGACGCTCTCCTTGGATTCACAGGTTAGTACACTTTGTTGAGCTCTTGAGTTGTGTGTACGTTAAACCGTTCTAGCACAACAATGTCAGGCGTCCGTGAATGCATTCTTGGCGGGTCCCGGGAAACGCTTTCAATCTACTTTCCCCAGCTCTTCCCGCCCGTGCGTATTGGTGATTTACTGCGGACCCTACTCATATCTCGTCAGAGCCCTCCGTCCAGGAGCGCCGCCGCCAACTGGCGCGTTTTTGGGTGTCGCTTTTGAATAAATAGGACATGGATTTCTTTCCTTTCGGTTATCCTTTTCTTCTCTTACCCTGCCCCACGACGATCCATGGAACCCTCTCCATCCTCACCGCGAGTTGTTCCGTCCCGACCATCCATCCTCCATATAATTTCTATAGCAAGTGGCTTCCGAATTTTGTCTTTGATGATTTCATGGATGTAATCCCGGCGAGGAGATGCAGGATGGCTGGACAGAATCCAGGGACAATGACCGTATTTTTACATGCTAAGGTCTTCCATCAGGTGAATTCAACCCGACCATCGAACTGATGATCAAGACAATCGCCAATGAAGCACACAAAAATGATAGACTGTCTTTGACTTTTGATAGGGACGAAGTGCCTTTAACATTCACTTCTGCATTACTAGGAGGATTGCTATTATCTTGCAGATCACCCCGAAAAATGTGCCCCTTCTCGTTTGCTCCTCTTCCAATTTCTTATCTCAAGCACTAGTGAAAGACAGAAAATTTGAGAACAATCTACTGGAGCCAAAATTCAGGCTCTTGAGCGCTGTCTTTGCAATGCTGAAGGAGAGAGTTGCTCGAATTAAAATTCAAGAAGGTCTCCGATAACCCGGCTAAAGGTTTAATTAATGAACAGATTCGCGACGTCCAAATCGACACGGAAATTCATATAATGTTTCGATGCCCGGGTACTCTTATTGTGAGCCAAGCAGAGGCGAGCTTGCTAGCCGTGCTAGGTGGTAGGCAAGGTAGATTAGATCAGATAGGATTGACACGTCCCGTGATATGAGCTGTCATCATCGTCTCGCTCTGCTTTCGTCGACGCGTCAGAGAAAGTGAATCTTCTCTTTTGTGCTCGTCCTCTCGCCGATTTTTTCGGCCCACCCACCCGTCCCTTTTCGGTTTTTTCTTACACTTGGGTTGCTTTGGGCTCGTTTCACACCCTTTCCCTTTGCAGCCCTTGGTACGGGTTTGGCTGTTCCGTGCTCCGTCCCGGCCCGTCTCGCTTTCCTGGTGGCTACTCACGTTGCGCCCCGAAGCTCGCCAAAGCCGGCGCAGCCAAAACCCCCACACACTCACACAAAAAAATATCCGCGTTGATTTTGGGAGATGTCATCTCCACAAACCTATTTATCGCCGTCCCGTCCCGTCTCCTCCCTCTCCTTCCCGTCCAGGAATCCGTGTGAGAGATCGACATCTACCTTGCCATGTGGATCTCAAAGATATTTCACCAAGGTTATAAAATCACTGCGTCCAAAACTTCAACGCAAGATCACTTTCATTAACCTGGACCGTATCCTCCGTTGCTCAGCTGAGGAACTTTCCAAATACACAGTGACCACACTTTCAGATGTGATACTCCTCCCTCAACGAGAGTATCACCAACCAATCTGCCGGCTATGCGACGACGCTGAATTCACGAATAGATGAAATCCAAACCACCATCAATAGTGGCGTCTTTGGATGGGTTAATAATACTACGACCTTATTACAGCTGCTTGCATATGTAATGACACTCCATCAATTTTCATAAAGAAGAGCAAACAAAGAGTCACCGTCTCGTCGCGCTCATTGCGAGCCCAATTCTGAACCAATCGACACGATGTTATGCCCGTTCTGACCGGTTTCAACGGGGCTACAATCCCATCATAATCTTTGGTCCCAGTTAAGACTTTCAATTTTGACCAAATCGGTGCTTGCTTCGCTTGCTTCCCTTTTTGCAACGCGTCTGCTGGACGTAGTTCTGAACCAAATTCCCTGCGACTGTGCCCGTTATGACCGCATTATTGAACGCTTTCCAATGGAGCCCACCTTCCGTCCCAGTTACTTAGCTCGCTTCAAACCCTCAACTTTTACTTGGGCTCCAGTGCGCCAACATGACTTTTGCTTGTTCTCGCTGGTTTCTCATCTTTTTTTCTTGGATCAAGTGGCGTTGCTCTGGCTCTGCACCAATCCTTTTTCCTAAACTTGCTATCCAGCTCCTTGACTATTTGTGCTTTCACTCTTTCTCGCCCTTCTCTTCGGTCCTCGCATCGAGCGGCGGACGCTTGAGAAGGTGCTGCGGGCGCTGGGATCGAGGCTTGATGAGGTGGTTGTTGCCGCTGGTCAGGCGGCGCCTCCGTTGCCGAGTGGGAATGAGAATTTGCCCCGAGAAGGCGCCGCCTTCTGCTTTGGTTGCCTCGGGGCGGGAGGCAGAGGCATGAGCGAGGCGTCGCGCTGCTCGAGGTGCGGAGCCACGTGCGAGTTGCAGAGGTACGGCCTTTCTCTCCTTCCACAAATGATTTCTCATTTGCTTTCAACTTAGCTCTACAAAACCGTTGCTGGCATCTTGCCGCGCTACCCCGCGCTGCGCACCCTACTGCTAATGCGCGCACCAGACGCAGGGGGCAGTTCCATGATGGGGCCCTCAGTCCCGCCATCGCCACGCTCACCGTCGATGCTCGTTCCCTCCCCGCCGTCGACACCGCGCGCTCTCCCGTATCGCCCTCCTTGCGCATGGCCCCCTCGCCGCTTCTGCCCCCGCCCTCTCTAGCCAGTGCCTACCACCTTCGCCCTGGCTCCATGCACCCCCGTCGCCGTCGGCGTCCCTTCACCTGCCGCCCTCCCTCCCCTTCGACCTCGCGCCGCCGCCCGAGCTGCACACCTCCGCCGCGCACCCCGACGCGTGGGGATGGGAGTGGGAAGGCTGGGGCGACGCGGGGGACGTGCTCGCCGGCATCGATGCCCCGCGTTGGCGCTGCATGTGATGCAACAGCACAAGTCGCTGCCGACAGACGTGGACATGGGCGACGACGAGAGCGTGATGCTCGGGACGGGGAATTACTATTACCGGGAGTTACTTTCGGTGGTCCTAGCATCTCGCAGCTGAGCGACAAGCTGTGAATGTTTTTGTCGCCGTAATTGGTCGAATAAACCTGGGGACTGCCAAAGAGGAGAGATCGTGACGTGTCTGTGGTTGCTCTAAACAAGACCTAGGATCTAGGGTTTAGAATGGGTTTCTGTTTGCATCGTAAATACAAGTCGATGTATTCTGATCGGAAAATGTGCACACACACCGCGACCAAGGAGCCTAATACGAAACAAAATGAAGGGGGATACTTCAAATGAGCAGAATGGGGGTTGGGTGGAAGGTGGAAAAGAGTGAGAATTCCGATGTTTCGAAAGGATAGATTATTGCCGAGCCTGGAACACGAATTCAGCGCAAAAGGAGGGCCAGGAAACAGGGTAACACCGCTTGATTCAGGAAAAACAGATGCGAAACCAGCGAGAACGAGCAAAGGTCGCGTCGGAGCAGTTGAGCCCAAGTAAAAATTGAGGTTTTGAAGCGAGATAATAGGGACGGAAGATGAACGCCATTGGAAAGCATCTGATAATGCGGTCCAAACGAGCGCAGTCGCAGGGAATTTGGTTCAGAACTGCGTCCAGTAGACGCGTCGCAAAAAGGGAAGCGAGCGAAGCCAGCGCCGGTTTTGGTCAAAATTGAATGTCTGAATTCGGACCAAAAGTAAAAATACGCTTGTAGCCCCGTTGAAACCGGTCAGAACGCACATAAAATCGTGTCAATTGGTTCGGAACTGGGCTCGCAATGAGCGCGACAAGAAGGTGACTCTTTGTTTGCTCTTCTTTAAAAAATCGATGGAGTGTCATTACATATGCAAACAGCTGTAAACGCCACCATTGCTGGAGCGTACTCAGGTGTTCAAATGCATGAACAGCGCATTCGGAGGAAACCGTGCTCGACCGCCACTTCAAAACTTCATTCAGTGCGTCTTGAGCAACAAGGTTGATGAGATCGAGACAGCCTTAACATTCCTTCCTGCAACCAATCTGGCAATCAATGTACCTCGGTTGAACAGCAGCGCCCTACTACTCTCAGACGATGGCATGAGTGAGGTAGTACAGGCAATTGCCGAAGCCGCAGTCGGGGGAACCGCGATAAACCCAGCAGGATTGGTAGGAACACTCGTGGACTCTTATGGAGATCTTTGAAGAAGGAGCAGTTGATGTATGAAATATTCGCGGCAATTTGGGTTGGTGTTGTGGTCCTTGGGGCTGGCTTCATAATGTGGGGAAAGTTCAAAGACATTTTGACTTTCAGAGGTGTTGGCATCGGTGAGTACCGGTTGGGCGTTGGATGCTAATGCTAACAGAATTGTTTTTTTTGTTTTGTTTTTAAATGAAGACCAGCCAGGCGGTGGGAGGAAGCCAAAGAATTAGCAGGGTGCTAATGCTATATAGCCACCATTTTAAATGAAGACGAGAAAGGGAGTCAGAGGGAGGAAAAGAGGAGCTATGGAATCAGGAAACTCCGACTAGAAAACGACGGTGGTGCATCGTACACATGTTGCGGGGATAAAGAATTAGAAGATGCAGAGAACTATGGATATCAAAATAACGACATGAGGCGGAAACCTCAATTGAGTCCTATAACGATCTCATAGTGGGTGAGACCGTGCATAGTGTACGGAGCAAAGAAATGTTTCGTGGGGGGTTCGACTCCCCATGTCTGAGTATGTTAATACGACTTTTTGTGTTTACATACAGTCGCGAAAGATTCGGGACGAATTCAACGAAAATGCCAGACAGAATCCATCGGTCATTTTTCGGGTCCAAAAATCAAAAGTGTCCTAGGAGCTCAAGAAAATTGTGAAATTGCTCCTAGAGCTGGAATAGTGTAAACAGTGTTTTGACCGATTTTATGTCAACGACACATTGTTCGGCCTCGTGCTCGACTTCTTCTTCTTTTCAACCCAGTGAGAACGCATTTTGATTTCAGCAGCTCGAAATAAATGCCCTGCATTCCGGATTTGAATGCCCCGCAAGAAAGGGCAAAAAATGTATTTGGCTGTCCTCGGAGGGACAAGGGACCTATTTTGAACACAATGGCATTTCGAACCCCACAATGTTCCGAGTTGTACCAGTCTGCCTACGGCAATTAACCTCACTCAATTGCGGTATAGCAGACTGGTAACTAGGCTCGTGACCCTGTGCCTATGGCAACTTGGCTCGCCCAAGCGCGGTTAGTAGTCACGAGCCTAACTGGTAACAAGTCTAGTAGGTGCCAATGTTTCAGAGAGCTGCGCTTCGATGGAGTAAAATCAGCAGGGAAACACAGAAGTGTTGAATATCGTGTTGATGATCACTGAAGGAATTGCAGCCCAAAAACAAAGATCCGCAAAGACGCGGTTCCAAAGACCAAAGATATTTTACTGATGTGGACTTTCTTTTTTCCTACGCCCAACTTCGTTGACCCTTCACTGAGTGATCTAGAGGCAATGTACAACACCTTCGCTCTTTGTCTCTATCTATCCTCCTCTTTGAGTAATGTATGAGTCGTTTTCGGGTGCAATTTTTCAATGTTAATTTTCATTTTCAGTTAATTCTCATTCTCATTCCGCTTTCATTCTGGCTGACTTTTTCTCCAGTTGCACTACAGAAGTATTCGGTGCGCACCCATGTTCGGTAAGTTTCATTTTCACTCTGGGTTCCACTCTGGCTGACTGCACCATTTTCATTCTGGAGTTGTACAGCACTCAAGTCCATACGCAGAACTGAACAAGTGGAACTGGAGTTACGCGAAACTTCAGACTTACGTATTATGTACTTCATTATTTAAATATGGAATCTTTGTATATAAACTGGATATGCTAGTCCACGGGGAGGGGATTGACAAAGCAGAGGCTCTGAGCATGTTTTGACCTTGCAAGAAGTGCGCTAAATATTTTGTTCGACGTTTCGTGAAAGAGGAGCATGAGAACTCTTGTACTCATGTTCCTCTTCGTCGGCGTTCGCTTCATGACCTGCTGACAAGGAGGATGCAGCAAGACTTGATCTTAGGCGTCTCGAAATGCAGTCAAATGGCGTCTAAATTTGTATTCATCTTTTCCTTGGTACCCCAAAAATACAGACATTTGTCTCTAGTCGCGCTTCTCTCAATTATTCTTCGTCTGAACCCATTTATCACCCCTCCTTGTCGGAATGTAAGAAGCAATGAGCAACGGATGCCTTTAAAATCCATATTGAAATGAGTTATCTGCCAAGAAGGAAAGATAATCGCATCCCAGGGACGAAAGCGGAATAGGAAGCCCGGTTCATGGAGACCAAGCTCCCCACCCTCCCACTCGCCAAAAGGAATCACGACGCAGAAAATCTTGTCTTTTCCATCCCGGTGGCCATCGGCAGATACTGCAATGTTGAGAACATATCCGCCAAACGGAAAGGCCACACTCCTTTGGTTCAAAGGCAGCCGTGAAGCGTATACACGGATTTGTCCGTACTGGTCCTTCAAGAGTTCCTTCATCTGTTATAGATGTTTGAGCTGGCCGCATCTTTTTTTACAAAAAAAAACCCTACATGGACTTCAATTATCATCGTAACGAGTTGAATGAACTCATCAACAAGTTCTGTTGCTTCGGGTTCGTCTTTCATTCTTTAGATGGACGTGGGCCTTTTTTGAAGTTGACTTTCGAGGCTCCTTCCCGTCTCAACCTGTTAGGGTGAACACCATCAGGCGCATCCGTTCCCTGCAAAACAATGAGATATATTGTTTGAGCGTCTAGAGGAATCAAGCAAACCTGTTCCGTATATCTGTTGTATATCACATTATGTATAGCGCAGAAACGATGCCCTGGTGTCGAAGAATCACCGGATATCCTCTCCTTCCATAATGGCGGAGACGATCGTCGTCCCAGCCTCGGGAAGGTGCGGTAGCGTCTCAGCGATATTGGTGATAACCATGGATATCAGCTCGCCATTTGCATCCCTTATGGTTAGCACCTTTCTGCATTGAAGTCAGAAAATAGCATATAATAATGGAAGGAAATCTTACACCGCTCTATTTCGGTAGGAATGCATATATAATTGTCTGATGCTCGTTCGCCATCTGCGTACATATCTTTGACCTGGGTGAAGATTGTGAGTAAGTGGTACTAGGGTCAAGCAATGTACTCACCGTCTCCTTCAGATCAGTCAGACTATCAACGACTTTTGCACGGCTGGCTTTACCACGTTCAGCATTAGACCAGCTTTCGCTTTTTTCAGAATTGACAGGGCACGGTGTATGCTTCAGCTCGAAAGCGGTGTTAATTGTTACCTCCTCGGCAACACAGTTCTCACTGAGATCGAGATCGTCCACAAGAAGAGGTTGGACAGATGCTAAAGACGAGTTTTCTAGTGCTTTCCAGCAAGGATCCAGATTCGGTAGCGCCCAGTACCTGAAAGCAGTCAGTGCAAATTTCGTTATATATGTGTTTAAAGGCTGACTGGAAATCAATGTTCGAAGTTTTGAATTCATACGTTTGACATCCGAGAAGAGAATGGCCTCGGATTCGCCAGCGGAGTTGGGAGGGAAGCGCACAACAAACTTAGCTCCTAGATTGGTGCTCATTTGTTAGATCCAGAGCATCTGTGGACAGATGTATTTGCGAATAATTTCACACCAATCTCGAGATAGAACATGTTTTTCTCGCTCATCTAAACATTCTTGAGTTAGAGGAAGAAAGGGACAAAGTACACTTACCGTGCGGGGCGCACAGGAGATACCTATAACAAACCGAGGTACAAGGTTATATTGTTATAGTGTCTGTTTATAAGAGACTAGGAGATACCCAATTTCTTCTATTGTATCGAAAAAGTCGGCATGACATATCTTTGCCCGAAGCCCACATACAGCGATAAGAGGGAGGATGTACATGCTAGCTGCAATAGAACATTATTTAAAGGTAGAAGAAGAAACGACTAGGACTTACAACAGGCGGCTAGATAAATCAATCTGTACCAGCCTGAACCCAATTTTGAATTTTTGTCGAGTTCACTTTTTTGGCTGGGACTTCTCTTGCCAATTCCTGATAAGAGGGGACGCGCACACCCTTTTCAACAGTTGCTTTCCTCCTATAACAAAACCGATTAGAGAAAGCCTGGATCGAGATAAATTTGCCTACCATTGAATATAGAAAGCAGCTTCGATATAGCTTAACATAAGTTCGTGGTCGTTCACAGTGGTCTGGGTTTAGCTCTGCGCACTTCATCATGGCTTTAGCAAAGGCGGTGGGAGGGGGGGTAGCTGCTCTGCGTCTGAACCAGATTCGGAGACCTGGGTACTAGACAAAGATGTACAGGTAGATTTTGGCTCACTTGAGAGATTCAGGTTTGCAGGCAACAGACCACTGGTTTGAATCCAAGACACACAAAATTGCCATGTATACATGGTCTGGCTAATTTACCAACAAATTTTTGCGAATTTTTGCATTAGGTCACTGTCACACAACCCTGTGACCCGTGACCATTTTCGAGTGTTTTGGTCGGTTTGGGAGGGAAAAGGGAGCACTTGAGAGATTTAAGGTTTGCAGGCAACAGACCACTGGTTTGAATCCAGGACACACAAGATTGCCATGTATACATGGTCTGGCTAATTTACCAACAAATTTTTGCGAATTTTTGCATTAGGTCACTGTCACACAACTCTGTTGGCACATGCAATACTGTCGAATTGAACGAAATTATACGGTACAGTTGCAGGGCTCATAATACATAAGGTCATATGCAGGAGAGACGGTGCGGAAGGAGCAAATACAAGAGATGGTGCGGATGGGGTTGAGATAGGAGGAGATGGTGTGGAGGTTGATGTTGGAGGAGACGGTACAGATGGCGCAGAAGGGTCGAGGCCGCAGGAGACAGTGCGGAAGTGGAAGAATGTAATGAGAGGCAGACGGAGATGGTATAGGTCGAGGGAGTCTTTCCCCGTCTGCTGTCAGGTAAACGTCAGTGGAACGCTAAAATGAAAATAATAATAATATAATGTAAATAAAGCAGGTTATTCGGACGCTGAATGAGGCAAGAACAAGAATCTTTTATCTGGAACTCGCTGGAATTCTCGCATACTTTCCTATTTCGCATTCTTTTTCGCATTTATCCCCTTCCAGCGACCCAGTACAAACCGTCGGAAAACCCCGCACCATATGAGTATGGGCAATGCAATGGGATTGTGATGACATCACCAAGACTTCCGGTTTGACAGCTCTGCCAAAATTTGGTCCCACAATGGATGCACCTCGTACAGACTCAATGAGTAACATCGGCACATAGGTTACAGTGTTGGACATATCAATGGGACAAACAAATGATTAATTGAACAACAATTCTTCCAGGTCCATTTCATAAATTCTGAAGAGGCCAAACTATCTGTATGGGAATCAGGTATGAGGTTCCAAAAATTCAGGCTGAACGGAATTGAAGTGATAGAGTACCACACCCAATTGACTGTCTCAAAAATGCACTGCCAAACACGTCTGATCCTTTCGCTTTCTGTGCTCTCTTGTGGGCTCTTACCAACTCAAATACATTGTGGAGGTCATTTTTACTAGCGATACTTACACATGAGTGGGTTTGCAACGGAAAAAGTCAAGCGGAGTAGCTAGAATACGACTGTCCCATTGAGTGTCCTGTCCCATTGACCCATCCAACACTGTATTTGGGAGAAATACTTCAGAATCCAGTTCTACATGTATTCTCTCGGACATATTTTTTCTTTTCAGCTTCCACTTGAAAACCGTCTTCGGCCACGGTGTTACAGCCCTTGCGGAACTTAGGGCACGGCCGATTTTTTTCTGTTTCAGCAGTTTTGGGCAGGAAGCTGCTGCGGGCTCAATTCTCGTCTGTTTCCCTTGTGAATATACTCAATCTATTCAGAATTTCGATGCGCAGTTTTCTGCGTCTTCAGATTTCTTACTTTGTTCTCCGATCAAATTTATGGCCCAAGTGTGCGTATTTTGGGATATTTCTGGGCAGGGCAGCTCTAGGATGAATATTTCACCCCCGATTGCCCTAAATTTTTTATGGTGGATTTCTATGTATAATCTAATTCCTAAATTACTGGGATAGTGAATGGAACCTCTTTATGATGCCAGGCTACCTGTATTGAAACAGCAAGCTGATTGAGATTACAGCCAATGTCGGAACCGAAGGCGCGACAGAAATTTTCCCAATTTGGACAGATTTTGGATTCCGCGACCGATTCCCATTTATCTCACCCGTTCTGGTCGGATTATCATGGTTTATAGCGCATTCTGTCAGGATAATTCCAGCGCAATTAGTGATAGAGCCGGATTTTCCAGATACCAAATTATTTCTGCCACCTGACATGGGGTCCCAGTTTGAGTTCAGTGTGTTTTAGCATGACAGGTTCATCTCCAATCTGGCTGGATTTTGGCAGGGCGGACTGTCAGCTATTTAGAAAAACCACCAACGCAGTTGGGTGGGGCTGCACGATGATGGGTACCTTCGCGGACTTGAGGTGCGTGGTCTTCTCCAGGTGGTGAACCATCCCATCCTGCATCAGCACTACCCAAGACACAAGACTTGCGCACCTCGCAGAGCTTCGGGATGAAGATTCGAAGAAAAGGAAGGGGGAAGACGCGCGTATGCCCTTGGTTTTGCCGGTGAAGCGAGAGGTCTGGGGAAGGAGAGGAACGAGGATGAGGAGCACAGGTGAAGGCACGCACACAGAGGATCAACAACGGGTCCAAGTTGACGGCCATGATCTAGGGCGGGCTGCTCCTGTCAGCGCACTGGAAACTAGGCTCGATGCGAGACAGCGCACCTTTGCAGCTTATTTACGTCCAGGCGTCCCGCCCGTGCGGCGGACCATGAGACAGTGCCTCATTCTCGGGCATTGCTTCAGCGCCGCATCCGCAACCGTCTTCGTCGCCATCACCTTCCCTCTGTGGCAGCCCTCGTCGCAGCACGCGCAGTCTTTGGCGCGGTGGCAGAGCGACTCGGCGGAGAAGCGCGTGAGGACGACGCTGTCGATCGCGCCGATGCGCGCAAGGAAGCACTCGCCCTGGCCGAGGGACGCGCTGCACGGCTCGAGCGGGAGCACCTTGTCGCGGCAAGACGGCCGGCTTGTGCGTGCGCGCAATCAGGACGGTATCGGTTACAGAAAGCGAGGGTAACACACCTTGTACCCCCCAGGACTAACCCGTATGTCCCCAACCCCCACTTGCGCTGTGAATCGTCCCGTCGTGGCCTGACACAATTAACCGTTCTGTGCAAAAAATCAACGGCGATCCCGGAGGCAGGGATGTACACTAGCTTACCGGGTCCTAGATGCATTGTAGTTGTCGTTGAGGGCGTTTGAGTAGTGTTTTCCATCCGATTTGGGATTGCGTATGGGAGGTCCTACTGAGCAGATTTCGGTCCAAAACTCGGGGTGCAGAAGCAGAGATACAACATGAATAGATGCGTCGAGTTTCTAAGCAATCGATGAAAGATGGGCTCGGAAGAGCGACCACGTCGCGGCGGGATGAGGGTAGGAGAAGACCTGCTCGGATGACGTAACATCCGCGCCGCCCTCGACAATCTCAAAGTCAAAAGTCGTGTATTATGCGCCCAATATACGGCCAATACTGGATGTACTGGCCAAAATTGGTCAACCAATACTGGGGCCCAATATTCGGCCAATATTTAGCCAATACATCAAGTATTGGCCAAATAGTGGTTGCCATTTATTTGGCCCAAACTCCGGTGTTCCGTAGTCTTGTGTTTACCGGGGGGTCTGATTGGAGTGCTCCCTTATATGTAATCTTATGTCAGCTTTCTCCAATTCTCCTCCCTGAACACCAAGGCATTCAAATTACACACAAGTTTTGCAGCAGATACCATTATGATAGACCGCATATCTAACCTTTTGTCTCCTCAGAAATTTTTAAAAAGGCGTAGAACCTATTCTGTTGAACAACGGCTGTTGCCCGGGTCGATCATGTGACTACTACTGCAAAATCTAAGTTGAAGCACAAACCAATGAAATCTTGGAGGATTTTCTGGAGAAAATTCAGGTGAGCTGGAAGTAATATAGGAAAGAGGTTTTCTGTGGTTCCTGCTGTAACAATGTGATGTTAACTGGAAACAAAAGGCTTGTGGATACCAGGAATCGAACCCGCGCGCGCTCCAATTACATAATAAGGCAGCACTACGATCAGGACCCCGCGGTAAGCAACAGACTCTATACAGCGAGGTACGAGCTTGGTACGTTAGAGCGTCTGTCTACGAGAGACTAGGTGTTCCGACATTGGCTGTAAATCCACCCAATATTTCCTGACC
>JARKIC010001594.1:0-109459 GCA_029378375.1 Mycena olivaceomarginata
TGAGATTCCTCAACCTATTCTCTATATTTACAGACTTCCTAACAGACACTCAAAGATACTTCCAAGCTCCTGGTATCAAGGTTCCAGACTATTATTTTATTGGACAATGTAAAAAAACCCTCCAAGCCACCAAATGGCTGGGCCGTGAATTGAACGAGGGACTTTTGCTGGAACTAGACACCCAATACAAGCACAAACATTGCAAATGCAGACCATCCACCACTCGGCCGTTCCTTCTTCCATATACTGGGGTTTTTCATTCAAATCGACAGTCACGCGTCACACACCCCCTGTCGAGGACGAATTTTGGTCGCGGGTCACGCGTCACAGAGGGGTTTGTCGAACCCTCTGAAGCAATGTCACCTCCCCCCCCCCCAGTGGCAAAAAAGGTAAATTTTCCATGGAGCCGTCGAAATTTTGGGGGGTGTCACGCGAAAATTCGACTGCTGTCGAAATGTCGAACTGGTAAATCGGGTCACGCGTCACACACCCCTGTCGATTTGAATGAAAAACCCCAGTAGGTGAAATCTTATGTCAGTGCAAGCAAGCAGAGAGGGATAAGGTCAGAGCTCAGAGGTCAGTCAAGTGCAGTGGTTACGTGGAAAGTCCAGTCACAAGTCAGATTGAGAAGCTAGAAATATTGAGCTGGAGTGAGGTAGATTGAAGTGTCTCAATTTTCCTCATTTATTTACTGCCATTCGCAGAACCCAGGGCTCACATCAAAATTTCATCAAAATCACCAATCCCGACTGGTGCCCCTCCATCCCAGTCAATTCCCCACTAAATCCCCTGAAACATTCACCATTGAATTTATATGGGTGGTTTACAGTGCATAGGATACTTGATTTATTCATTTGGTTGGTTCATCACTTACAGCTATATTCACATCTATGTCGAAAACGTAAAAAATTCTCACATCGCTTGGCTCTGTTGTTCAGGACCCCGGAACCGGTGTCAAGTTGTTGACTCAACACAGACCGAGGGCCACTTACAGGCAGCGGTAGGAAGATTCTGGGACAAAGGACTTGTGTAATAACTGCTATGAGAGGGTCCAGATCAAGGGCAGAGTAGGTATGAGGTGGCAGCAAATTAATGTTGACGGAACGGCGTGGATTCCCAGGTCGCTCCCTTGTCATAAGTCCCAAGAAAAATTTTAAATCTATTATATACGTGCATTGCAGTTATGGCTATCGTCTAAAGTATGAAGGCCATTTTCTTCGAAGGCAGAGTGGCATCAACATGTTGTGAATTTGGATGGCCCGGTTTATTGGAGCCGGATCCGGAGCCGACACTGTTTTCCATCTCAGCATGACCCCGTTTCTTGCCTCTGGTCCCTTCCACCAGTCCTGTGCCCTAGCCTTGAGACAAATGACATCCCCCTTCGTCATTGCCAAATCCACCAGGTCCTGGTCTTGTACGACATGCAGTATATCTGGACCAAAGCTGTTTTGACACATGGATGACTCGAAAGTACAAGCCGCTGGAATTCCGAGGTTCACAGTGGCATGATGGAGGAAGCGATTCAGCTTTGTGAGTGTAGGTATGACCAGTGAAGCAATAGCGGGTTGAGTACCCACTCTGGGTGGTGTTTGCAGTGCCTGGCGGCTGAGCAGGGCTGGACCACCCATGAGCGAGGAGATTATTGTGGCCATGTGCCCAATATCACTGATGTTGTTTGGAGGAGCGGCAACATTGACACCAGCTGCAATGTGGGCAGGGTGGAGGGTCACTGAGCAAGGGCCATTTGCTACACCGAACCCCAAGTGGGCTGATGGATTGTCTCTGTCTGTTTTGCCATCATACTAGTGACCGTTAGCTGAATGATTCAAACACTAGGCAATCTACGAACCATTGTGTGGGCCCACTCTTTCATCATCTGGGGTGTCAAAGGATACAGTGTTGCAGTTTTCGGGTTAATGTATGTGTATCCAGCATCGTGATCATTCTGGTATCTTTTCTCAAGTATGCCCCGGAAACGTGCAAGGGATCTCTCAAGGTCGGTCATCCTGTTTGAGTTGTATAAGCCAGGGTTATCACCGTGAACATCCTCATCGTCACTCCCATCTCGGCCTCCTCTCTACATTGTCCACATATTCAGCTGGATACTGTCAAGCAGAAAAAATTACATACACGACTCCAGTGTTTCTGGATCTCTACCATATCCACAAAGATTGTCACCTTGGTTGGTGATTTCTTTGGCAAAGGCTTTGTATTCCTCCAAATTTTCGATATCCAATGCCTCTGTCTTCCTAAATGTTGGTCAGATCTAGAACTTATGGATGTGAAAACTTGGACTTACTTCGTTCCTAGCAGTTGACGGTCGTCAGGAGGGTGTAATCCGTCTGGCAAGAGATGGCAAGAGATGGCAAGAGCTTGCGGTCCTGCAGATCTGGCATATGTGGCCCGTATGGCCGCACATCGCCAGATCCGCCAGAATTACAGGTCCGATCATTTGCCTTAGTAATGATGAAATCAGTACGGAAGGTCCGTGCGCATCAGCTATTACGGCTGAAACTTGGTTGACATTGATGGCCTTCTTCTCCCACCATTTCCCACTGCCCTCTCCCCTCCCTCCAGTCGTGTTTTTAGCATCTGCTGGCCACTGGAGCACCATCCGACACACTGAACTCATACTGTAGCCACCAAACTGGCTTCCATCCTGACTGAGCTCCCAGCGTCCTCTCACCCCACAGTGGCGTCAACCGGTTCAAGCCTCGAGATGTCTTCCTCCAAGTCAATCAACATCAAGCCCATCTGGTCGTCCCTTTCACCCTTGACTGAGCTCCCACTGTCTTTACTCTCAATCCATTCAAGCCGCGAGCTTTGCAAGACCTGCAAGTCGTCAGGCCGACATAGCAAGCCCTCAAGTCAACGCATAGAGCCTCAAAGCGAAAATTTCAAGTGTCAAGCCGTCCTTTATTTCAACCTGAGTCTCTGTCTCGCAGCCGTGGGGGTCTGTTGTACTTGGTCACACTGAGGGGTATGTCACATTTTATCGCCTCCTTTCTACATGATCCTCGCATCGATCCATGAACATAACACCCCCCATTTCCTGCGTCCGATGTGTTGCTCCTTCCTCAATTCACACCCCAGCCTGCAAGATTTTGTCTCCTACCATGTTCCTGTATTTATGTATTTATGTATTTATGTACCGCCTCGTGAATACATTCATCTTTTTCTTCCCTGATTTAAAGTGATTTGAAGCTGGGTCTATCGGAGAACTGGGATTGAATACCACAGGAACTGGCAAATGTTCTGGTGCAATACTGGCGCCAGAACTCGCCAAAACATGTTCTGAGGTTAGTAAGCCGATAATGGGGCCAGATGACATTCTGGCATGATGGCGGAGTTGGCTGGTCTGGCGCCAGACGCGCCAGACCGAAAACATTTTCCTGATGGTTTTGCCACTCGGGATTTTGCACCGGTTGAAGCTACATTCCCTGCCACAAGAGTATGGTGAGTGATAATGGAAACAACCTTGACTGAACGAGCTTCTTCCTCGGGTTCGGGGTCAGGTGAAGTTGAAGTTGAAGTCATAATAGAACACGAAAAAGATCCATCTTGCCATTTCAAAACCGTGATACACAACCAAACAACTTGGACTCAGACTATCACTATGAATCACAATGCACTACAGAACATTTTACAACAACACAGAGTCCAGATATCTCAACTTGAGCTCTGCCATCTGCAGCTCTTGACGCAAAATTCAGATGTATGTTGAAATCAACTTTTCTGGTACACAGTGTAAATCTTGTACTTGCCAGTGGCAAAGCGAAATGAGCTCTCAATTTATTGAAAATTGCATACCAAAAAACACCATTCAAATATTCCTATCCATTCATGAAGTCAAAGTCAGACGAGTGCAAATAACACCTGCATATTTTGAACAAGGAAGCTGCTACGGTATGTTACATTGCATGTCAGTGTATACGGTGATACTGAAGTGATCTGTCCCTTCCAAAGCTATACAACATAGCCTGATGCTTGAAAATACCCCCAAGCCTTGTCTGGGGTAATGTTGTGGCACGCACAATCAATCAGACTCAGACATGAGTCCCTCCAGTGGCAACAAAGAAAGGCTTTGATTGATGCAAAGGCTTGTGCAGTAGAAACACCAGTTTGCATACTAAAAACAGTCAATGGTTATCAAGAATGCACGATTTGTTGCTCACATGCTTGATCTTCGACAAGGACCCGGACTTCTTTGGCATGATGGATGCTGCAGTTGTTGAGGACAAGAACACTTTGTGGTCCAGGATAAGGATTTGTGAGAGGGATCTGTGCAAAATTAGCAAGCCAATTGGAATGGATAAACCAACACTTACCACATGCTCCTCAAGAAACTTGATGAAGTGTTCCATATTCACGGAACCCTCAACAATATTGTGTACCACAATACTGTCCAGTGTGATGACAGGAAGGATGGAGTAACACTTCCTGCATATAAAGGCCTGCCTCTGGATACACCCCCGGCCCCCCAAAGTCCAGCCCTTAGGCCATCCTGTTGTATGATCATTCTTCGCTGCCTCGTCAATGAACATCAACATGTTCGGATCCAGTACTAGATCTGCCATGTGGTTCAGGAACACTGACCACTCCAAATCATTGCACTCAAGTGTGTACACAGAAACACATTTCTGTGTTAGTTCCAGCCGGTGCATAGTGTGCAGAAGAGTGGTGATGGATACAAAGATGTTCCGCTGGATCAAGAGTTTCTCTTGAATCTCGTCTATGTATATTGTGTGACACTGCGCTATGAGAGCCAAGACGAACCTAATGTCTGTGCTATTGAGGATTCGCGGGTGTCCAGACCAGTTGGCCAAAGGGTTGTAGGATGTCCCGTGTATTGTGTAATAGTTGAGAGTTTTATAGACAAGGGTCTTTTTCACCCCTAGAACAGTGAATATCTGTGCGATGGAGAAGTTTTTATCAAAGAAAAGCACAGGGATTCTGTTCTTGAGGTCGTGAGAGATGGTGTGCGTTGGCATGGTTGAAAGGTGGTTCCAGGGTCCCGAACAAACAGAGCCAAGTGATGTGCGAATTTTTTACGCTTTCCGCATAGATGTAAGGGCAACCTTAAGCTTGGCGCAGGGCGTGGAAACTAGTGGGGGAATCCGAAGTATAAATATGGGTACTATAATACAGGAGCGAGAATACTACGCACCTAGCGGGGGAATCCGAAGAGAAGAAAGGATGAGGATTCCCACGCTAGGTGAAACTTTATATACAGATTAGTATCTACCCAGTAGCACGTGTCCGGAGGTATCTACAATGATCACGGGCCTGGTTGCATAGCACGTGCCAACGAGAACAGGCGGGCGGAAGGTTGGGGGCATTAGCCGGAGGAATAGCCAGAGCGGAGGCTGGAGCGGAAGCTGGAGCGGAAGCTGGAACGGCCGGAAAGGGGGTTCCCCTGACATCACCCCCCCCTTGGAATACGGTGTCCCGACGTATGAAGCGGATGGTCCTATCGCGCCTCTGGGAGGACAGCAAGTTGAAGGCGGCTGAGGCGATCTGGCAGGGGGCGTTGGGGTAGCGGCGGTAGTAGGCGTCAATGGCGTCTTTGGAGAAGACATCAGAGTGCTTTACCCACTTATCGTGCTCCGGACCATAACCCTTCCAGCGCACTATGTACCAGAGGCTGCCGTATCGGACTCGCGCTTCAAGGATCTCGTCAACCTCCCACCTTTCGTCTCCGTCTGGCTGGAGGACGGGTGGTGGTTTGTCGTGCCGGGGGCGTCCAGGGAACGGGTCCGGCTTTGCAAGCTCGAGCTTCACGACCAGGAAGACCGGGTGGAGCTGGGAGTAACATGGCGGAAGCTCGAGCTTGTACGCACCGTTGCCCACAACCTTCACGACTTTGAAGGGTCCGAGCCGTTTGTCCGAGAACTTGGGCGATGGACGCGTCGTTTTGATGTCGGAGGCATCCACCCAGACCCGGTCTCCTACCTTGATCTCCGGTGCGGGCATGCGCCTGCGATCGTAGTACAGCTTGAACTTGTCCTTGGCTTTAACGAGGGCAGCTTTGGCTTCAGAGACTTCGGCGGCGATCCGGTCACGGAACTCGTTGACGGACTCGTCAGCGGAGCGCCTACCATTTGGCTCAAAACCCATCCGAGGAAGGCGGCCGGTGTCCATCATGAACGGTACCTGCTGCGTCGAGGAGTGGATGTGGTTGTTGTAGGCGAACTGGGCTGCCGGCAGGAGCTCATCCCAGTCGTCCTGTTTGTAGCTCGTGAAGATACGGATGAACTGCTCAAGCTCCTGGTTGACGTGTTCGGTCTGACCGTCGGTCTGCAGATGGTAAGTGGTGGAGGTAGCGGGTTCAATGCCGATGAGGTGCCACAGTTCGCGAGTGAACTCGGCAATGAACTGTGGACCACGATCGGAAATGTACTTCCGGGGGGTTCCGTGGTGCCTCCAGACGTTCCAGTAGTACAACCAGGCAGCTCCGACAGCACCGAGGCTGGTGTGGCACTTGTTGAAGTGGGCCCACTTACCAAGGACGTCGACCACAACCATGACTGCGTCGAACCCGTGGGCCTCCGGAAGCTCAACAATGAAGTCCACCGAGACGGTGTCCCAGCGCTTGTCCGGAATCTCGGTCGGATGAAGCTCACCGTGGGGAAGTTGCCGGAGCGCCTTCGTCTGGTTGCACGTGTCGCAGGTTCTGACGTACTGGCCAACGTGTCAGGACAACTGGGGCCACCAGTAGTTCTGGGAGATCAACTCCAATGTCTTGAAGCGGCCAGTGTGCCCGGCGACCCGCGTGTCATGGTGCTGCTCCATAATCCGGCGACGGAGGTCCTTATTCCACGGCACGATGATCTTGCCACGGAACAGGAGGAGTCCGTCCGAGATCTGCCATTCGGCCGAGCGGGGGGAAAGAGCCTTCCGGTTCTTGAGGAGCTGCCGGGCGACGAGTGCCACGGGGTCCTCGAGCTCCGGCTCGGTTGCAAACACCTTCCAGACATCGCGCAGGAGAGGAATTTCGGGTCCGTCAAACGCAATCCCCTCCATGGCACGAATCCGGAAGAGCTCCGGCCAAAGGAGCGTAACGTCCGAGTTCTCTGAACCGGCTCCGTGGTCCAGACGACGCGAGAGTGCGTCCAGACGGCCCATGAGGCATCCAGGCTGATGGAACAGGGCGAAGTCGAACCGGGACAGGTACAGGGGGCCATCTGGCCTGTTGCCAGTTCAGCTTCTGCAACTTCTGGAAGTACTTCCAAGTTCTTGTGGTCCATCCAGATCTCGACTGGGTGCTGCGCACCTTCAAGGAAGTGTCGCCACTCCTCTAGGGCTCGGACGATCACAAGCATCTCCTTGTCGTGGATCACGTAGTTCCGTTGGACATCATTCAAGCTCTTGGAGCAGAAGGCAACGGGGCACCACTTTCCATCAGTCCCCTGCTGAGACAGAACTGCTCCGGTTGCCTGGTTGGAGCTGTCTGCCTCCAGCGGTATGGCCGGGACTCGTCCGGAAGGACCAGGACGGGCTCTGCGGTTACCGCATCCTTGAGGACTTGGAACACGGCGGCCGAGGCAGCAGTCCAGCAGGCCACACCCTTCTTCGTTAGGTCGAAGAGCGGCCAGGCGATGTCTGAGAACACCCGGATAAACCTCCAGTAGAAGTTTGTGAAGCCAAGGAACTGCAGCACATCCTTCTTGTTCTCGGGCTCGGGCCATGAGGCAACGCCGGCGACCTTGACGGGGTCTATCTCTACGTGGTTGTGCGAGATGATGATACCGAGGTACTCAATCGTCGACTTCTCGAACTCACACTTCTCTGGACGGAGGAAAAGGCGGTGTTCACAAAGTCGCTGGAGCACCTCCCGGACAATTTTGCAGTGACGGGCGAGGTCAGAGTGCGCGATGAGGATGTCGTCCAGGTAGACCATAAGGTCTCTGGAAAGGATGAGGTCCTGGAAAATGTTGTTCATCATCGTCTGGAACATAGCCGGGGAGTTGGTAAGGCTGAAGTACATCACCAGCAGCTCGAAGAGCCCCCAGTTTGTACAGACCACGGCCTTCCATTTGTCACCTTCCCGGATCCGGACGTTGTTGAAACCCCACCGGACGTCGAGTTTCGTGAAGAACCGGGCTCCCTTCAAACGGTTAATAAGATTGTTGATCAGAGGGAGCGGGTACCGGTTTTTCATGGTCATCGCGTTGAGTGCCCGGTAGTCCTGGACAAACCGGAGGGCTCTGTCCTTCTTCTTAATGAAGAAGACCGGAGATGCCATCGGTGACTTGGACGGACAGATGTGGCTGGTGCTCAACCCCTCCGCGATGAAGGCATCAAGCTCCTTCTGTTCGAGTGGGGAGATCGGGTAGACCTTGCAGTTGGCCGGCTTCGCATCGGGATGAGTTCGATGGTGTGGTCCCATGCTCGCTTCTCCGGCAAGGAGTTGAAGGACTCCTTGTTGAAGATGTCCGAGAAGTCCGCAGCCCAGGGCGGAACATCGGTTCCGGCGGGCGCAGAGTTCTGGGCGTAGGCCTCCGCAAGGTGCTATGAGACGGTGCTGCCAGCGCGAATCTCCTTGACGGGGGCGAACACAGTGTACAGAATGTGATCACCCTCTTTGAGGTCGTCCTCCTCATCATCATCGTCCTCCAAGTCCAGACACAGCTCCGGCAAGTCGTCGTCGTCGGCCGGATTGTACCCATCGTCTCCGTGCCACTCCTCGGAGTTGACAGCACAGATAGACAGAGTCGGACCTTCACGCAGCTGTCGGAGGATCGAGGTGGTGAGCTTCTCATTCCTCCGGACAGCCCGCAACTCATCCCGGCAGGTGCGGCACCTGGTCGGGCAGCACGTCATGTGAACTTCCTTGGTCTCCCAGTTGATCTCTGGATTGTGTTTCTGGAGCCAGGAGTAACCGAGGATGACGTGCTGCTTCCTGAGTCGGGTTACGGCGAGCTGGATATGCTCAGAGTGCCCTTTGTAGTCGACCACCATATCGACTACGCCGGTGATGCCTCCTGCGTGGTTCGGGCTGCCGTCCACATTGAGAACTGGGATAGGCTGCGAAAGTCGCCGGACCGGAAGGTTGCGGTGATTGATGTGCTCAGAACCTATATAAGAAACACACAAATAACCCCACTTGACTCGAGAGCGGCACAGAAACAGTCCAGAGACTGTTCCAACAACCAACAAACAAATCAAACGGCAATATATGCACGTTTCCAAAGATCCCGACGAGTTACAGCCCCTAGTACAGGGCCTTGTAAAGGTTGTAGGGAGAGGTTTCGTATCTCAAAGAGATAATAGAGCAAACTGCGTAGAACGTGTTTCTAGACACAGTGGAAACGCTGTTTCCAAACAAGATAGATTTATAGCTTCGCAGTGTGTGTGTGTGTGTGTGTCCAAGCGACAGAGAAACAAGTTTAAAGTAGTCCCGTAGACTCAAGTAAGGCCCCTAGTTTATAGGCCAAGAATGTTCACAGAGCTTTCCCTGAAGAGGTACTTTCTGAGCAACGCCAGCAGTCACGTTTCCAAAGTTTTCCCTTGACGGTACTTTCTGAAACCCGCTCCGCAAACAACAACAATAATGTTTCTTTCAACAGAGTCCCAGGTCCAACAGATTCTCAGAGTTCAGACAGTTTCCAGGCAAAGCCCAAGTGCGTTTCCAGAATAATATATGATTCAGAAACAATTAAGATTTCGACTAATAGTGCTACTCTATAAGAGTGTGTTCGTCGAGGATCCCAGATCAACCCAATGCGCAAGCGTATAGCCTACTAGTTCGGGGGAAGATGCTGTGTCCATCGTAGAAACACACTCGGATACTTATACAACCACCAAGACACTGTTACAAAGCCCAAAACACAATCCCAATGAGTCAAAAGTCCGTTTATCCGTCTCTTTAACCGCGTTTCCGTCGGTTGTTCTTCTGAGTGTCGCCTCCCATTGGTTCCCAACTGTGAGCACACCATGTTCCCTTGCCAATTACGAGGCAGGAACCCGTCAGCAGCACCCCTGTATTATTCAGAGGGTGTGTCGATCACCGATAGATCGGCACTGCATCTCGTTTGACCTGTTTCTGCTTCAACTCAAGTTTCCCCTTGGTTCCAAGTACGGAACTTGATAGTACTCCTTTGTAGGTCTCGGTAGATACCCGTTTCTCTAGGGTTTCCCAGAAAGGGTTCTTGAGAAAGAACCTTAGAACACCTTTAGAGTTGTGATCCGGATCCACAGAATAGCCGACCACCTGTTTCGGTGTATCCGCATCCGATGGAAACTGGCAACTCTGGCAACCGAAATACTCGTGACCGAACACGTCTCCCCTAGCGTCTCAACACAACACAACACATTGCCAACTCCCGTTCCTTTGACCCGTTTCCGTTGTTTAAGTGGATGTTGGAAACAAGTCAAAAGAAGTCCCTTGACTTATTATCTGGCTGCACGTTTCCCTTACAGTTTTCAGGGCGAGACTAGCCAATGGACGTTCTAATTCCTTAGAACGTCCACCCGTTTCTCTGTGGTTCGCCCAACAGCTACCAGGAACCAGTACTGTTGCATAGAAACAACAGTTTCAGCAATGAGCACGATCAGAAACACGCAAAATTACGTGTATCTAACCATGGCCCAATTACTGGCTTATCAGCGGGAGATGACGTACTCCAAGTCGATGAAGTCTCCGGTCGTTCCACAGTCAAACAAGAGCCTTCACTGACATCCGGGTGGCGGTCTCGACAGACTGCAGGTCTAACGGGATGTGCAAGGAGTTCCGGCCTTCGACAGAGTCGATGACATACTGCCGGGGAAGTTGCTGTTCCCACTTTGGGCGATGAACACGCTGAAGCAAGCCTGTCCTCGTTCCTGGCTCAGGGACAGGGGCCTCCATTACTGCCCTCGTTCCCGGCTCGGGGGCAGTGCGGGTTTCCACCTCCGGGACAGAAGGAAGAGTCTCCGTCACTCGGATGGAGACTGGGAGGGGGTGTGCGCCTCTTGCTACTACCTCTGAATCAAATGAATTGTCACTATCTGAATACAGGAGGGCGTAACGATTTGGGGACACAACCGAGGGCACACCACTCACTCAGCCGAATGGGGAAAACCCGCCAGGTCCGTTTCGTCTCTGTCTACCGACTCGGCCGGAAGCGAGGCGGAGGTGGAGAGATGGGCAAATAGCTCGTCAAGGAGGTTGTCTTCGAGTTGACGAACGACCTCGTCGAGAACGTCCGTATGCCGAACGTCGGAGGTGACGGGGCATTCGCAGGCAAGGTGTCTGGCAGCTCCGCACTGGAAACAGGTGCATGGGAATGGGCGCATCTGGGCCCGGTCAACGTCCATTGGGACCGCTGCCGGAAGGGCGGGTGCCGCAAGTGGGGCGAACACGACCAGGGCACGTGTGGGCACCGGAGCCAGAGCAGGAGCCGGAAACACACCCGCTGTGCGCGACCGTGGGAAAGCAGCCGGAAGCCGCGGGGGAGGGTTTCTGGTTCAGGCACGGCCGAACACCTCGTACTGCCGGAAGGCACGTAGGCGCCATCCATCATAGTCGGTGAGGTTGGGGGCGGTTCCAGACGTCGTAATTGCGACGTTGATCCGCGGGTCGAAGCCGGAGTGGTACTTGGTGACCCGGATGAGAGTGTCCGTGTAACCGGCTGTTACAGCCAGTTCCTCGAAGTTGTCCGTGTACCGGTAGATGTCACGGGAGCCCTGGAAGTACGAGTGGGACTCAAGCTTGGTGAGGGCCTGGTCCTGCTCGTTCTCCTCCACAAACCGGAGCTGGAACTCGGCCTCGAACTGGGCCCAGGTGGGGAACGGAAACGGTATGGCGGACACGCGCTGTTCCGCCCATCGGGCAGCCGCGTCTTTTGACATGAAGGACATGGCAAACTGGACGAGTTTTTCCTGTGAGACAAACCCATCCACCATGAAAGCTTCCGGAACGAGCCGGTAATAGGTGAGGACGGAGTAAAGGAACATCCGTCCTTGCGTCTGGTCTCCGTCAAAAACGGCCAGAGGATTCGGTCGAAGGACCGTTTTGGGTGCTGGGTGGGGGGCCGAGAAATCTGGACCCGGCGCCAGAGCCGGAGTGGCAGGGGCGGGGCAGGCAGCAGATTTTGGTTGCCTAGCAGTAGCTGGCGGAGCGCATCTTGGATGGCATTGAGAGAGCCTTCGACAGCGGCAAGCCGATCCGCAACTCCGGAATCCAAATCCAGAGTGTGAACACTCGGGATCACGGGTTGCGTGGAGTGTGGAGCGGGTAGCTGGTCCATCGGAACGGAGGAGGGGTCGAGATTTGAAATGGGGGAGGATGGAGCACTGGAGTAGTGGTCCAAATCCGTACCTGCACCAAACTTCCCAATCTTGACCGGTTGATCCCTTGGATCCTTTCTTCTGCTGTAAGGGCAACCTTAAGCTCGGCGCAGGGCATGGAAACTAGCGGGGGAATCCAAAGTATAAATATGGGTACTATAATACAGGAGCGGGAATACTACACACCTAGCAGGGGAGTCCGAAGAGAAGAAAGGATGAGGATTCCCACGCTAGGTGAAACTTTATATACAGATTAGTAACTACCCAGTAGCACGTGTCCAGAGGTATCTACAATGATCACGGGCCTGGTCGCATAGCACGTGCCAACGAGAACGGGCGGGCAGAAGGTTGGGGGCATTAGCCAGAGGGATAGCTGGAGCGGAGGCTGGAGCGGAAGCTGGAACAGCCGGAAAGGGGGTTCCCCTGACAATAGATGTGAATATAGCTTTAATAAGCAAAGTCATGTATTTCTGAAGTTCTTCATAACCGGCTTTCTGGGTAGGATAGTCTTGGGTAGTCTTACACATTGCATGGCACAGAAGCAGACTGCCTACCCACCCACACATTTAAAGGTGTACAAGCCTCTGTAGATCACAGAGATAGTCTCAGATTATATGTTGCCCTATGTTTGAGTTGTGAGGAAACATGGGTTCTCCCATGAGACAATTTTTTTTGTTTTGAGTCAGGAGTCAGTAAAGACTCAGACCCAGATCAAGAAATCAAGGTAGATGTGGGTGTTGAGTCCTGTTTTTTTATTTGTTTTGTAGCCTGGTGGAAGGGGCTGTTAAGGCCACCAGAGCAACCAATCCATGTGATTTTTCAATTCCTTGGGTACAGCAAGAATTTGAACTTTTGGGAAAACCTCATATTGATACAGCAGGATCCACAGAGATGGTGATATAGGCTTTGCTTCTAACAAAAGAAAAGGCCAATCCTTCCTTATGACTGGGCCTGGGAATTGAACAAGGGGCTTCTGCTGGAGTTTTGCTGCATTTTCAAACACTGTTATATCCGTGTCAGAAAAAGGCCGGAAGACAGAATGGACCAGAGATGGAAAGGGCCGGAAGACAAATAGGCCAGAAGTGATACCACGTAGGTGAGCGGGTACACCAACTAACTTGGCTTTATGACGAAGGAAGCAGAAGTCAGACCACGGAGCAATGCAGAGGCAAAGCACGTTAATTTTCAATGGAAGATACAGTAGAACATAATACATATTTATACTGAATATGGAGATAGTTCTAATGCGGAAAGAAGTATGTTAAAGACAATAAGTAAAGTGAATGACAATAAGAACAATAGGAGGGAAGCATAGTTGCATAAGTCATATGTTTGATTTGGGGAACACTCAGAAGACCTTCATTGTGAAAACCCCAAAGGGTGTGCGTCGATGGAACTAGCCAGATGCAACAGCAAGTTGGATCAGATGCGAGCCGGAAGTACGAGTTGCGTCCAGAAAGTGATGTTGGACGTAACAGCCATAAACCAGGCTGGAGTCAGGATGGGGCCATAAATGACCGGAAAGGGATTGGAAAGTGCATGGTCATAACAAACACACCACAGATGTAGACTTGAAACATGGACACCCACATTACCAACACAAATGCATATGTGTTACTGGTGAGCCCCCAGTGCTCACAGTGGGATGTAGACACTCATGTAGATATGATACTAATCAGGATGCATCCACATTGGCAGAGATGCAGTGGTACATACTGCTTGGATGTGTCCTAATCAGTACCATACCTATATGAGCATCTATGTCCTGCTATGAGCACTGGGGCTCACCAGCAATGCATGTGCATTTTTGTCAGTATTGTGGGTGTCTGTCATGATTTGAGCACTTTTTACGATGTGCTCAGCACGAGACAACACCATCAGCCCACCTCCCCACCAGAGGCATATTCTGATTGGAAACAATTTTGTTTTTGGTTTGCAGTGAAAAATTCATATGCAAGGTGGGTGCAAGATCTGGCTTTTATTCATTTTATGGCCTGGCAGAGGGAAGATATCAATGTTTTTGAGGCTGCCAGAATGATAACATCTTTTATTTTTACTTGCCTTTCTGTTGCTTGAATTGTACATCCCTGTATGTATGCACCATTTTTTTGGTTTGTTTGGGAGTTGGTCAATGGAGATCCAGATCAAGAAATCCAGTTTTACAGCCTGGCTGAAGGCAGATGTGATGCCACCTACAGTATATATTCCTCCCTCTAAATTATATGTACTTGTATGCCTCTGAGGATCATGGAGATCATCACCCCAACACTGTGCAGCGAACAACACGTACTACACAATGAGGGAAGTGGGTTTGACTCCCACCAAAGGCATATTCTGTTGTTTGGAGACCATCTTGTTTTTGGTTCACAGTGAAGATTCAGATGAAGGAAGAATCCTCCGAGGTTGGTGCAGAGTCCAGGTGTTATTTGTTTTATGGCCTGGCAGAGGGAAGATATTGATGTTGTTGTTGAGGAGGCTGTAGGAACAGTAATGACTTTTACCTTTTCTGTCAATGTCGCTTTGAATTGTCCACCCACATATCTAAGGTGTATGTATGTACAAATTTTGTTTTGTTTGGGAGTTGGTTAATGGAGATTGAGAAATCCAGTTGTACAGCCTGGCTGAAGGTGGGTGTGATAGCACCTACAGTACACATACTACTTGCATGCCTCTGAGGATCACAAAGATCAGTTTGCACACAATGTAAATGAGTAGAATGAAGAAAATGGGTTTGACTCCCACCAGAGGCACTCTGATTGGCAATGCCGACACCATTTTTTTTTCTGTTCTCCTTGCTTTGGTTTCTACTGCTTTGAATTGTACATCCTACCCTCCACCACATTCAGGGTGTACAAGCCTCTGGGGATCACGGTGATCAATACGAGATAGGGTTATGAAGTAGTGAGGAGATATGGGTTCAACTCCCACCCGAGGCATTCTGTTCCTTTGCATGTGGTTTTTGGTTTGCAATGAAAATTTGATCAGATGAAGAGTGCGGGGTCCGGGTGTTATTTGTTTTACGGCCGAGATGAATGAAAATATCGATGTTGTTGAGAGGGCTGCGGGAACAGTAACATCTTTTGCTTTTTCTGTCAATGTCGCTTTGAATTGTACATCCTACCCTCTGACACAGTCAGGGTGTACAAGCTTCTGTGGATCATGGTGATCGCCTCACATTCTTATGTGGATAAGTTGGAGTGAGGGGATGTGGGTTCGACTCCCACCAGAGGTATGTTTGGAGACAGGATCGTTTTTGTTTTTGGTTTGCAGTGAAAATTCAGATGAATTGGAAGAATTGTCCAAGGTGGGTGCAGGGTCCAGGTGTTATTTGGTTTCCAAAACAGTAAAATCTTTTACTTGCTTTCTCAATGTGCTTTGAACTTTTCCACCTGCACATCTAAGGTGTATGTGTAGTTGGTCAATGGAGATCTGGATCAAGAAATCCAGTGATATACAGCACCTACAGTACACATACCTCCCTCTAAACTGTACTTGCATGCCTCTGTAGATCACGGAGATCACCTCAACATTATATGGATGGTCCCTCCGTTATTATAATCATGGGGGAAGGTGGGTTCGACTCCAACCAGAGGCATTCTTCTTTGGTTATGTATTTTTTTGGTCAGAAGTCGGGATTCGGTTGGTGGAGATTCTTGGGTCGGGTTAAGACAGCGGCGCAGCGGGGTCTGGTTAATAAAATTTATTTGGTTTACAGTCTGGCGGAAGGCGGATATGATATACAGCACCTACAGTACACTAATACCTCTCTAAACTGTACTTGCATGCCTCTGAGGATCACGGAGATCACCTCAACATCATAACGCCTCTCCATTGTGGTAATCATGGGGGAAGGTGGGTTCGACTCCCACCAGAGGCATTGCGTTTGCTCACGTTTTTTTTTGGTCAGAAGTCGGGACTCGGTTGGCGAAGATTCTTGGATCGGGTTAAGACGGCGAGCGGGGTGTGGTTAATAAATTTTATTTGGTTTACAGCCTGGCTGAAGGCAGATGTGATATATAGCACCTACAGTACATATTCCTCCCGCTAAACTGTATTTGCATGCCTCTGAGGATCACGGAGATCACCTCAGCGCCGTATAGATGGTCCCACAGACTACACAATGAGGGAATTGGGTTCGACTCCCACCGGAGGCATGAGAGTGCCACATTTCGTTTTTTTGTCTGGCTCTCGCTTCAAAATTCCTCTCCATGCTGTTGCATCGTTTTTTCGCCTCAAGGCACGTCATGTATGCCACGTATATGTCGAGAATTTCAAGAGACCGAGACGCCGCATCAGCATCACCCTGAATGGAAGCAGAAGCGGAGGCCACGGAGGCGCTCGCATCAGATTCAGAATCAGAATTCTTCGCGAGTACACATACACGAGACGGATATGGCCCTGGGCGCTCGGAGAATGTGTATATGCGGAGAAGGAAGGAACTGTATAGCTACTCTAGAGGCCGAGACGCCGTACGCGTGGT
The DNA here is from genome assembly GCA_029378375.1 of Mycena olivaceomarginata. NCBI lineage: Eukaryota > Fungi > Basidiomycota > Agaricomycetes > Agaricales > Mycenaceae > Mycena > Mycena olivaceomarginata. The sequence goes on from JARKIC010001594.1 coordinate 16,751, forward strand.
GGAGATTTTTTTTTTATGGGATAAGTAAGCGAAATGAGGGAGACAAATGGATGCAGGAAAAATCACGGCAAACCAAACAAAACGGCGACAGACAGCAGACGGAGCACTTGGTTGAAACGCCACGGAGGCGGATCCCTGCGGAGACAGCGGAGGTTTACTGTGGGTGGCCGATCATAGTGGTGCCACTAGGGTGCCACAGACACAGACAAGTGATAGTGGGCAGTGGTGGCGGCCATTAAGGGATATATTCCATTCCCTGTGCAGAATAAAAGAATATACAGAATGGAAGACCAGGGTCCGTGCGCACGCTATTGTGTGATCAGAACCAGTGATTCTTTGACGTGGTACCTCTCGTCGCCCCCGCCCCTCCTTCCTTCCCTTCTCGTCGTAGGTGTCTTTTTATTGCACCCACCCCACCACACTCGTTCTCGATTCAAGACAATCCACACGCTCGCTCAACCGTTTTTTTACACCCTTCGATAACCATTCGCGATGGAAGAGCACAACCAGCAGCAGCAGCAGGCGGGCGTAGGAGGAGGGTTTCGCGACACCGTACCCGCCGTACTCGTTTGATATCGAGATGATGAAGGTGCAAGCGATTGTTGCTATGCGGCTTATTGCGGGCGAGCTGACCTCCTTTCTTTCTTTCCTTTTCCTTCTCCGCTTTGCACTTTTTCTTCAATACCCTGAAGCGCTCAATGGACACCCCCGCCGGCCCCGACTCGAAAAAAGGCCGCTGGTCCCCGTCCGCGTCCCCCGCCGCCCAGCGCCCCGCCGTCGCCGTCGACCCCAGCGTCTACGCCAACTACGGCTACAGCCCCCAGGCCCAGGCCCAGCACCAGGCCGCCGCAGCCTCCCCGCAGATCTACAGCACGCCCCAGCTCAGCATCAACACCGCCGCCCTCAAACGGTGGTCAGCAGCAGGGCGGCCAGATCAGCCCCAACACGATGGCTGCGTTCCAGGCGCATCAGCAGCAGCAGCAGCAGGCGGCGGCCGTCGCAGCGCACCAGCAGCAGCAGCAGCAGCAGGCACAGCAGCAGCAGGGCGGGCAGAGTCCGGTGGTGGGCCCGGGCAGCCCGTATGGGACGTTTAACCCGTATGCGAGCATGTTGGGCATGTACGCCCAGCAGCAGGGGCAGGGCGCTTTCCAGGTGTGTGCCCTGATTCTTATCTCTTCGCTGCTGGCAGTGTTTTTCGTACCTTTTTGTCCGCTGGCGGCGTTCGTTGCTTCCTCCCTTTTCATTTTCACTTTCGTTCCCGTATCTCGCCCATGCCTGCCTTGTGTCTTTCCCCTCTTTTCCCTGCCCTTCCCTTCTCTCTTTTCACCCCCCTCGCTTCTCAATATTGACTTAATGGCATGCACAGTCCCCGAACAACTACTCCCCCCCAGCGCCTCCCCACACTCAACATCCCCGCCGCACAGGCCGTATACGGCTCCCCCGCCGCCCTCAGCGCACTCAGCGCGCTGCAGAGCCCGCTGACAGCGGGTTTGGTCGGTGAGTTTCTGTGTCTTGTCTGACTCTGCCCGAACCCACGCTAAACCCCAAACGCAGGAGGCGCCAACCGCACCGTCTACATCGGGAACCTGCCCCCCAGCGCGAGCGTCGACGAGCTGCTCAACTTGGTGCATTTTGGCCCGCTGGAGAGCATTCGGTGCGTTTCCTTGTCTTCCTTTGCGGTTCTTGTCCTCCCTACGTTCTTCGTGGCGCGGGGTGTGGCGAGGGGATGGCAGCGAGTGGGTGTGGCGAGTACGGGACGGCGGGGCAACGAGCGGGAGTAACGACTCCGTAATTTCGGGAGCAACGAGTTGTGTCCCCATTTGTGCGGATTGTCCGCACGTCGTGCCATTTGAGCGTCATCTCGCTCGCTACGGTCGAGTGCCTGGCGTCTTTCCCGTCTCGCGCGTCTCGGTTCCGTTCGCGTGCGACGCTCCCCGCCCGGTCCCCGACTCGCCTGCCATGCCTCGTCTGCTTTTCTCCTCCCTCTCCTTCCGCCTCGCTCCCCGGTCCCGCTCCCGCTTTCCATATTTTTCTTCACGAGGCGGTCCTTTACTTGCACTTTTACTTTCCTCTTTCCCCGGCTCCCGCTCTTTTCCCCTCTTTCCCTCTGCCTTCCCCCTTCCCTTCCCTTCCTTCCCTCTCTCGCCTGCCTCTCTCCTCCTCCGACACCTCGCTAACACCTCTCCACAGCGTCCTCCCCGAAAAATCCTGCGTCTTCCTCTCCTTCCTCGACGCGCAGACGGCGAGCGCGTTCTACGCGGACGCGGTCGTGCGCAAGCTCGCGCTGCACGCGCAGGAGCTCAAGGTTCGGGTGGGGCAAGGCGAGCCCGGTGCCGGCGCAGGTGGGTGTTTTTCGGGCCGCTGTTTTTCTGTTTTTTTTTTTTGCTACCGATGGAATGGAGGGAGGCGCACCCCGAGCTGCTCCGAGCTGTTTTTGGGGGAGCGAGTCGGGCGGGGGGCTGGACGTGCCTCGGCGGTGTGGAGGGGATCGCAGTCTCGAGGCTGCGGTGCACAGAACGAGTCCCCCCTTCCCTCCCTCCCTCCCTCCTTTCCTTCCCTACTTCGTTTCTATTCCAAAAAAACCCCCCCAACTCGTTCGCTCGCTAACACCCGTTCGTTTCCGGTTCCACAGGTCATGCAAGCCATCACGCAGTCGGGCGCGTCGCGCAACGTGTACCTCGGCGGACTCGACGAGGGGATGACGGAGGAGATGCTGAGGGATGAGTTGAGCCGGTTTGGGTTGATTGATCAGGTGGGTGGCGTTTCTTCGAAGAGGAGGAGGGTGGAGAAGGAGGATGGGAGGTTTTTTGGCGAAGGAGGGAGGGGAGAAGCTGTTTGCGACGAGACAAGACGCATGAGACGAGGGGAGGGAGGGAGGATGATGTGTTGCGTTCCGAGGCCATAGGGCGGCGTCGTGCGTCCGAGGCCGGCGGGGATGCGGTGCTCGACGTCTTGCAGGAGACAGGCGTTCATTCGAATGAGACGGCTGGCGACTATGCGTCGTCGGGGCGCGCACCGTCGTTTCGATCGCGATCTCTTGACTCTCTTTAGGATTCCTATCCCTGACACTTCGAGATGCTAATTCCTCCTCCAGGTCAAGATCGTGCGCGACAAGAACATCGGCTTTGTGCACTTTTTGAGCATTGGGGTCGCGACCAAGGTGGGTGCCGTTTTTGTTACGCTTCACCTCCCTTCTCGACTTCTCGTTTCCGATGACTTCCCGTCGTCACTTCACCTCGTCACTTCTTTCGCTGTCCATCTACCCCATTCCTTCCATCCCGCTCCCCTCCCCTTTTCACTCCCTCCCTCCATTTTGCTCTAAGCTGAATGAATGAATACTGACATACCTCCGCAGGTCGTCAACACCCTCCCCACGGACCCCGCATGGGCGGGCAAGCGCGTCAACTACGGCAAGGACCGCTGCGCGTACGTGCCGAAGAGCCAGCAGGCGGCGGCGCACCAGGCGCAGGCGGCGGCGGCGCAGAGCTTGATGGGGTTCCAGAGTCCGATTGTGGGGCAGAATGCGTGAGTGGGAGTCGGTCTTTTGGTGTTGAGGAGTCCTTTCCCTAGTGGAGGGGAAACGCGGCTGCGTCATCTTGTTCTTCCGCTGCTGTCGCGAGGACGAGGCGAAGGTGTAGCGCGTGGTGGAGTTGGGCTATCGTGTCCTAGAGGACTTGTACCAGTACCAGCGTGCGGCCACCGGCGCCGACGAGACGCGTGGCTTGTCATCGTCCCCTCTACTCCGTCCCTTTCCCTTCCCTCTCCTTGTCTCCTTCTCGTCCATCACCTTACTGACATCCTTCTTTCCAGCTTTGCCTCGCCCATCGGCACCACGCAGCAAACCCCCTTCGGCGGCAACGGCAACAACAACGGCAACGGGTACGCCAACTCGCCCGCGAGCGCGCACCCCAGCGGCGGAGGCGTCAACCCCTTCACCGGCAGCAACCTCGGCGGCGGCGGTGCCAACGGCACCCCGCCCGGCTCGGTGTCCAACGTCAACGCGCAGCAGGGGTCCCCGAGCCAGGGGTACGCGCCGTATACGCCTGCGCCGTTTAGCCCTGATGCGCTCAGCGCGATGATGGGGATGGGCATGTTTGGCGGGATGGGCGGGATGGGCATGGGCGGGATGATGAGCCCGATGAGCCCCGGCGGGATGGGTATGTTGGGTGAGTCTTCTTGTTCTTTGTAGATTCTTTTTGGGCGCGGAGACGTCTTTCGACTTCTTGCTTGCGCGAAGACGGGAAGGGAAAGATGCGCGCGAAGACGGGAAGGATGGATGGACGCTGCTGACTACACCCTTCTTCCTCTCTTCGTGTCCTTCCTGACTGCGCTCCTACCTCCTGTCGCTTCTCCTTCCTTCTTCGACGTCTTACTTTCTTCTCCCCCTCCCTCTCACATGCTAACTTCTCTCTCTCCCTTCTTCCAGGAGGCCTCCCCGGCCTCGGTATGGCAGGCGGCAACCGCACTGTCTACCTCGGGAACATCCACCCCGAGACGAGCACGGAGGACCTGTGCAATGCGATCCGCGGGGGCGTGCTGCAGAGCATTCGGTACATGGCGGATAAGCACATTGCTGTGAGTATTTTCTTTAGGAGCAGGCGCTTGTGAGGGATAGGGGATGAACGGGAGTGGTGGATGGAGGGCGTGCGAGATCGACGTCGTGTACGAACTGGTGCGAATGACGTCGACGTCTGCGCAGTATGGGCGTCGTGCGCCAGGGCGGATGTCGAGATGAATGCGCGAGATGAGCGTCGCGTGCACCCGCTCCACATCATGCTCAGAGGTGTATTATTGCACTGTCGCAAGCCTTCCCCCTTCCATCTCGCTACTTCATTGTCACCATACTAACACACTTCCAGTTCATCACCTTCATCGACCCTGCCGCCGCCTTCACCTTCTTCCAGGTGTCGTCCTACCAAGGCCTCACGCTCAAACAATCGCCGCCTCAAGATCGGCTGGGGCAAGAACTCGGGCCCACTTCCCCCCACGCTCGCGCTCGCCGTACACGCCGGTGCTACCCGCAACGTCTACATCGGGAACGTCGAGGACTTTGAGGTCTTTAGCGAGGAGAGGCTCAAGACGGACTTTGGCGAGTTTGGGGACATTGAGCTCGTCAACTTTTTGAAGGAGAAGTAAGCGAGCCCTTGCTTTCCGGAAGATGCGGGCTGATTACGTCGGACAGGAACTGCGCGTTCGTTAACTTCACCAACATCTCGAACGCGATTAAGGCGATCGACGCGATCAAGAACCGGCCGGAGTACGCGAACCTGCGTATCGCACATGGGAAGGATCGGTGCGCGAACCCACCTCGCTCGGGCCCGCAGGGCTCGAGCGGCGCACGGCGCAGCGCGAGTGGAAACGGGCCCTCTTCGGCGGAGCCTCTCAGCGCTGTGGAGCACGATGGAGAGATGGACTTTGATGTCGAGGCCGTGCAGGCTGAGGCAGAGAGCGCCGACGCTGCCGCGGAAGGTGCCCAGGAGACTGCTGCGGAGGGCGCCGCGTCGTCCTAAGCGCGCATGCGAATGCCCGCTGCCACCGCTATACAAGAAGGCAGCCGCACTCCGTCACTCATTCTTCCCCCGATACCCTTTTCTCTTTGACTCACTCAACTCTCGATCTCCCTCTCTCTCGGCACTGGACTGGAACAATCTGCACAAGGAACGATAAAAGCACCTCACCCCCATCCACCCTCACCCACCTTCACCCGCTGCTCCCGCCGCCATACCCACGAGTACGCGCGGGGGGAGGGGGAGGAGATCACGAAAAACCGCCGGCCGCGCGGACGGGACGATAAAACGAATCGGGCTCGCCTATTATGCTGCTTTTTTGCTCCTTTGCGCGAGCCCGACCCCCTTCGTCTTCTTGTACTTCCCTCGCCCCCGTCCGCCCGCCGGCCTCTCCAGCGCGCTCGCACCCCGAGCGTGCTGCACGCATCCTCCGCTTTTTGGGCTTTTTATTCCATTCCGTTAACTGCTTCTATGAACCCCTTTCTTGTCGCTTATACTATACTGTTGCGTCACTTTCTTTCTCAATTTCTTTCAACAAGTGTTATTGGCCCGGGTGCGGTGATGACCCCGCACCCGCCGTCCCCTCACTTAATTATGCCTCCATTTATTTTTTACGTGTGCGTTTCCTTAACGGACCGTTCTACGCTCCGACCTCGCGTCTCGCCAATCTCGTCTCACTGTCTCTCACCAACACTCTCATCGAAATCGTAATGCGCTGCCCTCGAAGATATTCCCATAGCTTAGCTGCGACGACTCGGTCCTCTCCACTGTTCTCATACACCTGTCATAACAATATCTCGCAATCTCAATTTCTCTCTCTCTCGCCGATGGATGCTGGCTATGTGGTGAATGGTAAGCTGTACAGTACAAACTTGTGTAATACACTACTCTTTTATTCTCGTCATTGTGTAGGGCCTGGGGATGGCTTGAGCGGGGTGTGGCGCTTCGCACCGAATAGCCGGCATTTTGGCGGAGTGTGAAACCACGCTTTGTTGCCATCAATTCCTGCTCCTGACCCCTTTGTTGTTTGTAGATGAGTGGCACCGGCGACTCAGAACTCTCACTTAGACTCTCCCTTAAACTACCTGAACTTGAGTCAACGCTTTATCAAATCACTCAACGCGTCCTCGCCATGCAATCAGAACGATGTGGGTCATATTAAATCAGCTCGGGCAGTGGTTAACATTGATCTTATACAGTCTGTCCCGGCGATGCAGATATGACAATCTCATCTTCCGATGGAGTGACCTTCAAGGTTCATCGCAAGCATTTGGAAGTTCATTCCGACGTATTCGCCGATGCAGTAAACGTGACTCGACCAGATAACGCAGGCGACGGAAATTGTCAAACTTTCGGAAACCTCCGCTGTGCTGGACCTTCTTTTCCAATATGTCGGAAAAATATAAAATCAACAAGTCGTGCCGCCGCTTCGCTCCGGCAACCGAATGCGAACGGACAATGGTGGATAAATTACATGTAAGAAATACAATGCTGGAACGAAATACAATGTGAATGGAGAATTACCGGCGCCCGAAATGTGAACCTTGGATGAATCTTTTCCAGAGAATTAGTTGCTAAAAGAAAATATGTAACCCACATGTATGTACTGGCAATTCACGTCAAGCGCCGGAAAATCCTCTTCCATGACGGGCAAAATCAGGCCATGAATTGTGCGAACACCTAAGCAAGAAGGGTCCAGGAGCAAAGCAGAAAATGGAAATCCGTGAGTAGTCGAGTCGGTGAAAAGCAGCGTGAAGATGGGCATTTCCAAAGAGTGGTAGCGATGGGATCGACCTAGAGAATTCTCGGCCAATACATTGTGCCTCCGAGGATGTTCAACCACGAATAGCCGACGCCAGGAGAGGAGCGAGGCAAGATGGGCAATTTTTCAATCCATTTTACATAGCATCCGGTGAGATAGCATTGACCCAAGAGCACCAGGCACCGTAGATCCAGAAAGAAGGAATTCGTTTGTGCCTGTGGAGCGAATTGAATAAATTGTTGTCCAGGATGCTTGCGTGTAGATTGGGGATTACTGGGTGAGCAAAAAATTTGCATAATGCAGGAATTGCTTGAGCACAGAGCAAGCCGACAGTGGAAAGCTCATCCAGACGTTGCAACGGAACAACACATGCAGAAACTGTTGAACCCAAGAGAGCAAGAGAAAAGTAGTCAAATTGAGACCAAAGAATTGAGCCAGAACGTTGCAGGCCTGGGGCCTCAAATCGAAAGGGGAGGGGGAAATGGCAGGGATGGGGAGCGAGGATGCTGTCCCTTATTCACGCCACGGTGATTCGGCTGCAGTGAGAAGATTTTGCGGTACAGTGGGGGAATAACCGCGGTGCAGCGAGAGATGTGCTGCGAGTCTACTAAATGGAGTTGGGTATAGTCAGCTGAGGAATCGTCACAAATGGAGCGCCTGCAGGATAGCAGAGGCAAAACCAACGGAGATAGAGCCACATGGGGCAATTGCACCGCCAAGCGAGCAAGAATGAATAATAATTAATGCGCTGTGGCCCAGGCAGCAGTTGCTGCGATGAACTGCGACTTGCCAAAAGAGAACTGTGGGCTGGTCTGCTGAGTGAATTGGACTGTGCATACTGCGGCACAGTTCGGGCAGTGAACAGTTGAAGAAATGGGGAAGTTGAACGGACCTAATGGGGTCCAGAAATACGAGGTACGAGTTTAAATTATATTGAAGCATCTGGCTGCGAGAGACTAGTCCAGAAACACGTTGGGGATGGAAATACAACGGTGACTTGGCCAGATGGAGCAACAAAGGTCAGTGGGGCAGTGGTAAAAGCACGGGAAATTGAGCTAAGCAGAGACGAAGAGCAGAGGAAGAGAGAAAGAGCATGGATATATGGGGAAAGAGCACAGCCGAGGAGCCATTTCGTTAAAGAACGGTTAATGACAAGGCCGGATAAGGCCTTGTAAGGCGGCAAGATTGGCCGGCATGATTAGACGCTTATCAGAAACAACTCAGCCCTATAAGATCAGAATCAGACACTTACAAGACCTCTGACAGGGTCATCAGAGACTGATAAGATGATGATATGCGTGTTTTGATCTTACAAGGATCTTATCAGGCGGCTGCCTTATAAGGCTGTTCGGATTTTTCCGACATTACATGTACCGTCAGCCACAGCCTGACCTCAAATCTGTCGATTTTCCGGTTTTCGCTGGTCTCGCGGAAGCGGCCGAAAAATATGTCGTTTATTCTGCCCTGCCGGCCGTAGCAACCCAGATGAAGTACGTGGCCTTACGCAAAGCCGGCTTGACTTATCACGCCGCGCTAGTACCTCGGTCATTCAATACCCGCTTCAAGTTCTCGATTATGCCGCACGACACAACCATAAGGAGCTAGCGAAGCAGCGCGTCTCAGTATCGCTGTTCCTTTAACAAAAGCTGTGTCTGTTTTGGCCCAGATACCTGGCTCAAATGGGTGTGTTTTCTGTTTTAAGATCGTGTCTACCAAAGCTCACATATAGGTCCAGGTGGCATTCTATGATTCGTGGCACACCAATGCCCGGGCATTTCTCTCCCATTTCCATCAGCGTGCATCATTATAACACCACCCACCTGGCAGTTCTTGCGAAGTGCGTCAGGGATCCTAGTCAATGCTTTGTAAACTGCCAGGCTCTCGGGGCCATGCTATCTGGTTCTCCCGAGAAGCTGGCCTGGTCCACCGCCACTCTAAAGTATTTATTCGAGGGTGGCTTCATGACCTGAGGGACAGCTCGAGACCAGTGGATAGTCTTTGGTAGCGGGACATTCGGAATAGAAACTTTGAATCGAACTCCGTGAACATTGGGCTAACCCTACCGTTTTGTATGAACTTTCCATTCAGATTTCGCCGCCGGCCAAATTTCGACGTGCCGATTGCTGTCGGGTTCAGCCCAACCAAAATTCCCTTGCCTCGGTCACGATATGCACCCGTTTCAAATTACCAAATTTAGACACGGGCGTTGTTTGGATCGCAGATCGTTGGTAACCTCAAGTGTTCAACCTTCGTAAACGGGGAAAAGGTTATAAAGGAGAGAAGTACTGGGGCTTTTTTCCATGGTGATTCATGGTGATTTCATCCTTGTGTTGTCTCAAGTAATGCAACTATTGAAACAGAAATGGTGAGGATGATTGTTGTTTGAACGATGCGGAACAATTCGGCCGGGATTTCCCGATGTGCAGTGGAGCGCGGTGATGTCATGTTCAATCACTTGAACTCAACACCCATGGTCACCACTCGCAAGCAAGACGCTTTACAGGCCGTATACAAGGAAGCAGCCGCAGCCCCAGATAATTTATCGAAGTACTCAGCTCCAGAAAACTCAAACTTAAAACCAACCAGCCCCACTCCCGAAGACGAGACTCAGCTCGATGGCGAAGAAGCTACGGAGGACCAAAACGCTGACGATGATTCGGAGCCCCCGAGAAAGAAAGTGAAGATTGAAACGCCGGAGGTGGAGATTGCGCGCAAAGATGCAGACAGTCCTCGTGAGCCAGGTAAGAATGCGTTGCGATTGGTTCAATTGGTTTCCGGGTGCATGGCTTATAATTGAATCCAGGAACGACAGAAAGAGGACACATCTACTTCTTCTTCCGCCCCCCTGTCGAGACCGACGCGCCTTCGTCCCTCGACGATGTGAAGAATCTGACCATGCTTCGTGTTCCCCGTCCGCCAAAGTTCAGCGCAGAGGATGACACACAGCAATCAGGCGACAACTCGGATGAGATGAAATTGCTCACGCAGGGGGCCGATGCTGTCCCTGCCGCAGAGCCGCTGGATATGTCGGGAAAAGCACTACCGCTTGATCACTGTTGGGAAGAAGACCCTCCCGGACCCCGATTCACGCCGGGGAGGCCGCAAAGAGAATTTTTGGGGCGACGGTCACCGCCGTGGGTGACGACCTTGACGCGTTGGAGAACAGAATGGGCGAACAGACGTACAACACGAAAAACGCGTGGTAGGTCTTCGATTAACAACAACACAGGTTGAAACTCAGAAATAACACCTTTTTATCTTCAGGTACCCGCCACGACCCTCCCGCTATCTGCGAAACTTGGATTTCACGGTGCTCGCTGCCCTGGCTGGGGCCCGCAGAGAAATATATGGTGTATCCAGCACTGGCGGCCGTGTTGGCTGCAGATGAAGTGCGTGTTGGTTTCAGTGGAACTTTGTTGATATCCTGACATCACGACCAGCGACTCCGTTTGTGTGCACCCGCTGGAGGTATTGGTCTACGCGGTACGCCATGACCATATCAGTCTTGCGAACGAGTCGGCGCAGCAGAGCATGGGCTGTGCCGTTGCACAAGCGCTCGATACTCCCATAGGATACCTTCAGAGAATGGGTCAGAATCTTCCTTCCCCATCATTCACCCTCGCTGATATACTCGTTAGCTCCTGTTCTATGAGCGATGGCACCGCGGCCAAATCTCTCGCCTACATGGCGGACGTTCCCTCAACACGCATCGCTCGTGCAGAAATGCACCGCGGACCCAAATCCGGGCGTGCACTTTCCGCAAGGAACTGGGACGCGGCGGGCGGGTGGTCGCGAACGATCCGGGAGATGAAATTCATGACGGATCCTAAAGTCGCGAGGTGAGGTCTCTTCCGAAGGCCATGCCGTTGTGAATCTGATCCCATCTTGTGTATTCTAGGATACAATGGAGTCTTCTTCGGCCACAGTGTGCTCCAATCGCGGTCCAATGTATACCTGTATTTTCTTTCTAAAGCCCAGCATGTGTATCAAATGTAACAATCTAACGGTGTATTTTTTATGTACTTATTCCGTTGACTAGTCCCAAAATCCGGTTTCGGTCCGCAGTAACTTCTTTCACATTCGCCATGTCGTCGAACGACGCCTGAATCATGATCGACGACGGTCTGGAAGCTCGATAACACGGTTCCTGTTGACGACGACGTGGAACGGGGAGTATCTCGGAGGTCAGCGGCTCGTGATGGGCTAGGGAGGAAGGACGACTTTGCAAACGCGCATTCACACCTCTCGCAGCAGGCACTGCTATGCCACCGAAATTCAGAGGCTCGAAAAGCGAAACCGAGATTTGCTAGAATCATACAGAAACAGGTGCCAGAGCGTATTTCACCTTTTTGACGCCTTGTTGGACGAAATACTCGACCTGTGTTCCGGCCTCCCGTTCACGTTTTGGGATTCATAACAATTAATCTTTGTCTTTTTCTTTTTCTTTTCTTCGGGCATGGAATCGTAATGGACACTCCGAGACTATCAAAGCCACAATATTTCAGGCTTTCGCTTGTTCAACTTTCTTGTGTCGCTTTGAACCTGGCGAGGACTGTGGTTCAATTTACTTTTCCAATGGCCAAGTTGGGTGGGCCGTTCTGAGCTAACACGAATACAGTACTGCTCATCCGAATGTCGAATTGTGTTTGGATGGTTGCCCTTGCGCCGAAGCCTCTGTGTTCCGTGGTTGAAATACGTCAGGCTTTCCAAAAAGGTTGGACGGCGCTCATGGGCGCCAGGCACGATATCCCGCGCCGAACGAGAGGCTGTCAAACTTTCTCTGGAATTCCATGGATTTCATCGAGTCCCCTTTGACGCGTATAGGCCGTTGTACGTCGCTGGGAGACCGCCTCGACATCTGCAGCTTGGATGTACACGCGCGTGTTGAAGTTATGCGGGTTCGACCCCCGCCGGGTCGTTATCAAAGACTTGGGATTTTTTGCTCTGGGAAAGATACAAACATTTTACTTTGAATTTCACGCGTTACAGGTTGCCCGCTGTATAATCAGAGGTCCCACTGCCATGAGACCGAGCTTGGTGCCAGTACCCTTCCTCATGCCCCGTGTCGCAAAAATCTTTTTCTTATTATATTGCCCGGTAGTCACCGATAACACCCGGTCGGGCCATCAGCCTGACCAAGGCTGATGGCAGTTGAAAAACCCGAATCAGCCTCCGATGATATTCCGGTTCAGTTTGTGATCGGGTGGCGATCAGGGTGCAATGAGCCTCGTCAGCCTGACAGGGTTATAGGGCAATATCTTGCCTGACCGGCAGGGAGGAAAGTGCAAAATAAAATTAATATTTCCGTTCTCTTTTTTCTTTCATCTTGTACAACATTACTTGTCTTGCCAACGCTGCCTATTCTATTATCATTACAACTATCTATTGAACCTAACGGGATTCGAACTCAATATTACCTAAACCAAAGAGGGATAGACTACACACTTACCACTGCACTACGCAACCGTGGGTTTTCTAGGAGGCGAAGTCAAATATATATGGCAAGTCAACTCCCTATTCCTGAGGTGCTAATTCATTACAGAGTACCTACAAACCCCCAAATACCTATTGCTTTTTCAGGCCAACCCTCATTGAGCCGATAGATTTTCATGTTGAGGTTCTGCAAGCGGCGACAATCAGCGTGACTTGATGTGACATCTGTCACTTTCTGGGCACTTCGCTCCAAAACTTCGCCTTCCCATATCTCAACAACCACCCGGTCAAATCCCAAGATTTCGGCGACAATCAGCGTGACTTGATGTGACATCTGTCACTTTCTGGGCACTTCGCTCCAAAACTTCGCCTTCCCATATCTCAACAACCACCCAGTCAAATCCCAAGATTTCTCTCATATCAGAACCATCTCAATGCCCTCCCCTCTTACCCCGGAACTTGTGGCTCCAAATTTCCCATGGAAAAGCATCTTCTTGCAGCTGGAAGGCTGCCTCGCCTTGAACACCACACCCACACAACGCGGATTAACCCGGCCACCCTGCGAGAGCGTCCATAGGTCTTGTCCCTTGCAAGTCTGATGTAACAGCTCAGTCAACCACCCAAGATTTGGAGGAGATATGACGCAGCGTGTCTACGAGCTGAGAGATGCACAGGAGACTTGCAGCTAGAACACAAGGTGCGTGCTTTTTTGCTGTTATTGCCCAGTTGCTCACACCCCCGTCCTGAGTGACATATGATGACCAGTTCAACTACACCTCTCGCCCCAGCTTGGATGTTCCTGCTTGCTCGGCACGTCAGCGCTGTACAAGCCGCACACGCACCGTGAATGCGACTACGCATTGTACGCTGCATGTGCGGCTGTATCAGTCGGCCGACATGCTGCATTCCTCCTTCCAGACTCCCTCTATGTATGCAAATACAAATACATTTCAAAGATTAGAGATTACTGCGGTACGGACATCCCTCAAACTAACCTCCTTGTCTTCCTTCTCCCCCTGCGTTTTCAGAACCTCCCCCATTCACGCCATCTGTACCTGCCCCGATTCCTGTTGTATTTCCTTTACCTCCTGTCCCCTCATCCATCTTTGACAACATTGGTCTAGCTCAACGCGTCGCGGTACTTACGAGAACTGCTGCATTGCGAATCAAGCCTGGCGTCGGACGCACCCATTTTTCAACTACGACGAACCTGGCCTCGCTTGCGTACGTTTGCGCTCGCTCATCCCCTGCAAATTGCCCTTGGGCCGAATCATTGATCTCGCGATTGTCCAGGCCATGCGAAAGAGCAGTTAGTGTCTGCGTATGACATGGATGGATGTGCTGTGTTTGACGAGAAGAACTTCTCGTTTCTTCTCATGGACTACGTTATTTGCGGTGCGCTCGGTCCGCCTAGCCCCGTCTTCTCGCCCTCACTCGCCTCCAATTTTCCATTGATGCGGTGGATGGAAACATGTTCCTTCGAGCTCTTAATGCTACAACTCATGTGTGCCACTGATTCAAATTAATCACATCTATACACTAATATTATATGTTGCGACATTACACTATTGTGTGCTGATAACAACCTGACCGCATCCCGGCCAGGCCCGATCCTACCTGACATACATTTTCGGTTATGATCATGCACTGACCGTGCCCGATGGTGTCCCGTCAGGTGCCCATAAGGCCGTCAGGGCCGATAACAAAAAAAAGAATTTTGCGACACGCCGTCTGGCCCCTCTGCGACGAAATGTATGCCCTGATACCCTCCCCTGGACCTTCGAAAGCTGTCTGTCTACACACACTCCGTTTCGCTGCTGATATCGGCCGCGCTGCAATCTACACCAAAGCCAAAGACAATGTGGGGATGCGGGAACAAGTCCAGCTGAGAGCGTGCACATGCAAAGGCTCTGGAGCTGGCATCCAGACGGGTGTGCCCCGTCGAACAGGTGTCTACCGGTCTGCTTCTGCCCAGTATTCCCCCATTCCTGCTCAATGCCTTCACAAAATGAATCACGAGGAGCACTAATCGCTCCTGCCCATCGCACAAGTCTTCGCCCCCCTCCTGACCGTCTTCAGCACCCCAGCTAGCGCGCGCGTCTGCGGCCATAGGGTCGTGTGTGGCTGTCGCAGCCGCGCCGATGATGCTCCAGTCGCGAATGTCTGTCTCTATCTGAGGTACAGAGGTATCTCGGGTGGCGTCCGTGTGCAAGAGGAGGCGCACAGAAGGCTACACAAGTACGAGAGCGGAGCAGTGAGCACCGCAAGCGACGCACGACAGCTGAGCGAGTCGAAGCGATGTGAACCGGTTCAAAGAGTCTTCTGCTTGTCTCAAGCTGGCGCAATCAATGGTGCATCGTCCGCGGTCACGGTAAACCACCTCTCCCCAACACCCATGCGCACCGACTCAGACTGCCTTCATCAACATCCACCACCGAGGGCCTCGTCCTCCTTCTCATCCTCCCCCGTCCCGCCAGCGCGCTCCTGCCAGGGCATGAAGCTGCGGAGATCAGCGCACATGTCGAGCGCATATGTCGAGAGGGGATGGAGGCTAGGTGACCCACATCCTCCTTCCTTTACTTCCTTCGCGCTTAACGCCAAGGTGGGGAGTGGACGGGGTGGGTGTCGTCACTCACTAAACACACGTCCAGCGGATCCACCCAAGGTCTCGCCAGCGCCCAACAGTATCCTCATGCGCTAGGCGTCGGTGTGCTGGAGTCCCGCAGTATCAGCACCGGGAGAGTGTCTTGGTCGCCTATACGCCACCGCATCGTCGAGAATGGCCCGCGTGTCAAGAGGGAGGGAGGCAAATACCCCGGATAGAGTGCGCTGCTGGTGCTATGGACATATTGTGCTGCTGTCGCCCGGCGTATCAAAACCTGGGGAGAATGTATTACTCGCCTATACACAGCCGCGTCGTCGAGATTGGCTCACGTGTCGAGAGGGAGGGAATGACGGGTATCGAGGACGTAGGTGGACACAGTGGACGCGCGCGGAGTACTGGAGGCGAAGCAGCGCCGCTCCCCTGTTTCTTCGGTCTTGAGGGATATTGAGTATGCACATGACACATGTAGAGAGGATGTGGGAAGCGCTTCTTGCGCCGCGAGACCCCGTTGGCAGGCGCAGCGTGGTCTCAATCTGCTATAGGATCTTCTTCATCGTCTCAAGCACCCTCTTCCCGTCGCGAACAGCCCGGGCCCAGATGCGGACATCTGCAGAACACGCACCTTAGTATGGGGGGATGATATATCACGGACCTCTAATTGTTGGAAAGCGGGTGATATATCAAACCCGCTGAGTTAGAGGGCATCTTGATATATCATGGTGTGCTGAGCTTTTGAGCAGTCAATTAATTAATTTATATTTCTGTCGCTGTGCTCCACAACGGCAAGGAACATCCGCATTTGGATGGCATTGACAACGATCTTCTCGACATCGCGATCAAATGCGATCAAATGTCGTCGATGTCGCCGGCGACGATGAGGACGAAATGGATTTAAAAATAGCCAGAAAATCACGAAAAAAATTATAGCATGTAAAGTGTGTGGATAGAATACATATGGGATGGTAAATACTTACAATGAGGATATTCCTGGTAGTAAAATGCGGTTTGAGCGGAAATTGTGCTACAATGATTTATATACATTTGCACCGCCAGAACAAATGCTGCGGTGGTGGAGCAGGCCGTACACCGTGGTCGAGCCATTGCCAATCCTGTAAGTATGAACAGGAACAACATTGCCCGTGCATCCGGGCACTGTAGGTGCTGCGCGCGATTCCAGCGCAGCACCGCCACGTTACCCAGCGGTCAGTCTGCGCCACACCCCAATTCCAGCTGCACATCTTTCATACTCCCTAGAGGCTGTCTCCTCATCGCCTCCATTGCTGAAGGAGGGCTGCAGGTGAGGGCAATGTCCCCCATTCCGGCATCTGTGCGTACTCCGGATCTGCTCCTCTGTCAGCGCCTTCCACACCTATCCACCTGCGCTGCACCTGCTGCGCATGCCCCGGGCAGTCACCATTGCATCCCAGTAAGCTGCTCTCCACCTGTTGTTGTCATCGTGCCGATCTGCGAGGATGCAGGGCGGCGCTGGCACTACACCTCCCTGCCCTACCCTACCACCAGAAACACAGCACCCCAACGGATATTAATCGGGGGAGCGGACGCTCCCCTGCGCTGCTTGCGCTATGGATCCGGCGCCGCCGCATTTGCCAAGCGCTGAGGGGGTGATACTCGTTCACACTGTGCACCCACCAGTAGAGGGGCAGCGACGGAGGCACCAAACCGCTGCCCAGCACGGCGCCTTCAACACTTGTAGCGCATGTCTTCCATGCACGCTGAACTGTCGGACAACAGTAGTGCCCTCCCCCTCGCAGCACCGATGAGTCACTGTTTTTATTGATGCACAGTGGGCGTGTAGACAAATTATCGAAAGAGGGGGACGCACTGTGTTGGGTGGGAAACAACAGCGCAGCGAGTTGAGGAATATATGCTGCGAACGGGGAATAAGCGAAAGACCAGCATCAAATGATGCTTCTAGTTACTTTGGACGCACCTAAGGTTTCAAGTCCTTCAAATTTTGCACCCCCCCGAGGTCTTTGCAAGATATATCACCCAAGATGGTTTGGTGTGAAAATGGCCGTATTCCAAGGGCTATGGTCCCCAGCAGGTGTGCGGAGCTCGTAAATAAGTTGTTTTGAGGGCCCTCCGAGAGATCCAGACAAGATTTGATCATGCCAGAGGAGGTACAAGAAGACGGCGGCAAGGGATCGCATGGTGCGTGAGGCGATGTGTAACGGGACACAGGTTGGATAAAAATACTTGAAAAAAAGGCTGTGGATGCTCATAATGGTTTGAAAGAGGATTAGTGGCAAGCCGTATGGCGAGACACCGGGGAAAGACCTCTGGGCGGGAGGACGTCGTGGTAGAAGCCAAGAGATGTAACAATTGTCACATCGGGTAACACTGCCGAAGCATCCCGACGGGCGCTTGATGGGCGCTTAACGTGAACGTGCACAGAAAGTTCGGCTCCGGTAATTTGCGCCCCGCACTTACAAGCAACTCTGAGGAAGCAGAACTCTTAAAAACTATTATCCAAATGCACGGAGGTGAGTCGATTGGGTTTTTAATCGAGCTGCATGACAGTGAGACCAAAAATGTTGCATCTAGGGCCAAATTACCATGCGCACACGAAGAAAGCGTTGAAACGAATGTTTTTGGGAGATATTGGACATCTGAGGGTATATACGAGGTCCAGGAGCCTCGCCGATTGAGAAAATGTCAAAATTCATACGGGTTGAAAAAGAAAAAGAAAATATATAGTCGCACATGGGACGGGATAGAGTTTGCACTAAGATGTTGGCAGCTTCACTGTCACTTTTATGCAACTTCTTTCATGGCCTCAATCTCTTCCAACTATATTTCTTTTCTCAATGTGTCAACATCCTACATCTCATTTATGTTATTAGACAACAAATATATCGCCAGGCAAGCACTCGGCGAGAGTTTTTTGTGTTCAACATTCAATAGGCGCCTGTGAAGCGCCCGTCGGGGCCGTAGTTGCTAAGAGCCAAAATGCCTGAAGCTCCTCCAATTTCACTGATATGACCGTTCCCTCTCGGTTCCCAAAGCTTGTTGACGCACGAAGAGTGAAGGTATGTTTTAACACATAATATTACGGTACAGGATGGTTGGTATCATTAGTTCACCAGGCTTACTTTGTTTAAAATTTAAGGTTCTACCGAGACATTTGAGATTGTGGACAGGAGCGGCGGGTAACGGGCGCCCCGGCGGCGGCCATCAGACGTGCGCGGGGCAGGTATCGAGGGCCCGGGCGGGGGAGAGGAGTCGGGAATTGAGTACAGGGCAGCCGGCAACAAGTGCGCATGGGGCGGGGATCAAGCGTGCGGGCGGCGGGCGGTGGGCAAGGAACACGCGGGCGGCAGCCATCGAGCACGTATACAGCAGGTATCGTGGGCGTGGGCGCAAGCGCGGGCAGCGGGTAACGAGCGCGAGGGCGACGCATATGCGGGGATCAAGCACAGAGCGTGCAGGCGGCAGGTAAGGAGCGTGTGGGAGGCGGCCAGCGAGCGCGTATGGAACGGGTATCGTGGGCGAATCGTGGGCGCGGAGGGAGCGGGAGGGTGGCACACAGGCGGAGATTAAGCACAGAGCACGTGGGCGCGAAGACGGCGGGTAACGAGCGCGAGGGCGGCAGACAACAAGCGCACATGGGCGGGGAACAAGCAGAGGAGAGACGGCAACGAGGACACATGGGTGCGTCCATTGAGGGCGAATGAAGTGGGTGTTGTGGGCACAGGCGGGGGCAGCAGATAACAAGCGTGAGAGAGGTCAACAAGCGCGCATGGGGCAGATATCGAGCGGGGTAGCGGCAAGCAGTGACCGCGCGGGCAATGAAAGTGTGGCCCGGGAAGGTGGGAGTCGGATTGCGCAGAAGCAACAGGTGAAACGAAGGGTGAGGGTAGGGCTGTGGGAGCTGCAACAGCCAATTGTGGGGCTTCCGGGCAGATCGGGGAACTACCGGGGGAGTAGAGTCAAGGTGCAATATGGAAGAAACCTGAGGTGGATTTTGGAGGGATACGGGGCCTAGAAGCTGATTTTATTGACAACAAGCGCTCGCTGGCGCTTTGCGCCGGCTCCCACTTCTACCGGAATGATAGATTAAAAGCGGAGTTTTAAAAAGCTTCAGACAGACAGAATGGCTTAATTTTATAAAGAGGAAGATGTGGTCCAGGGGAAGGGTGCCAGCGCAGCGCCAACCCTGGGGTATCGAGAGCCAATAGAGGCCAGAGAGTTTGGCTAATGATGTAAGACATGAAGAAGAGCATGCTAGCAAAGCTACAGAACGAGGTGGAGGGCCAGAGCTGAAGGGAGCCCGTGCGGTGGAGGGCGTAAGCAAGCTGCAAATGGTGATGGGAACGAAATGATCGCCCCGTTTGGAGTGGCTGTGAAGCGCCATCAATTGAGGCGGCATGGCGGGCCAACGGTGGGCGCCCAAATCAGGCGGAGGATGCGCGCAGGGGGGAAAAAGGTGAGCTGATATATCAGGGCTCACCTCTAGCTTAAGACTGCTGATATATCACCATGCTCCGCTAATCAGCGGACCCATGATATATCAAATCCCCACATACGCCTGGAACACGAAGATCAGACATATCACTCGGATCGGGTACACCGCCAGAGCTATGGTCATGCACTTGAGATATTGAAGTTGGTTGCACTTGGATTCCACATGTTCAGCGCTCCCCCAGAGCGATGCCGATGTCGAGCACGTCCTTAGACCCTGCGTGCAGAGAGAGAGCCGGAAGCTTTGGTCTTCTTGCGACCCGGTCTGAATCTGCCGGAGAGGCGAGATATTCCTCCAGTCATGCTTTGGAGAACGACCACAGTGCGGGACGTTCCAAAGGCGTAGGCAATGTATGTATAGACAGCAGTGGTAGAGCCCAGGGTGGTTTGTCTGGAGTACGTTATTCGACATCCGAGCATGCGACTGAATGCAGCTTGCCCACCCGACGCGCGCAAGGAGAGTGCTCGCACGAACCATGGGAGGCCATAGATGGAATAGTGAGACGCTGGCGGGAAAAAGCAAGGGCACTGCGGGCGCGTTTCTGTGGACCCGCACTGGCTGTATATAGCTGATGCAATGGCCGAGCGCCGAGCCTCGTGGGGTTGCAGAGCAGCACAAGCGCAGGTCCGCCGGCGTTTATGCCAGTGAGCTGGAGGAAGAGACTGCGCAAGGAAGCGGAGGTAGGCCAGTACGGGTCTGTGCCAGCGCGAGCAAGTCGTTGGGGCATACGAAGATGTGTGCGAGGGATGAGAATTACCCGCCTTGCGCAGGCATTGTCGGTGCATGTGTGTAGAGACAAAGGAGACAGAAAATGTATTGGGAGCGCTGGTGGAATACCACCAGGCGCAGACCCGCACTAGCGTGGCTGTCGCATTTAGCTCGGGGAATGAAGCAGGCCTGTCGTATTTTGCTGAGCGACGTGCTCTGCACATGTAAAGTTCTCCAGGACGAGAGGTATCATGGAGTAGCCATAAGACTGTGGTTTCGGTCAGTATAGTTCCAAATAGTGGCTAGAAAAAATGTACAGACGTAAAGGAAACCGAGGAATTCAGGACCATGGAGCTTCTACGAGTGGTGCGTGTCACAGAGTTGGCTGAAGACGAGCATGTAGGACTGCATTTGAGATTTAGCTGACAAGAAGGTTGGTAAGGAAGGACTCTTCGCATTCCGTTTCATTGGATGGGGTTGGGACATCGTCAGAGTCAGATATGTACCATCGAAGGATCCACGCGGCTATTACTGCCGGTAGTGCAGCACCGCGTGCTCATTCATTTCTCGACTCTCGACTCAGTGTCATTTTTGAATGGCCAGAATGGGTGCCAGCGTCCGAGGAGAGTTTTCGCGCTGTGTGATTGAGATAAAAAACTCGCAACATTATATACAACCCCCAGAGAGCTTCACAACAGAATCCAGAAGAGTGGTTGGCGGAGTCTGGACGGAAACCATTGGTGTGACCATCAGGAAAACCGAATGTAAGATAGGTGTCACCCAGCACGTCTACGTAAGCGTTATGTACTGTACAGCCACTGCCAAATCTCGAGCTTGCGGGTTTTTTTTTTCTCTCCTATACCTAGTTTCGGTAGAAAAACTGTGGCAGCAACTGTAAATAGTGATGAGAGAGACAAGATACAGATTTTATACAGAACTAAAGTCTAAGTGAGCTGCCTGAGCCATAGCGGCCATTGTAGGGGGCAAAGTACGATGTCCAGGGTATCTTTTGGTGGCCCAGGCAGCCTCTGGGCCTGATAATCCTTGGTCGTAAGCTGATATGAACCGGGCCGACTGATTGGCAAAACTAAAATCTGTTTCAGTATTTTTCTACCGCTCAATTGATGACCCACCGCCGGATGGTCAGAAGCGGAACGGCATCAAGACATGCAATCATGTTCTTCTCCATCTCATCAACATTGGCGGTGCTCGCTGTCACCCGATACTTGTACTTGACGGCACCCCAATACATTTCGAAAAATTCAGTTCGCAGTGAAATTTCGGGTAGAAATCACAGAGGTGTCCCCGAGAAATCACGTACTCTTCAAGCCGTGATTTTTGCGCAACAAAGTCGGGCTGTGTGAAAAGAAGCTGGCGACAACAGCAATCAGTGTGCCCAGGGACGCATTTGAAGCCGTCACATTGAGCATTAAGCCCAGTTGTTGGCCAGAGATGACGCTCCTCGATAATTTCCTCCATACCTTTGAACCAGCCAGGCATTGTCGGATGATTTTTGGGGTGATAGAACAACTGGCTGAAACCATCTGGAAGGGTGCCGTTACGCATTCGGGGGCCGTCCTTGTGGTGTGTCCAGCCCAGTGATGGTAGCTTGGGCATTTTTCGAGCCGAAAGAGCATCATCTGCTCTTTTCTGATGGCTTGGGGCGTTGTCGAAAAGGAAAAGACCCGTGGCCCATTTGTGAGCTTTTCGCTCAAATATATCAATGGCCCTCTCGACTTCTTGCAGCATATTGTTTGAGTCAAACCAACCATCACGAGTTTTGCCTGCCTTGAAAAGCAGGCGGGCTTGACTGTATTAAAGAAATCAAATTGGAACCGGACTGTAATTGAGGCGACTTACTTGTCATCATCTAATAAATGGCCCCATTATGTTGTCAAGAAATCAGATACCATGATTGAGGTACCCTCGCCTTTTCGTTGTGGTGTTGGATTATCCGTCTTGTGAGTCCAGCCGGTCTTTTTATGATCATTCTGGAAGAATGTTGATTTGTCGTGAGTAACCAAAATAAGTTTGAAAGGTCGGAATTGGACCTTCACCCAGCTTGGCCATACGCTGCGGCCCGTGCTCCAGATCCCCATCATTACTGTAAATGCTCATCCGCTTCTTGTACTCCTTCCACTGCACGATAAAACTGTTGCGGTATTCCACAACATCCGGCCTTTCATGTCCATAACATACATGCCGTTCTTCTTCTTCCCATATCTCCAGCCCATTTTATGCAACCACCATTGCGCAGTACGGAGTGAGATTGATTTCCATTTGGCACCTGATTGCTCCATTAAATTTTGCATGTCAGGAGAGTCAGCGATAAAGTCAACAATGTCTTGGGCCCGGATATGGCCATCGTTCTCCTTGGCTATTTTTTGAAGATGGAGCTAAATTGGGAGGGCAAAATCTTCATTGTCAAGCACCGCAGCGCGGAATGCACCGAGACGGTGGAACAGCAGAACTCGGCTGAGAAAGGCATGAAGCCAGGTTCAGATGTTTCTCGCATGGTTGACACCATGTCCTTGGGATCTTGAAACGATAAGGGATGACTGCCGCCAGGTGTACAAGAGCCCAGAATCTAGGTAGAGATTCAATGTGCCTAGCATTGCGGTGATTCTCACACGGAAAAAATCATCAATTGTTTTGTCTTTGCTCTTGATCTCAAGTGATGGTTGTGCGTGACGCAGAGCCGGAAAATCGTTGTAGTGAAGCCGATCCAGAGCAAGATTGGAAGCTGTGGCTAGGCCATCGTCTTTTGGGGTTCGGCCAGCCTGAAGATCTGCAAGCATTTTCGCGACCTTCTGTTGTGTGGCGGCCGTGGGATCAGTTGATATGTCTTCCCATGTCTGTGTGAATTGATCAATATTCCATCCGGTTTTGAACGAATCTGCACTCACAGTTCGATGGAGATCATGATTCTCATCATTCTCCATGTCTTCCTCCTCTTCACTTTCACTGGCACTCACTCTGTTACTCCCATCTTCTGCCCCCAAGATGTCTGCTCGGTCCTATGCTCCACCCAGATTCTCCACCTCAGAATCCAGCTGTCTGCCAACCTGTCCAGCTGTGTCTCTCTTTGCAATCTTGTCCTGGATGTGTGAGAAAAAATCCCCAATAGAGAAGAAACCTTTTTTCTGCATGTCCCAGCAGATCTTGGCATGTCTTTCCTTTGTCCTTTGAGAGTTCCTGGCGTATCGGTGCGGCCGCTTTCGGCCTTTCTCCAATTCTCGCTCCTGAGCCATGGCAACCTTTTATGCCTGTTTCAAAGTTTCTGTGAAGATCTCCAACTCCAAAATTTCTTGAATCTCTGTGTTGTGGTCTTCCTCGTCTTCAGAATCATCCCCACTGTCCTCTGGAGAGCCCAGATCATCTGGAGATTCATAGTCATCCATGATCTCAAACTGGCCGATTATTTCGATGAGATTGGGGTCAACATTTGACGGATTCATAACGGGTGGGTGTTCCGGACTGGCCGACGGTGATGAAACAGCGTCGGCTCGGGGATGCAATGATTCTGCCTCATCTGGGATCTCCTCAATGCTCGACTGTCTACTTTCTGGAGGGACCAATTATGAAATGTACTATGAATATGGCTGGAATATATACCATTTGCTATACTCTGTGTTGTACCCTCAGGCAACAAGGAAGCCAAAGATGCAGACATTGCACTGCCGTCCTCAGGATCTGAAAAATCCTGTTATATCCGTGTCGGAAAAGGCCGGAAGGACAGAATGCCGGAAGAACAGAAAGGGCCGGAAGTGATACCACGTAGAGGATCGGGTACACCAACTAACTTGGCTCGGAGACGAAGGAGACAGAAGTCAGACCACGGAGCTATGCGGAGGCAAAGCACATTAATTTTCAACTAAAGATACAGTAGAACATAATACATATTTATACTAAATGCGGAGATAAGTCTAATGCGGAAAGAAGTATGTAAAAGACAATAAGAACAATAAGAGGGAACCATAGTTGCATAAGTCATATGTTTGATTTGGGGAACACTCAGAAGACCTTCATTGCGAAAACCCCAAAGGTTGTGCGCCAATGGAACTAGCTGGACGCAATGGAAAGTTGGTTAGGCCGGAAAGGCGGCCGTAGCCGGAAAGGCCGGAAAGTGCATGGTCGTAACAAATCTGTGCTTTGGACTGTTTTTTTGTGTGACACAAAGAGGTTTTTTGGTTCGGGAAATCACTGATTTCGCTTTTCTCCCCATTTTACGCGTGAATTATGGGCAGGAAGGCTGCTAATGTGGTCGCATTCGGTCTTTTTTTTTGCGCTTGTGTGAAGGTCACATATGTCACATGAATGTGGCTGTGCACCACCAAATTTTGAGGTGTCGAAAACCCCAACTTCGTGCCAAACACGTTGGATCGTCGAAATGAACATTTGGGTTGAAGGAAAAAAATTCGGACTTCCAAGCTTTATTGCCAAGTACAGAGATAATATTTGTCTAATTCCTACCATTAAATCCTAGGCATAGATCAAATGAATAGATTGTAGTTTGTAGAATGGCGAAAAACAAGCTGTGGAAAGAGTTTAAACTGTTCTTGTCGGACATGTTTTCCGCTTATGTAATCACGTGCTGGATCGGGGTGACACCTATCTTAACTACTTATAGGCACTATGCAGCACTTGACAGCACTTGACAGCACTGCATAGTAGCCAGAGTTACATCCGGTTTCCCTGATAACGGTTAGTATTGGTCACATCATAATCGGAGCCAACTGGGTGGCACAGCTTGTTTGGCTCTTCCACACCGCCGGATTTTGAACTCACTCTTTGCTAGACAATGTACTCATCACAGAACTGCAATCAATGTTGCTCAAGTGTTGCACTCTTACGGTATTTGATTATCACATTTGCTTCACAGCAAAGATTTGCTGCAAGTTCGCACATCCAATTGCTCAAGGGTAAATTGTGGAATAAAGTACACATCAAAATTGGGCCAGATATGGAAAGATCTGACCATTGCACTCATCAGTCAGCGACTGTATCTAGTGTTTTGCAAGGCCCTGAACAGGGCTTTCGGCGGGCTTAGGACTTGGGCTTCGAATTTTTCAACCCCAGTTCCTCCTCTGGATACAGACTGTATCCGGAGGAAGAACTTTCAAACTGCCCTCTTACGGGTTCCCAATCAATTCAATTGGAATCACCTATACTCAAATCAAAAAACCTGCCCTACTCTGAGTATTTGCTATTAACACAGGGAAGTTGCATGTGCTCGGGCCTGACGTGGATTGGGTTTCTACAAAGCACTGGTTGGGAGATTCAAGATTTTCAGCACAATTTATGGTGAAAAATTCAAATCTTTTTTGCCTCTTTTGAGCTTCCTTTTAAATTTTTCACCTCGAACTCACAAAATAGTGAAAAAGTTTTGAGTTTTTCACTACCTTTTTCAGTGAAAAATGTCTGAAAAACAAAACAACATTTTTCACCATAAATTGTGCTGAAAAACTTGAATCTCCCAACCAGTGAAGAGCTTTCTACACTGGCATTTTAAAACCATATAATAGGGGAAGTCAAAGCGCTCGATTCTATGGCTGATTCTGTTGCCGATTCAGCATGCAATTCTGATGCCAGAATCGGACCAAGAATCGTGATTCTCAAGAATCGGCGAGAATCGCAGTTCCTCCTCTAGAGGAGGAACAGCACAGAATCGGAATCAACCCTAACCTTAGACTTAGCTGTGGCATATCTTGTTTGTTCCCCGATCTCTTTATTTATGTTATGCAAAAAACCTTTATTCCCTGTCTCACCCATCCTCTTACATGTACTGTTAAAAAATCTGCTGCTGCATCAAAAAAAGTGCCGAAGGCTGTCTTCTTTTGGGACCGAATTCCCTTGAGGTGCACTACATGGTGCTCGAGGATGATTTTGAGAATGTCACGAGCCCGATTCTGCCGCGAGGAAAGCCGGGGCATAACATATAGTGTAGAGAAGAAAGAGACAGGGAGGCCACAAATGGCAATGTTGTGTAACACAGGGAATGTAAGGGTAACCTTAAGCTTGGCACAGGGCGCAGAAACTAGCGGGGGAATCCGGAGTATAAATATGGGTACTAGAATACAGGAGTGGAAATACTATGCACCTAGCGGGGGAATCCGAAGAGAAGAAAGGATGGGGATTCCCATGCTAGGTGAAACCTTATATATTAATTGGTAACTACCCAGTAGCATGTGTCTGGAGGTATCATCATGGGCCTGATCGCACAGCACGTGCCAGCGAGAGAGGACAGATGTCCCGGATGGTTGGATGGATGGATGGGCGCAGGAGTATCTGGAGCACCAGATGGAAAAGTGTCCAGGGCGGATCTGGAAGTATCCGGAGTGGATCCGGATGGAAAAGTGTCCGGAGCGGGGGGTTCCCCTGACAGGGAATGATTATTAAATTGAATAAAAAAAATTATACAACTTGTATACAACACCAAGTCTACACAGAATTGAAGTCAGAATTGTGGTGAGAATTGGGGTGGTCAAAGTTGATTTCGATTCTTGCGTGATGCTCATTTCAGAATCGGCTGTAATCGGAAACAGAATCGGCAGTCGAATCGAGCACTTTGACTTCCTCTAATACTGTAAGTACTTGTACTTAGGCAACCGGCCAACCTACTGTGACACCATCAAAAATTTTGGGCGATGCAACCAGCCCCATTGTGAGCGTGATGGTTTCCAATTTGGGCAACCAGGTAAGCAGTAAAAAAAAATTATTTTGGATTTTTTTTTTGATGTCACAATATTTTACAAGCAACTGACCTCATTGTTACTGTGACTGGGTATGGTTTGGGGAACACAATGGACCCCTCTGTTACCGTGACCATTGCCTAAGTACAAGTACTTACAGTATGGTCATATCATTACAGCTTTATGGTTTATGCAGTACCATGGTCCCTCTGTTATAGTGGTCAAAGTGCACTTTTATTATTTCCAGGGTATAAATACAAAATCTCACACTATAACTGTCCTTTTGCCTATGAAACTGGTTGCCCCTTATAATTTTGACTGAATGCCTCTTTCATCCACTGCTCTCCAAGAAACCAATGTTCAAACACATATATATCAAACAGAAAAAAAATACAGTCACGGCGGAAATTGATGCACCACCCCAATTTGGAAATTTAGTGATGGCTTGCAGAAATATATTTTCTGCATCCACCAGACGGTAGCCCTTGGCTGGAATACATGGCCCTATGTTATATAAACTCAAATTCCAACCTGCTCCATTTTTATGCCGAGTTTGACACCGGAAGATATGAGTCATCAGTAAGTATGATGGCTCGCAAAACGATGCACTGTACCCCTATTCTGCACCTCCTCTCCTGTATGCGAGGATTCAGGCCCTGATGATATATACAGTTAAAACACCTCCCATCGCATTGTCTGCACATTAGTTCAGATCAGAAAATATGAGCCATCACTAAATTTCCAAATCGGGGTGGTGCATCAACCCCCGCGTGACTGTATGTCTAAAACATTCACTCTCAACTTTTCACTCCTCTTCAAAACTTTTGACCAACTCTCTCTAAAAGACTTTCCATCCTCTCAAACTTTCTGTGAGATGCTCTACAAAAAAAAAATCATCACTAGAGTTAGCATAGCCACCAGAAGAATCATATGTTTGGGATGATTTTGTGAAAGTTTGGGTTTGAAAATAGTGGCGTGATCGGCGGCAGTGGCGGCGGCAAATGATCGGAGCTCCAATTGCCGCCTCAACCTCTGCCGCCAACCTCTGCCAACCTGCGCAATGGTTGGAGGCAGCCAGCCATTGATATCAAATGGTTTGATGACAGTGCTCGCTAACACACAGCATGCAGCAGCCGTCGCTGCTGGTCATGACCGCCTGCATTGCCCAACCCACCCCTCTGCAACTCCTGAGCCCAATCAAATAATTTGAAACACCAATGATGGCACCTCACATGGCCAATGCCAAGCCCTGTTACAAATATGTTTTCCCACACCTATGGCCGCCCACTGTTACATCTTGCAGCTCAGCCTGCGCCTGCGGGCACTGTGCCAAGATTTGGCCGACATTGTGATATCAGGGGCAGACAAACTTTTTCCTCTTTCAAGTTCTTGAGCTCAACAAGGTTTTGTAGAAATATTTTTATGAAGGTGCAGAGATATCTTGCCTGCAAGCTGGCATCACGAGTGAACAATAGCATACTAATATTTAAATGATGTGATCACCCCTAAATTTAAGGTCCGATCATTGGCCGGTTGTTCCGCGGCTATTGCCCCGCCACTGCCACCACTGATCATGCTGCCATTCTCAATTCCCAAATGCTCTCATGATTTTGAGCCATTTGGCTGTTGGCACTGTGGCAGTGCACCATTTTTGGACAGGATCAACATAGGTGGTGATCCTTCCAGTACTTTGATCAGGGGTGGCTGTGCTAGCCCCAGCGATGGAACAACTTTATAGAGTGGTTCACCAAAGATCGAAACAGTGATGGAAAGTTTTAGAGAGAGTTGGTCAAAACTTTGAGGGTGAGGTAAAAGTGTGTTTGGATGCCAAATCCATATCCATGGATCTGGATATATTGCCTTTTACAGTAGTCATGAGAATATCCACAAGATTTGATAAGTGTGACCGGCAGTGACATGATACACTGACATTTTTAAGTGCTCTACACACATTGCTCTACTATCCCCCCCCTAGAACTCAGACACTTAAGAAAGAAGCTCGAATATGTTTTCTCTAAGAGCCTCTGGTGCATTTTGGAGGTGATAGACTTTTAGAAATCATAAAAATGATTCGAAATGAGCTTTTGGTTTGTGCAAAACGGTCTAGTATCAGTCGAGCAACAGCGACTTTGCTAATGAGGCCGAGTGTCCAAGTTCTAGGTAAGAGCTAAATTCTCGATTGCCAGCCGTTTATCACAGCACCTTCTCATTAAAGCATACCACGAGTGCACCCGTGGGTAACTCGGATCCGTAGGAACGAGTACTCATGAAGAAAAAAGCCATACTCAGATCCATGAGTATAAAACCCACAGATCATATGAGTACTCGTGAGTATTGGAAAACCTGCAGGTACCTGTGAGTACCTGTGGGTTTTGGTTGTATTTTGGTGATTTGGTGGCTCAAACACACCTTATTTGTGCTGTAGAGTGGTATTATTGCTGTAAAATCCTGGAGGTACCACCTAATTATGCTGTACAGGCAGTAGAAATATATATTAGGTGGTGTTCTGAGTCTGAGTACTCATGAGTTTGCAAAGCTTTCAACTAAAATCAATACTCAGATCCATGGGAAACTCACGGCCACAGGTACTCGGATCCGTGAGTATGGATACTCGCAAGTTTTCCCACGAGTATACTCATATTGACCCATGGGTAATTCGCACTCGTGGTATGCCTTACTTCTCATCAAAAAGGCTTGAAATGTTGCATGGACGCGGTCCTACATTGGGGCTATTATATACATACAGAAGAGCACCAGGTAGGTCCAGGAAGACTGGCATAGGACATGGAATTTCTTGCCATCAATCTGGGCAATTGACAGATCAAATTGACCGGCATTGTCCGAATTTTCGGACTCTTGTGAGAGCTACAGGGCAGCTATGTCTCTGAGCTTTTGCATGGACACTTTTAGAATATAGGGGTATCCTTTGCATGTTTTATCGGGATGATATTCCCTCAGGTCAAGGGCCCTAGGCCCAAAGATATCCAAATTCTTCGAAATTTCTAGTAGTTGCCAGATGTCTCTACTGTTATCTATCCCATGACCTTCTATATGAAAGGATATTACACCAGGGATGTCTAGGCCACACCCTACCACTAATATAGAGCCAGAAATCCCAGAAAACAGTCCAGTATTGGATGAGAAATGTCTGTTTGTCCGAGTACTAGGTTTTGTCCGGCACGGCGGGGGGGGATAGTACCCTCCCTAAGCTTGCAGAACCTCCTTCCAATGGCACCAATGCCAGCCCCACAAACTTGATCTCTATACTTCCACCGGTGCCACTGCTGCCATGTCCCAGATGCGACAGGCTTGATTGAATTCCTTGCTGAGCACCTCACAGAAGCTGGGGATAACAAAAACTTCACCCCAAAGACTTTCTGTGCTGCCACAGACCACCTGGTACCAAAGGTGGCCCAAAAACCTTCAACAAGACATAGTTTGAGGACACAGATAGCTGCAGGAGGTGGAGGCATTGTTGCGGTGAGTCAGTGAGGTCAGCGTGGTATTGAAGAAGTAACTTAAGAGAGGGGAAGTTTACACAAGAACTGAAGTATATTCAGTGAAGTACTATGGCTTAAATACAACTGAGAATGCATATAGCTATGAATCTATATGTAGGTATGTGGAAAATAACAATCTTACTACTTAACTGGAACAATTAAACACCTGACAAGTAAACACTGCATGAGTAAGGATTAGAAATATGGAGAGAGGATAGCTGTCGAGGGAAGAGTCAGTAAATTTGAAGAGGAAGGAACTTGGCCACCCAGCCCGGTGTGGAGGGGATGGATGGCCGAAGCGTGGAAACGTGACATTCAGACGTCTTGAACCATCCACTGCGGTCTCGACAATTTGCGCTGTCTTTTCCCTCTTATGTCTATACTTGATACCACTACAATCCTCCACCCCCTTTTTATTTTTCCCTCTTCATTTCACCTTACTGACAGACATATTTATAGAGCTTTTCTTTAGGACTTTACTCCACGAACGATTGGCGCTTAGACGGCGCTAATCGGACATCAAGTCCGAATACCCTCGTCGCATGTCCTACCTGTGCGGTCACGAGCAAGTCTTTTCAAACACGAATGCAAGGCAAGCCTCGGGTAGTTCCTGAGCATCATTCATATTACTTCCCACTCGACATCCCTAGGCGTTACGCTTGGGTGTCTTCATTCTTAGTTCGGTTTCAGGGAGTATTTAATTTGCCTTTTACTTTACTTACGACTTTGTACTCTTTCGTTGACAGGGGACTGAACGGTTGGTGGATTCAGAAGTCCAGGGGTTGTAGGTCCAGCTTGGAAGGGTGTCGTTGCGGGCCGGCACTGGGACTGTTGGTGGGCAGTCCCCTAGCTTCTCATGCTTATCCGGACTGAGCCATTGCAATTATCAGCATACCCTGGATGGATGGAGAAATCAGTCAGGAGGAACCCTGGCTATTGCCTTGACATGGGCTAGCTATTACTTTTTTATTTATTTTTTATATGTAGTGCAGCCCCGGCGGCCTTTGAGTACGGCTGCGCTGGGTGATGTGTTATGTAATTTATTTACGGATCAATGCCAGCACCTTCTTGCTTGCCTCTTACCACCACAGCGGGTGCTCGGACACACTCAAGACGCGTCAACGTATCGTTTAGTCACCTCGATTCCCATCCCAACTTCGTATACCAACCCTCAGATTCCCTCCTCGGCTCAATTCCAGTTGGATTCGCTCCAGCTGTCAAGTCTTTTTATAGTCGTGCTTTGCGCAGACTTCTTTCTCGTGCTTCGCGCAGAGAACCCGTCGTTCTTCGAATCTACACAACAAACCTACGCCGTACTCCAGACTAGGTCCAGAACGCTTACGTTCTGTACCTTTCTCGGTTACTGTCTCATCACTCAGAGTCTGCCTACAAACTCTCGGGCGCTTACTGTTACCTTGCTCGTACGATTTCCATCCTATACGTATATTTCATTTATACGTACCTCTTCCCGTTGTTCTACGTAACGGACACTTTGGACCTTCTACTTACACACGAACAATCCTCCACTTCGTGTCCCTACCTCGAACCAAACCTAGGGTACTTCCCTCTTCTTCACCGGCAGCTAGTTCTGGTTTGGATTCCAACACATGGTCAATCAGCATGTCAAGGACACATTGTCATGCTCAAATCACTCTATATTTTGGATATTCTTATGACTACTGTAAAAGGAAATATATCCAGATCCATGGATATGGATCTGGCATCCAAACACACTCTTGGACATATTTTATTTTCTCTTCTACATATATATGTTTGAACATCTGTTTCTGAGACAGTGAAAGAAAGAAGGATTTGTTCAAGATTATGAGTTACACCCATTTTCATAGCCAAAGGACAGTTATAATGTGAAATTTTGTATTGATACCCCAGAAATAATAAGTGCACTTTCACCACCATACAGGAGCAGTAAGGTTGACTCCCAGATGGAACCTAGGGGTATAAAATGACCCAAAAAGGTGAGTACAGGGCTAATTTAATGTATCTGATCTTATTTACCCTTGCTGGACACCATCCTTTGACTGTATATATGGTATTTTACCATACTGTATTATAGTGTTAAAGTACCGTAACCATACCGTATAGTTCCAAGTTCTATATGGTTTGGGATTGTAATCCTTACAGCCATAACCATATATGGTATGGTGAACTGTCTGGAATTCAACTATATCTAAACACCACACTTTTGTGTGTTTGTCAAGTACCGGTCTCTGACCGGGATCTGATGGAGTTCTGAGATACACCTGGAAAGGATGAAGTGTGTATAAGCAAGATGGAGCGACTAGGATGTAGAGTGAGAGTTTGGATCCAAACAGAGTTCTGAACCCGTATACTGGAAGGGCTGGAGGGGGCTTGGCTTCAGCTTGTGCGCTGTGTCCTTCTCTATGCCCGGTGCCCGATTTCGGAGAGAGTCGGAGTCAAACGGAAGTCTGAGAGGAAGAGTAGTAGGGCAAGTCTTAGTCAATATTTAAACTGAAGTCCAACTACACACAGGACTTGCATTTATAGGTAAGTATAGTATTAATGGGGATATAATGTAAGAGTTGGATTAGTCGGAGTTCCGAAGGTTCCATGATGAAACAAGTCATTGTGAATTATAGCAAGTCAGCTTGACTCAGACATCATTGGTATTCTGAGACTCCCATGATAGAGAAGCATAAAGCATAGCATAGGAGTAAGTATGAGTCAAATGCAGTACAAACCAATGGAAACAAGAGTATTGTGGAAAGGCAGTGTTGGAGATATCAGACTCGGAGATCTTTGGAGTCCGACAGACTCCAAAGAGGGTATGAAGTCATGGCATGTGACGGTGTTTTGGAATAGTCTGATTACAGTATAGGCTTATTTCTAAGAGCTGATATATGGTCTCAGTATAGCTGGCTGGGTCAGGATCACAGAGTAATAGGTACAAAGGGTAGGTGACTACCTTGCAGACTGGCAGGTGCTCACCTTGAAAACTGTAGAGGAGTATATAGCCCACAAACCACTGAAGGGACTATTTCTGGTGTTATTTTCACACAATGAAATAAGCTGGAAGTACTTGTGACAGGGCATGCAGGAATAAACTTATTTCTGCATAGCTAGGCAATGGGCCTTCCATGTGATAGACATCTAGGGCCTGGGGATACATATTCCGATGAAGTTCCGGGATAAGTGAAGGTTAGCCTTTCTGGGAAGAATCTCACTATGGGTATCTACAGAGAGCTGGAGGCTAGGGGAACACAACCCAATGGTCAGGAGTGACAGGAATGGAACATTGTCAGTATCCAGAAGAATCTTCGACACACCTGACAGGGATCTACCAACACCACCATTGTCACCATTTGTACCAGTACCACAAACCCAGCCCCAACCAACCATTCTAACCCAAAAACTGCCACCTGCACACTCAAAGATGTCCTCTGCAGAGGTGGTGCCCATGTTTTCTGGTGAAAGGCTTTGCCTCGGTCCGTCTACAGCTGGAGTACTGCTGATGACATGGACTGACGAGTGGAATGCAACAGTACAAGCCACAACCACTAACCGAAATCCACATCCTTGTTCCCCCTGGTTGCACAAGCTTAGATGTGCCAGCGAGTATTCATGCATTTTAGACTTCTTCACAAGATTGTGAAGGAGTAGAAAAGGGATACAGATATATCAGTTCAACTGGTTGAAGCCCTTAATCAAGTGCTCAGAACGAGAGCACTTGACTAATGGTGTGCAAGACTGTTGTGGTAGGATTAAGACCCTCTCTTGGCATAGCCAACCGAGTGCGTCAATCCAACACCAATCCAAAACCAATCCCAAATATAAGCCTTCCAAGGCCACTGATTGTTTAAGTTCCCTTTCGACCGTTCCATAATCCCAAATAATAAGCCTTCCAAGGCTGCTGTAGTGGTGCCGTGTTCTCAATCCAAATCCCAAATCCCTTCACATCTTAATCACAATCCCAAATTATGTGTTTTACTTCCACCAAAGGCAAGACATATTAATCACATTGTGCAAACGAAGCAAAGCTCTTAATAGAACCAGTCCAGGATCACAAGCACGGACTACCCATTGTAACACAAGCCCTAGATCCAAGTCTCTTAATACACAAGCCCTAGATCCAAGTCTTTTAATTGAGACCAGGACCTAGCACCTGTGCCACCCACCCAGCAGTAGTGCATCCATGCTAGAACTGCCCTCCTTATATACTGTACATTTACGCTTACACTACTCTAATTACACTACCTGAGTAAGCTAAAGATCTGCCATTTAACTCCTTGTTTCCGATCAGTTGTCTGACTTGACTGAACTTCCAAGCCAAATAGTGTTGTCCTGCCCTTCGGACCAGTGGATTCAGAAAGCACCGAGTCTCCCATTTCTGTAGATACCCAGAACTCCCTAATCTGCCAAGTGGTTCCCAAGATATAACCTTGTCAATTCCTGATCAAGCCAAGAACCCAAATTGGGATGGTAATGGGCTGAACCAGTTTAATGGTTGAAGTCCCTTGATTAACACCTTCAGATTCAAGGAGCATTGGGTATCAGCTCTCTGTAGATACCCTAATCTCCCCGAACCGTCCAGTAGTTGTTGAGATATACACCGATGAAGCCTTGCCCAAGTCAAGAACCCATATTGGGATAGCAACATTGATCGGTGATTAACATGTGTCCAGACATGTCTCCAGAATAGGCCAAATCAACCACAACAAGGTGTGTCAACCCACAGTTCTATCTCTGCCAATAGACACTGGTTATTCAGAGTGGATATTTAATTTCCCTGATATTTCTTGGCCCCACAGAGCCTTAATCAAGTGATTATAAGGACTCCATTATTAAACCCATTGAGTCGAGCCTTAATCAGTATGGGAGGTTCTGATTAATGCGCTCTCATGCGGGCTGATTAAGCCCTCTGTGCCTGATTAACCATTCGGGACTCATGTTAATCTTGGAGATGTACATCTAACTTGGTAATGCACAGGAATCCCAACATTAGCAAGATTCCAGGCAGGGCCAGATAGCCTGCTTATCACCGGCAACCTGAACACCACATCAGACAGCAGCTCACATGAGCCATCCTCAAACCTGTTTCTCAAAAAATTCTGTGCATACATGCACGACCTGGGAATCACCGACTCTGGGGACCGTATAAGTGCCCTGGTGGACTACTTCAAGGACAACTTGCCCACCGAGAAGTGGTTCCATGAGGAATGTGCCAGTGCGAAGCCAATCGTGGCCTGGGTGGTGATGGAGCAGGCATTCCTTAAATGCTTCCCAGGACCACAAGCCGCTGAATACTTGAAGCAAGAATGGGAAAGAGAGTTGCTGGGGATGTGAATTGCAGTGGAGGAGCTGGAAAAAACAGTGGATGTAGGGGAACAGAGGTATTTGCGTACATCCGATTTGTGGAGCACCTCTTGCAGGTCGCCACATTGGCGGTGTGAGGTTGGTGGACATGCTAGGCATGGTACACCGCCTCATAGCCCCTCCAAACGACTGCATTGGACTTGCACAAACATATTCTTCATTCCCTGGGACAACAAGATCATCTGTCTCCTCACCAACCACCCCTCTCTTCGATGAGACCACTCATCTCTACAGCGAGACCGTTTTTCTCCACAACAAGACCACTTGTTTCTCCCAGGAACAGTGAGATCGCTCATCTCTACAACGAGACTGCTTGTTTCTTTCCCAGGAACAATGAGACTGCTCGTCTCTACAACGAGACTGCTTGTTTCTCCCCCAGGAACATGAGACCACCAATCTCCCTCCACAGCATATTGAACTATTGCTCTCCTGGCCCTCCAAAGTGCCTTGGAACGGTCCAAAGAGAGGAGAGAACCACCTTCCCAATCACACAATGAAGACAAGGCAATGTAGCTCAGAAGAGACAACCTGTCTCGATGAGATGCCCTGTCTCCTCATCCCAAAATGAAACATGGAGCATGTGGAACACGTTTCAGGGTGCTGTGTAAGCCAGAGCTTGTTGCTGTGCAGGCCGGAGCTTACTCAGGACCATTGGAGACAGTATAAATACCCTGCAATGTTCGCTTTTTAGAGAGTCAATTGATCCCCCACTTCTACACACTAAAGAGCACCAGTTCTCTGAACATATCCTCTTCCCTGGCCCTATACTCCGTCCCCACTATCTCAAGACCAGCTACACCAATCCCTCTTTCCTCCCAGAGGATGATTCATCTGCTGCACACTACCTCCAGTACAATATAACCAGTCTCGCCTGACAGCGAGCATCATGAACAGATCATTGGGAATCTGGCAGGTGTGGGACGCACTGCCCGAGGTCATCCATGACAAAGTCAAGGCTACGCAGATGAACTGGGCAACATTCAATGCAGAGATCAAAGGCATCAAAAGAGAGCACATACGTGAAGGAGTGGTGAAGGCTAATAAGGCGAAAGAAATGGAGCACATCATCAGCGAGCTTGCCTGTAACCATTCAACCCCAACAATGCCCATGACCCCAGTCACCAAAATTTCGGTGCAGCTCGCATGCACTGGGCTGCAGTCACCATCACAGTTGGGGCATAACCCCCCACCAGCCAACCTGTTCAGAGGGGAAGGAGGAGGGAAGGGAAATCTGTTCACACCACCCACACAATTGGGAGAGAACAACAAGGCTCAGTTGGAACAGGTGGCAGCCAGGCTTGGTCGCATGCTGCTCACCGACAATGCAGGTGGCTGTGTGGAGTACACACATCGCACCAGTGCCTGGAATGCACAGTTCAGAAGTACACACATTCTACTGGAGCATATCAGGTACCCACTGAGTCCAGTAATTGTTGCACCAGCCTTAGGTGAATGCTTCAGGTGTGGCAAGGTCACTACACCATACCACTGGCATGCAGAGTGTCCAGGACCACTGATCCCTGCGAAATAGTCAACATTCCATGCTCTCTGTGCCAAGCACCTAGCCCCACCCCCTGCGCAAGTGAATGTAGTTGCAGACGGATGGATGGACTTCAGAGACGAGGAGGATTTTGCAGAAGGGTTGTTCAGCTGAATGCCGAGTGAGCGACCTGGAGCATAGGGCAAAAAGAACACCCCAATGTCTCCGGCATACAATACAATGGTGTTGATCTGGACCAATCTGAAATTGTTGACTTGTATGCCGTGGGCACAAGGGAAGTGAGTTGTAAGCTGTTCATGCATTGGATGGTAGTGGAGGAACCTAGTGGGGAGAGGGAAAATGGTAGCAGTGATGGACAAGAGGCTGTGGGAGAGGAGTAGGCACCGTTTAGGTGGTGGAAGACGGTTGCAAAAGACCTAGCACATGGCAAGTGGTGCGCTGGTGCCATCCAAAGTGACATGGAAAGGCACACTAGCATTTGATGACATGCAGTGGATGGGCACATTTGAGGTCTTATTCCTGCATGATGAGACAAGGGCATGCGGAAATAGTCTTATTTCTGCACCAACAGGCTGTTCACCTTCCATCTAATAGACATTAGGGGCCCAGGGATGTATATTCTGACAAAGTTACAGGATAAGCGAAGGTCAACTAAGGCAATCTGATGGGATTCCAACAGATAAACAGCTAAGGAGGGGGAATCGGGCAAATTTACTAATTTATGTTTTGTTTGTAGACTTGCATATGATTTTGGGGTTTCTATAAGTAGTCAGGACATTGTTTCGAGTAGGGCACAGAATTACCCGTGTACTAGTAGGCTGAACACTTGCAATTGGACTATTTCTGGGGTTGGTGTAGTGTGTATTATTGTTGGACTTTAATATTTGGAAACCTTAGTTGGGAATAAGGATTTGGTTATTGGAAACATCTTGGACATGATTGAGGCTACCTAGTATCTGGAAATCGAATCGTTTATCATTGTCATTGTCCATCATCATCATCATTGCCATCATTCATTGTTCATTGACATTGTTCATTGTTCATTGCCATCGTCTTGAAGTCTTCTGGGAAATAAGCTTTCAGAGCTTGTATTGTCTGGGATTGTTTATTGTCGATCTCTTTGAGGTCCCCTGCACATCATTGGATATCACCACCACCACCACCACCACACACAACACTTGCAGTCTCATAAGCTGCGAAGCTTTCATACATGCCAAGGCTGTGCAAATATTTGACAGCTTTGCAGCATGCGCTCTTCAAATCCGAAATGAACCGCAATGCAGAAGCGGTGTATCTGTTTATGCCCTCAGATATACTGGTTTTGAAGAAGTCTCTCAACTTGTGTGGTGGGGTTACCAGATGTCGAGGCAGACCTGTGGGTTGGGGAGGCGTGTGAGGTGCTGGGGGCCCTGCAGCAGGGTTTGTGCATGTGGACAATGACAAACCGGTTCTGCCCGCTGATAGACCAGGTATTGGGGCACCCGGGCATTTATTCAAATCTGCACGAGTTGCAACATACTATAATATATTACACTACATTACAATGTCATCTCACAAGGGCTAATGCTGGCCTGAGAAGTTAGCTAAGAGGGATATAATGTGTCTCAAACCATTAGAAAGACACAGGACCACGATCCTGGTAAAGGGTTGATGTGAGAAGTCACTAATGGAGCAATCACGGAAAGTGCCTTACCATCCTGGAAACAGATTGGGGCTACTGCACATCCCTGACTAAGGGTGTATTACAAGGGATTATCCTTCTGAACCAGAGGGATCATTGTTGGGCATCATCTGACATCTTCAGAATGGCCAAGAGAAGGCTGGACTTGGTTGATCCACCAATTGACTAAGAAACCATACTCAGGTACTGGGAAGCGGCAACTATCACGGTTTTCAGACAAATCACTGAAGCGGTTCAAAGCGGAACCAATTGGGTGGATGGTTACCAAGGAGGGTAATGGAGCGCTGATGAGGAGGTCGGCTAAAAGTTGACATATCAACAATATCCCATCATGATTGTGCTAAGCAATGTAGATCTTGACTCATTGTTAAGCTCGGCTCGTTGATGTTTCTTATAAATCTCTCTCAATTTTACTAATCACTTGATATCTGACAGGAGTTCATCGGCTAGCTGCCATACCACTAGTCATATACCCTGAACCCTACTGCACGTTTGTATCTGTCTCGTTTATATTTAGAATCCTGTAAAGTATTTGAGTGGATGGTTATGGGAGGAACACCAGTGAATCTCACCCCAGCTGCTGGACACGAAGTTACTAGACTTCACGCTTAACCGGTCGAGTAGTCATTCATTCGGAGACACCCAGAAGCTATACCAAGTTTTGTTTGTTTTCCCTGTTTGAATATTATCTGTGTTGGATTTGGATCTTTATAAACAGCACATGAACATATTGGATAAACAGAATGGATGCGTGGAATATAAGGAAACAGATCAGACTTGACAATTGGTTGTAATCTCATAAGGATTAGCAATCGTAGATACTATTGGAATCGGAATTCATAAGGAATCACTTGCGCTAAGCATTGGAGTACTATCTCCACACCTAGACCCACATCATACAAACCGTAGAACATAAAATCTCGTCTGTCTATCCGTGATTGCACCTAGAACAGATTCGAGCAGTTTGTCTATACGACTTGTAGACCTATAAAGTCTTGCTTCCCAAAGAGAACTAAAGTTCAAATTGCCACAATCTATACTGGATTGGAACCCCGAACTTGCACGAGGATTATAGTGTTTGAGTTGTTGTAGTTGCATTATTGAACCGCGTATTCATTTACAAAGTTTGGTTTGTGGTTATTTCACCGCCAGCCACATAGTCACCATTTCACCGCACCATTGTACAGGCCAGCAGATGCTGATGAGGGGACAGGGTGTCCTCTGCCAGATTAATTTGAAGATACACAAAGCCAAATTGCATAACCAATACACTCGGAACACCATAAAGCAGTTGAAGGGCAATGGGTTGTGGGAAGTAGAGTTGGGAATCTTGGAGGACAATGGCATGTGTGCACTTAATGAATGCACACTGATGGCGGAGGAGGCTGAGCAGCGGAAGGAAATACAGGACTTATGAGGAGGTAGTGGAAGAGGGTGGGGTGGCGGCTTTTGGAGTGGTGGCATTGAGCGAGAGCCGCACATGCTTTCCTGGATTTGCTACCAGGCCAAGACAGGGGACCCAACCAAGGCAGAGCTGGTGGAAGGTATGGCACATTTCATTTAACTTAAGAGAGATTGCCACTTACATGATTTGCAGCATTGCACGTCAAGTGGTGTAAAGCATACTCGAGAATGTGCTAGTGGCAAGAAGATGTTGTGCTAGTGGAGGAAGAAATGCACTGTACTATTGAGTACAAATATTGGTTCACAGGCACATGGGCAACACAGGAGGAGGGGTGCACCTGGACTGTGCTGCAGGAGGGCCTCACTGTTTATGCATGAGAGCACAGAACCTGCAACAAACTCATACAGAAGTGGGCGGGTGTCCGTGCCAAGGGCCATGCATACCTGGAAAAGGAAATGGCCCTGGGGGTGGACGTTGTGGTGGTGGATTTGGATGATGAGGATTATCGAGAGGTTAAGGGAGACAACAATAAGGAAGAGGGTATGCCAGACTACAAGGATGAAGGGGACAATGAAGTTATCGAGTAAAATTGCCTTTCTGGGACAGCAGAGCATTTTGAGTGGCGGGAGGGTTCGGAGGGTGTAGCAATGAAGGGATGTTGAGTTGATGTAGTAGCGGACTTGACAGGATGTTTGACAGACAATGAGATTGAACATGTTAGCCGAGCAGGGATTATTAGCCGAGGCAGTTTTGTTCATCAAGTATCTTATCGGTATTGATGTACTGGAATACATGACTAAAATGGATGGATTTGATGTAAAGCTCACTTGTTAATGTTTTTCAATGGGACTACTGTCAAAAATGGCTGTGCCATGCATGCCAAGGAAAATATGCACGGGGACAACTACCTAATGCAGAAGAGTGCCCTGTCTACAGACGCAATGCATTATGCCTCATACTGGTCAGACAGCCAGTGACCGTGAATAACGCATTGTGGTCAAGGATAGTGGTGGCGGATATTGCATTATTGCTACTTTCCTTGGTGTCCGCTTTTGGTTTCAACTCTATCACGTGGTCCCACTTGCAGTGTTCCGGCAGTTTATTGAAGTCTTTCTTTTCAAAGACACTTCGGAATTCCTCCAAGTAGTGGGCAGGGACACTCTCTTTCAGGGTTTTGGCCCCTTTAGCTTCATGTGCGGCTGCCACTAATTTGGTGGCCACACTGCCCATAGCGTGGAAATGCTTGGTGTCCCACTCATCCAAGATGTCTTTAGGGTACATCTTGGTCATGAAGATGTGATCTCCTTCCTCCACTTCTGTGTTGTCTTTCTCTTCCCATTACTCCCATAACCGAGTGTGCTTGCAGGCAGTGGGACACCTGGAGAATCAGATGGTCTGTTTCTGCCAGTTGATCTCTGGGTTATGCCAGTTGAACCCAATTATCACGTTGCTCTTGCCAGTGCCTGTTACCATGAATGAGAATATTTTGGCATGGTCTTGGACTCGTAGCCACATGTGTGCAACATGCATAAAATGCCCTCCTTTGTTCAGGGTATTGTCCACATTGTAAACTGGAACAGTCACAGCTAAAGGCTCTACCTCTAACCCGTGCTTGTCAACAAATGAGTGGCTGATGAACCCATTGGTAGCCCTGCTGTCGACTAACCCGACAACTGTATAACATTTCAGGCTATTTAGCCCCTCCAGGGACATCGGGAGCATCATGGAGTTCCCAGTGGCCCAAACATATTGTGGCAGGTTCTTCAGGTTATCCAGTATTTCCGGAGCATTGGGGAAGTAGGCCATCCAGATTTCTTCCACCATCTTGTCATCTATCTCTTGCCTCCTGGCCGGGTGTGTTGATTTTGTAATGATTTCCCAGGCCTTCCAGTCTTGTATATGTGCTCAGGTTACAACTCGACGTGCGCTTCTGAGGGGGAGTCTGCACCATTCCACTTTCTCCCACCTGGGCCTCCAGGGTTTCTTTCCCCTTCACTTAGAGTTGGAGGGAGGATTGGCTCCTTCACTCTTAACCTCCACTGTGTCTTCCTCCACACCAGGTTCTTCAACAGTTAAAACAGAGAATGAATTTTTCAAAGTCGTTACAGGTGTGGGGATCTGAGGGCACAGTCTTCACTCAAGTTCTTCAGGAAAATCCTCTTTCCTGGTGCTTCTGCGCCATTTCCACAACTAAGGCATGGAACTGCAGATGGGTTGGCCCCCAAGTTCTACAATTCCTGGCCATATGTCCAATCTCTCCACACTGGTAACATCTTGGGATTGGCTTCCTACTGATTGTGCGGTCCAGTTCTATAGGCATGGGTCCTGTGTTTGGAGCCCCACCAGTCACGACCGGTGGGGGGGGATGCCACCGTAGCCAGGGGGGTTCATGGGAGGAGCACGTTGCTTGTTCTGGCGGAAAAAGTTCCCCATGTTCTGATTCTGTTGCATCTTGGGAACTGCAATAGGGTGATCACAAAGAGTGCCATCCATGACATGGAAAGTGTGGCGCAAGCCCTTGTGCTTGATGACTGTGGCTTTCCAGCCAGCATAGGTGATAGGCAGTGCAGTCTGCCCATAGACAGCCTGCAGCACCAGCTTTTATATCCCCTGTTTGAGGAGATGAATAAGTGTGGTCTAATCATAACCCGCAGTGTTGTTGTACGTGTTTAGGAGCATGAAGCACTCCATGGCCTTCTTATGCCCTGGCACAGCTTCTTGATTTTAGCCCGCGCGATCTCCACCTGTGCCCCTCCTTTGAAGGCATCAATGAGGTTCTTCTCAAAGTCCTCCTAATCTTGGTATAACTTGGTGTCAGGTCCTACACAACATTGTTGACCCATGTGGCTGCTGACCCTTCCTTCATATAGGACAGGACGAAGATGATCTTCACGCTGTCCTTCTTGTACATTGGGTTGTCCAGGAAGTGCAACCAGCACTCTGCCAGGTAGGAGTCCACCAACTCAGAGTCCCCCTTAAACAGAGTAGGGGCAGTGACATGAGCAGTATTTGTGTGCATGTCATGCAGAAGCCCTAGGTTGTCCTCGCAGAGCAGACAATTCTCTCCACGCAGGTTCCCCAGTTCCTCCTGCATTGCCCTGAACTGTCCTCCTGAATGCTGTAGGGCCTGTAGCAAGATGCTGTCCCTCTTGTCACCGTTCATGTCACTGTTCATGGCACCAAAGCTCTCCATTGAGGGGAGCACAAAATCCTCGCTCATTGTGTTATGTCTAGTCAGGTACACTATTCTTTTGTCAGCACAGAGCAGACTCCGGGTTCTAAGATGACGAGGGTGACTAAAGCACAAAGAGACCAAACAAATAAGTCTGGAGTTTAGACTAGAATAGTGTAAAGTACAGGAAATTAACTACAGTTTATATACTAAGGACCTTAGGGGTCATACCTAATGTCAGGGGAACCCCCGCTTCGGCCGCTTTGGACGGTTTTCCATCCGGACCCAATCCGGATGCTTCGGCTTCTTCGGGCGCTTTGGACACTTTTCCATCCGGACTGGCTCCAGATACTTCGGATGGTTTTCCGCCTGGCGCTCCGGATACTTCTGCGCCCTTCTATCTGACCGCCAAAACACCCGAGACATCCGTCCGCTCTTGCTGGCACGTGCTGTGCGATCAGGCCCGCGATCATTGTAGATACATCCGGACACGTGCTGCTGGGTAGTTACTAATTAGTATATAAGGTTTCGCCTAGTGTGGGAATCCTCATCCTTTCTTCTCTTCGGATTCCCCCGCTAGGTGCATAGTATTTCCACTCCTGTATTCTAGTACCTATATTTATGCTTTGGATTCCCCCACTAGTTTCCACACCCTGCGCCAAGCTTAAGGTTGCCCTTACAACTAAGGTACAATGTCCAATGGTAATGGATAGGGTTAATGGAGAATAAATGGAGGGGTATATGAGCATAAAGGAGTTGATTGGTAACCTGGTAGGTCAGGGAACCAATTGAAACCGATTGAAGTCTCAAAAGGGCACTTGTGGTTTGACTGATCAGATAGTTAATCTGATCAACCAGCCAGGTTGCTCAGGTTCTAGAAGTAAATGAAAGAGCTGATTCATGACATCCACCCC
This sequence comes from Mycena olivaceomarginata, assembly GCA_029378375.1. NCBI lineage: Eukaryota > Fungi > Basidiomycota > Agaricomycetes > Agaricales > Mycenaceae > Mycena > Mycena olivaceomarginata. Next base: position 61,466 of record JARKIC010001594.1, read on the forward strand.
TCCAACTCTCATTCCACCAAGTCCCACTCCCTCCAGTTGCTCACACTGGCATGTGTCATGTGACTGGGCCCAGGATTACTGTAGATCCCTTCAGTCATGTGCCACTGGCTAGTACTTATTAGTTTATAAGCTTCACCTAGTGTAGGAATCCTCGTCCTTTCTTCTCTTCAGATTCCCCTGCTAGGCGAGTATTACTTCCACTCTGTATTAGTACCGCCTATTAAACTCCTTCAGATTCCCCCACTAGTTTCCATGCCTCTACACTGAGCTAAAGTTGCTCTTACAGAATGTTTTTGTCAGGGGAACCCCTGCTTCAGCCACCTTGGCTCCACTCTCGGCTCTGTCCTCAGCTCTGTCCACAGCTCTGCCCTCCACCTTGCCCGTGCCTGGAGCTTCACCTGTTGTCTACCTGACTCCCACTCCCTCCAGTCACTTGCGCTGACATGTGTTATGTGACCGGGCCTGGGATCACTGCAGATCCCTTCAGTCATGTGCTACTGACTAGTACAGCTGTGGACAGACAAAGTCCACCAAAAAAAACCATTTTTTATATATAGCCAAGATGAGTGCATGGATCAATAGATTTCCTCAAGGTGGTCACATCTATCTAAAAATTGAGTGATTCTGTTGAGTCATTGGTTGGCAAATCATCAATTAATCTCCGAGCCCCTCAAAATTTTGGTGGATGCTTAAAAGTTGTGGGAAAATTATTTGGGGAAACTGCAGCCTTCTCCCTTATGGTCAACTGATTCATTTGGATAAGCTTCAGCCTTCGCTCTTATCATTCTCCACCATGCAGCCACAGCAAGGACACCCCAGCAAACATGCCAAACACAGTATTAGTGGGCTCAAGAACCAATCTAGACAACCCTCTTCACCTGAGGCTCCAAGCAACCCCTCTGACAGCAACCCCTCTGATGGTGATTATTCTCACTCTGCACTCTTGATCTTGCAGAACTTGACAGTTTAGCTTATCTAGAAGTGGACTCAGACCACAGTGATAATGATAATGAAGTAGACTGGGATGAAGTGGCTAATGAAGAGTTTCAAGACTGTTTGTTTGGGTTGCTTGCACAGATTGAAGAGGACCAATGAGATGCAGGGGATGATGATTGGGTCCCTACCAGACAAGCTTATACAGCTAAACAGGTAGCTGACAAACATAAACCTGGGGGTGAGTTTTATGATAGTTAAGCAGCCTCAAGTCATTCATATTGGGTTGTCTAGGGCATCCAGCGAAGTATATCAAAGGCCCCAATACAGCAAGCAAATCTTTGTGCACTCAAGAAAGATATACTAAATACAACAGAACACAAACCAAACTGGACAGCTTCTTCTCTGCTCCATCCTCCTCGGTCTTATCTTCTCTATCCTCTCCAGTATTACAAGAGAAGGAGCTAATCTCACCAGTGAGTGTACTGCCAGGTGCTGGCTGGTCAGACTTGGCTATCACAGAACTTTGATCAAGAAAGGGGTTTACATAGATGGCCATGAATGGCCCGATATTGTGCAGTATTGAACTGATGTATTCCTGCCAAAGATGACTGAATGTGAAGCATGCATGACACAGTATCATGGACCAAATCTTGAAGTTGTTGAGCCTGTTCTGCCACCTGGAGTAAAGCAGGTCATTGCATATTTTCATGATGAATGCTGCTCTCATGTGCTTGATTATATGTGTTCTGCCTAGCAAGTTCTCTTGTACTTCTTAGTGTTTTGCAGCTGATAAATGTGGTTCTCAGGCTTGCAGAAGGGCAAACAGTAAACAGTCTGAAATTGACCATACCTAAACACCACACTTTTTGCACATTTTGGAATAGTCTGATTACAGTACAAGCTTATTTTGATTTCCAGACACTAGATAGCCTTGACCACAAGATGTTTCTAATAACCAGATCCTTATTTCCAACTAAGGTTTCCCAATGTTAAAGTCCAACAACGATACACACTGCGCCAACCCCAGAAATAGCCCAATCACAAGTGTTCAGCCTACTAGTACACAGGTAATTCTGTGCCCTACTCAAAACAATGTCCTGACTACTTATACAAACCCCAAAATCATATGCAAATTCAAAAACAAAGTAGAAATTAGTAAAGTTGCCCGAGTCCCCCCTCTCTAGCCATTTGTCCATCGGAAGGCTTCCCACAACTGTATTGCCATTGGCCAGTGTACAGGTCAATCCTGATGTCCAACCATGCAGTGTTGGTCATCCTAGGGGTTTGAAACCCTCAGTCTCTTGGCTGACCGATATCAAGTTGTCCTCCTTATTTCCCATCATCCCTGGTCCTCTCCCATCACTCCTGGCCATCAGGTCGTGTTCCCCTTGCCTCCAGCTCCTCGTAGACACCCATAGTGAGACTCCTCCCAGAAAGGGTTCTTATTCTCCAACTCTGCTTACTCAGAGTAAGAACAATCCTATCAGATTGCCTTAGCTGACCTTCCCTTATCCCGGAACCTCATTGGAATATACATCCCTGGGCCCTTAACATCTATCACATGGAGGGTGCACAGCCTATTGGTGCAGAAATAAGACTATTTCTGCATGCCCTGTCACAAGTAAGTACATCTGGCTTATTCCATTGTGTGGGAATAAGACCAGAAATAGTCCCTTAAGAGGTTTGTGGGCTACACATTCCTCTACAGTTTTCAAGGCAAGCACTGCCAGTCTGCAGGGTAGTTCTCTACACCTCGCACCCGCTACTCTGTGATCATGACCCAGCCAGCTATACTGAGACCATATACCAGCTCTTAGAAATAAGCCTATACTGTATTCAGACTATTCCAAAAATGTGCAAAAAGTGTGAGGTATAGTTGAATTCCAGACAGTTCAATGTACCCTACTTCCCTGAACTCACAACACCCCGAGCATTAGTAGGAGTTTTTTGTGATATATTTTGATTTTGGTTGGATTGTGATAGCGACTAGCTCGTTTTACTCTCCAGTCAATTTCATTAGATTTCATGGCTGCACCCTAGTGCACCATTTCACCATCACAGCAACAGGTAGCCCTACACACTATGTGTGGATGACTGATGCAGTCTCAAAATTGAATGTGCTGAGTTGGTGTACTAGGGAAAGAATATTCAATACAGGTGCGTATAATGCACCTCTGGCTCAATGTTGTTTGAATGGCACTGTATTTCAATTCTCGGGTGAATTGGTAGAGTTGATTGTATGTGTGGATTGTCAAACCTACATAGTAACAATAGTTATGTATTTCAAGTATCCTGCCCTATGTAACATTTCATCCACTTCTCTCCATGGACACAGTGGTCAAAACAAAGCTTGGTCTGTTGTGTGCTAATGACTAGTTTGGTAGATGGTGTCCAGAATCCAATCCTATTGTGACTAGGAAGCCATACATGTAGGTTAGAGGACCCAGATTGGGCCCAACCACCATGAAAAGACCAGGATTGTGTTGCCTACAGAGGGGAATAATGTGAACTTGTAGATTTGGATGGATTTGAACTCACAATTGGACAAAGGTTTAAAGTGCCATCATTGAGACCTGATGCAATCTGCCTCTCATCAGGTGAGAATGCAACAGAGGTGGCATAGTCAGTGTGGCCTGTAAATGGCTGACCAACAGCTTCCCCACTCTCGGCATCCCAAAGGTGCACAGTCATATCATTTGAGCCTGACACAATCTGCTTGCTGTCAGGTGAGAATGCAACAGAGGTGACCCAGTCAGTGTGGCCTGTAAATGGCTGACCAACAGCTTCCCCACTCTCAGCATCCCAAAGGTGCACAGTGCAGTCCATGGAGCCTGACACAATCTGCTTGCCATCAGGTGAGAATGCAACAGAGGTGACCCAGCCAGTGTGGCCTGCAAATGGTTGACCAACAGCTTCCCCACTCTCAGCATCCCAAAGGTGCACAGTGCAGTCCACAGAGCCTGACACAATCTGCTTGCCATCAGGTGAGAATGCAACAGAGGTGACCCAGCCAGTGTGGCCTGCAAATGGTTGACCAACAGCTTCCCCACTCTCAGCATCCCAAAGGCGCACAGTGCAGTCGCTGGAGCCTGACACAATCTGCTTGCCATCAGGTGAGAATGCCACAGAGTTGACCCAGTCAGTGTGGCCTGCAAATGGCTGACCAACAGCTTCCCCACTCTCAGCATCCCAAAGGCACACAGTGTGGCTGCTGGAGCCTGACACAATCTGCTTGCCATCAGGTGAGAATGCAACAGAGTTGACCCTGTTAATGTGGCCTGCAAATAGTTGACCAACAGCTTCCCCACTCTCAGCATCCCAAAGGCAAACAGTGCTGTCGCTGGAGCCTGACACAATCTGCTTGCCATCAGGTGAGAATGCAACAGAGGTGACCCAGCCAGTGTGGCCTGCAAATGGCTGACCAACAGCTTCCCCACTCTCAGCATCCCAAAGGCATACAGTGCTGTCCCTGGAGCCTGACACAATCTGCTTGCCATCATGTGAGAATGCAGCAGAGGTGACCCAGTCAGTGTGGCCTGCAAATGGCTGACCAACAGCTTCCCCACTCTCAGCATCCCAAAGGTGCACAGTGCGGTCTACGGAGCCTGACACAATTTGCTTGCCATCGGGTGAGAATGCAACAGAGGTGACCCAGCCAGTGTGGCCTGCAAATGGCTGACCAACAGCTTCCCCACTCTCAGCATCCCAAAGGTGCACAGTGCGGTCCACAGAGCCTGACACAATCTGCTTGCCATCAGGTGAGAATGCAACAGAGGTGACCCAACCAGTGTGGCCTGCAAATGGCTGACCAACAGCTTCCCCACTCTCAGCATCCCAAAGGCGCACAGTGCAGTCGCTGGAGCTTGACACAATCTGTTTGCCATCAGGTGAGAATGCAACAGAGTTGACCCAGTCAGTGTGGCCTGCAAATGGCTGACCAACAGCTTCCCCACTCTTAGTATCCCAAAGGCACACAGTGTGGTCACTGGAGCCTGACACAATCTGCTTGCCATCAGGTGAGAATGCAACAGAGGTGACCCTATTGGTGTGGCCTGCAAATGGCTGACCAACAGCTTCCCCACTCTCAGCATCCCAAAGGCACACAGTGCTGTCACTCGAGCCTGACACAATCTGCTTGCCATCAGGTGAGAATCCAACAGAGGTGACCCAGCCAGTGTGGCCTGCAAATGGCTGACCAACAGCTTCCCCACTCTCAGCATCCCAAAGGTGCACAGTGCGGTCCACAGAGCCTGACACAATCTGCTTGCCATCAGGTGAGAATGCAACAGAGGTGACCCAACCAGTGTGGCCTGCAAATGGCTGACCAACAGCTTCCCCACTCTCAGCATCCCAAAGGCGCACAGTGCAGTCGCTGGAGCTTGACACAATCTGTTTGCCATCAGGTGAGAATGCAACAGAGTTGACCCAGTCAGTGTGGCCTGCAAATGGCTGACCAACAGCTTCCCCACTCTTAGTATCCCAAAGGCACACAGTGTGGTCACTGGAGCCTGACACAATCTGCTTGCCATCAGGTGAGAATGCAACAGAGGTGACCCTATTGGTGTGGCCTGCAAATGGCTGACCAACAGCTTCCCCACTCTCAGCATCCCAAAGGCACACAGTGCTGTCACTCGAGCCTGACACAATCTGCTTGCCATCAGGTGAGAATCCAACAGAGGTGACCCAGCCAGTGTGGCCTGCAAATGGCTGACCAACAGCTTCCCCACTCTCAGCATCCCAAAGGCACACAGTGCTGTCCCTGGAGCCTGACACAATCTGCTTGCCATCAGGTGAAAATGCAACAGAGGTGACCCAGTCAGTGTGTCCTGCAAATGGCTGACCAACAGCTTCCCCACTCTCAGCATCCCAAAGGCGCACAGTGCTGTCGCTGGAGCCTGAGACAATCTGCTTGCCATCAGGTGAGAATGCAACAGAATTGGTCCTACTGGGGTGGTCTAGAACTCTCATGTTGGCAGGCCATCTCACCAATTGTCCTTTCAAAACTGATGGCAAATATTGAAACTGAGGCCAAAATCTCTGAGCGATTCTTGATTGTGTTGGTGCCAAAGCCAATGCTGATAGGTAGATATGGGGAGCACTTTCCTTAATTGCCTCTGAAAAAAATGCCACAAATCTTTTTCCGTCTTGGGCAAGGTGAACACCTGATGAATCCTGAACCCTTTCTGATCAGTCTCAGCTTTCAAGTGACCCAACAAATCCCCTTACCACTGGAGCCCATGAAGTGAATTTTGAGAGTGTATGGTTTGCAGACCCCACTATTCCCAACAAGCTCAGGGTTTCTAGCCAAAAAAGGAATTTGTCAAAAAGGAATCTTTCTGTTGTTTGTCCATGTCCATGATTATAGGGGATGGCAGTCACATGGTCTGCCCAAAACTGACATGCATATTGAAGGTGCTCTGGAATACCTGCTTGAATGGACTGCTTGATGTTTGGCATGTCCACATTCTTTAGGTAGGAAGTTGGCAAAGCACAGATATTGAACTTGAGTTCAGTTTCCATGATTTCCATAATCTCAGAGGCCATTTCTTCTTGCTGGGTAATGGTTCCACAAAGAAGGTCAGGACGCCTTTCCTGAATTGCATCTGTAATATACTCCCGGAATGACAGGTGGATCATCTTTATTGTACCTGCTTCACGGGGAATGTGGATAACAGCACTTAGTGGGTGTAGCATTCCTCTGAGGTCAGTCACATCCATCCCCAAAAATTTAGCCAGAGACTGTGGTGACTGGGGTTTCAGGAGGAGAACAATTGTCCTAAGGATCCTTTTGATCTGTGCAAAGTAATTCTGTGCACGAAGGCTTTTTGAATCTGGAACCACTATGGCCTCATCAAGAACACGGTAGTAAAGATCATGGATATCAGTAAGAGGATCTCCTCTCAAGAGGAAGTTGATGGACTGCTGTGGGTGGACTTGTGGAACTGCTGAGCGAATGTAACGCACAGCAGTTGCAGCAAAGACAAAAAGGCCATCAGCATGGGCTGCTATCTGCTTCACATCTTGAGGGCAGGCTTTCCAAGAGTCTCGAACATCCCAGGTGCTGCCATCTAGTGACTTTTTGACATAGAGATGAATATCCTGCCTGACTTGACTTGTATCCACATCATCAAGAGTTATCTCATGCACCAGAAAAAGCAACTTGTCAAACTTGAGGTACTGTGGAACATTTGGCCTCCCTGTTAAAAAGAAGCGGACATTCTTGGGGATATTATCCATGTTATCTGAGAGCCACCGAAGGCACAGTCCACCCCTGTCCTTCCCACATTCATCCAATGCATCAAGACAGATTATCCATGGTGTTTTTGATGGGTGGCATCTGTGCAAGTAGTTCTACAACAAGTTTTTGAAACTGCAGCTGTGGGTCCATGTCAAGGATCCCAGTACGATCTTTAGTAATGAGCTTGACCAGAAGGCAGCGAAAACAATCATCATAGTCTGCCAGCTGCCGAGCAAGTGTGGTTGGAAGGGATTTTATGTGATTGCGTTCTGCAGTGTCCCATGCAAAGAAGAATGAAGCTGCAAGAATATTTTTCTGTTCAGCCAGGATAGATGCAACACTCTTTGCTATGGTTGATTTGCCAGAGCCTGCAGAGCCACTGAGGATGACCACACGCTGGTCTGGGTCTGGAGGATCTATCAGTCGGCTGACAATGTTGTTGATTATATCAACCCGTGTGCCATCCATGCATTTCTCGGGTGTATTGGCAGCATTGTAGCGTGCTGGACTGGATTTAAGCTTTTCCAGGATATTGTTGTCAGCTGATAAACAGTCAATGAGTATTTCATTGTTCAAAAGGATAAAATTTGGATACCTTTCAGCGAAATGTCTCTGACTAGTTTCTCAATAGAAATGTTCCCAGAGAACTGAATGGATGAGAATTGAGATATCACCCACAGACAAAGCTGTTGTGATTACACACCGTAAACTCGTGAATATCGGCTGCAATCAACTCCCGAATTTCCACAATTTCTTCCTTGTCTTTCTGGCTCCGGAAGAGGTGATTGATGCGTGATTTACCACCAAGCAATTTACACTTCTCTGCCCTGGCTCGGAATTTTCTGTGTGGTTTCCATTAAGTTGTGAAATCATGAGTTGCAAGGATTTTAAACTTGCGATGAGATTACTTCTAGTCGCTCCTTCAAATCTCCATCTGCACCCGAGATATCGATAGCAGCCAAATTAGTCAGTGACTTCTCAAGTGCTGCCAGACCCTCCTTGTTGCTTTTCATTGTCTGAAAGACAGAATTCTCATCAAGGCTGGCATCGAGACAGAGGAGAGGGTCCCTACCGAAATCATCTGTGCCAGCTCATAAACACCATTGACAACCGGCTCGACAGCGGGAATCCCTATTCCTGTAACTCCTGCCTTTGCGAGACTGAGAACCGTAACAATAGAATCAAGGACCTGAGTGCCCCTCGCTGATGCTAAGGGCGGAGTCGCTGCCATCGACGACGAACTGCGGGAGAGATAGATGCTGCGGACGGGAGACCGGATGATGGTGGCGTGGAAGCAACGAGGCACAGCTAAAATTGATCACACCAGCTGTTGTTCTCGGCAAGTGTCACAGCTCCGGGAACAATCGCCGACTTCAAAATCAATGTGAAAGGAAATGGCATTCGAAGCTGTTTCGATCAATTCGTAAATAGCACCCCGCAAGTCTATGTTACAATGTTCCAACCATGCCTCAGTCTTTTCGGCGGATCCAGTCCCATCCAGTCCATTGTCGCAACCTAGGTTGAAAGATCGGCGTCCTCGTTCACTCCTTCGGACTACATACCAAGACCGGACCGCGAAAGTCGTGAGTGTACACAGATTCCGATGCCGTAACCCCCTGCCCACTCTGGCAGCTGCTCGCGCACCGCCCAGGCGGCCCAAAGTGCCCAAACGGTCCGAGATCCCGCACGCCGCGGCGGCCCTTCCCCGTGGAATCGCGAGCTTTTGGTAGGTCGGACGCCTTTCGCAGCCGTAGATGGGAAGGTGAGGAGGTGCGAGTGCGGTGCGGGTACGGGTGTGAGTGGTGTGGGTGGCGGTGAGGATGGAGCGCGCGCGTCTCCCGCCTCAGCATCGGCGCGGAACCCTCGATCGCACGACGACAGGGTGGTCGGCGTGCAGTGTGTTGTGGTCGAGAGAGAGGTCCTCGCGCGCGCGCTGTCGTTGTCCGGGGCCGATGGGGTTCCGGAGTATGGATTGGAAGAGGGGGTGGTGAGAAGATACGGGGAAGGGAAGGTGTGGGAGCAATGCTAAGGAGGCGCCGATGGCGCGCCGTGGCCTCGCAGAGATGCAGCGGAGAAAAGGCGGGAGGCGGATGGGGTCCATGGTGCTGAGTGTTTGCTGAGAATCAGGGAAAATGGGGAATCAGCATGCAATACGTGAAGATGGTACGGTAGACGCACGCTGATCGAGATATGCAGCGTGAGTTCGCGCAGGGACAGCGCAGCACCAAGCACGAGGGCGGAGCGCGCGTCCGGCGCGGCGGAGTCGTCCGTGGTGTACGCGACGCCGAGCGCAAGCGTGTGCCGCCTCGTAGGACCAGGTATATACGCGCTGAGTGGCCCTGAGTTTTATAATCCGCCAAGACGGAGGCGGAGGGTGGCGGGGACAGTGGGAAGCAGGCAGGAGGAGGGGCGCGGCGAGCCACGCGAGGGAGGCGCCAATGAGCGGTGACGAGCACGCGGTAGGCGTGGCGGATACGCAGGGCGCCGGAGGCGGGTAAGACGTAGTACGGATAGTACCGAGGGTGTCGGGCGCCGATGAACGCGGCGAAGCCGTCGCGGAGGCGCAGGACGCGAGGCGGAGGCGGATTGGGTCCCTTTTGTGCAGCGCTGGGGGTGTCGAGGGCGCTGAAATGGAAAATGTGTCAGCGCATGCGCGCCGCAGAGATACGTACGTACGTACGGGGATCGAGGTGCAGCGTGAGTCCTCACAGAGATGGCGCAGCAGCGAGAATGAGCGCCGGACGCGCGTCCGGCCCGTCGTAGTCGTCCGTAAAGCGTCTCACTTCGAGCACGAATGTCTAGCGCTGCTAGTGCGCTTTGCGGGACGAGTAAAGCGCTAAGTGGCACCAGAATTTTAGGATCGGCCAAGACGTGCAGGGGTGTGGAGGCTGAGGATTGGTGGAGGCAGTGGGAAGCCGACAGAAGGAGGGACGCGGCAAGAAAGCAATGCGGATCCAACGCGTGGTGGGTCCAGCGGTATCGCTGTACAGAAAGTATTTAGAATGAGAGGCGTATTTCTCAAGTCGATGACGCACGAAGATCGGGATGCAAAGCCAGCCGACGCTAGGACGACACAGCGGTCCACGAGAGCAGAGCGCGCGTCCGGCCCTTTGTCATCGTCGGCGATATGTCGATCCTGCCCTACAGGACGAGCAAGGCGCCGAGCAGCACGAGAATTTCGTGGTCGCCCGAGGTGCGCAGTGGGGGAAGCGGAGGGTGGTGGGAACGGTCGGAGGAGGGCAGGAAGACAAACGCAGCGAGCCACAGATGGGAGGCGCAGATGACCGCGTTGGAGGCATCGCGCGGCGCAGCAGCGAGAATGAGCGCTTCCGTATATACGGATACTTACTTGTTCGTCATCCGTTCTGGTCTGTAACAGAGACTAGCGCTTCCGGCATGTCATAGTCGTCCGTGACGTATCGATACATCGCATCGAGCGCAAGCGTGCGCAGTTGGACGAGACATGCGCCTTACGGGAGGAAAATCTTGCAGGCGTGCAGGATGCGGAGGCGGAGACCGTGCGAGGTATAGCAGGAGGAGGAACGCTTGGTGGTTACTAAGGTTTAGTGCACAATCGCTTGTGTCGGACGGTTATCAGTCACATGTGTTACAATTAAACTCTCCCAAGTAAGTACATATCAACGAGGTACGAGTTGAGAAAATATATAGCGTCTCTAAAGAGATCAGGCTAGTACATACAGGCCGAAAATCTGCTTTTTTTTTTCTGACGGGCGCAGTTGTTTCTATAAGTATCTCTTCCATCGAACGAAGAATCCATGCGTGGTGCAAAGCAGCCCGGTCAGTCGCTTTCCTCCTCCATAACGTCAACTGTCTGTCCACGGAGAGCTTCAAGGGCTGCTGCAAGCGATTCGGGCCGTATAGGAAGGAGATTCCGAATAATATCCAGCTGTGTTGATGGGTGAAGATACTGGTCATCGACGAACTCAATGACTGTAACGGCAAAGACGAAGTGGCCAGCTGAATTTTCAACCAGCGCTTCCAGAGTATCCTGCGATGGCCAGGGAGCCGGAATGTTTCGCATAGCGGAATGATCACGATGAATGCGCGAAAATTCGTCCCGGAGATAAATTCGGATGTCCTCGAATGACTGTTCAATATTGATGGAGTGGAGCAGTCCTCGGAAGGACTCGTCTTCGAATGTGTCTCGAATTTGCGGTTCTGGTCGGCTGGCAATGACAATTCGAAGGCCAGGAATGGAAGCGATCAAATGCAATATTTCGCGCTGAACAGTATGTCCTTCGCACTCGTCCAGGCCGTCGATGACGAGGACTACGTCCGGGGTTTTTGGAAGTGATTGGCACGGACGAACGATGAGCTCGCGGAGTTGTACATCCATGCCTTGCTCGACGATAGAAGGATCGGCTTCCACGGTCGTCGAGATCGGGCGCTTTAAGTCGTCCCAATGCAGAGTAAGCTGGTAGGCGAGCGTTGCAAAGAGCATTTTCGCGTGACCGCGACCCGGGTGGTCACGCTTGAAGAAAAAGCTTCCGTAAAGTTTCCCAGCATCCTCCAATCGCCCACACAATGTCTGCATGACGGCCGATTTGCCTGCACCAGCAGGACCATGCAGCCACTGAATCTGGTAGCCGGAGTGCGGGTCAATTGCCCGGTAATACAGATCGTCGAGCAATTGTTTGCGAGTCTCCGGATGGCATCTTGGTTGAGGATAGATCTCCACAGAATCGTACAGGGCCTCCAAGGATACGGCGCGAAGGAGAATGGCCGAGACACTGTCATGACGGAGAAACGATTTTTGGTCAGGAACATAACAGGACGAGGCTGAGCGTTATTGAATAAACATACGGAATGTTGTAAATGATGGCAGGCCCCGCACCAGTACCGCCGGTACCACCGTTACCACCACCGGCACCACCTATCCCGCCTAAAAAGCACAGTGAATTCCTGAACGTTGGTGTCCCAACCACGGCTTCCCGCACCTTGAATATTAAGAGTGGGCCCCATACCGGCACCACCGACACTACCGGCACCACCACCGGCACCGCCTAACCCGCCTAAAAAGCACAGTGAATTCCTGAACGTTGGTGTCCCAACCACGGCTTCCCGCACCTTGAATAGTAAAGTGATAGTTGTGAACGGGTTGGAAATCAACGGCGGCGTGACCGCTGCGCATGCGGGCCGGAATCTGAGAGCGTATGGCGTCGAAATCAGAGGTGCTCTGCGAGACACCGCCGAGATGATATCCTCGGATATTGTTCGCCTCTACAGCGGGCACAGTAAAGTCGCTAGTACTACTGCTGAACCTGCCGAGTTGACGTGGTAATGCTCAGCATGTTTGCGTTGCGGTAGAACCCAGCGGAGAAAGAACACTCACGATGGGAAGGAGCTTTCATAATTTTCAGAGCGCTGAGGGGCCGTGTCATGTCCTATGGTAATCAAGCCGTCGTCTTGGATTACTGTGAACTCGTCACATGCGCGCTGCAACAATTCCACTGCGTCTTTTTCTAACATGGGCGGATCATCATCCTAAGAAAAGCTAAGCTCCCTGAATAAAAACTGCGCCGGCCGACTCACGCATCTCAATATATCACACCAATCATCATCGTGGCTCAAAACCACTGCCGCGTTCGGAAACTAAATTTGGCCGTTCAGACAACGAGAAGGTTGAGAGGTGTGAATAGACGAATACCTTGTTCACAAGATACGTGTTGATGACTTGAGACGGATGGAAGAGCTGGACAAGTCAGCCAAGAGTCAGCTTCCTCGCTCGCTAAGGCAACGAAGAGAACATACCTCTCTTGTCTGGGCGAATTCAGAAATTGTAACACGGTCATCATCCACTGGATCACTCCCCTGGTCGGTATGCTGCCGCCCTCCGCTCGCCGAACCTCCTCCGAAATAGCCAAGCGCCCACGAAAATGAGCCCTGCGAGCCATTGCCATGCGGCACCCAATCGTTGTTATGCTTCCCTGATCGTGAATCCACGATCTGTGAAATCCCCACATTTTCGGAGAGTTTCCCCCCATATACTGGCCCCGAGTGAGATTGAGAATCCGTGGACAAAGAGGGTCTGATTGGCGGGATCGGCTGGAAGAGGGACATATCCGGAGGTTTTTGTACGAGCAGGGCCAGCACGGACCCATTTATACTCGGGACGAGTCGTCCCCGTAACCGATCTGAAGGAAAGCGAGAAATCGTTCGCCTTTGGGTTGTCCTGAAAAGCGGCAATGCCCCAGGCTTGAGATTTTTCCCACCCAGTGATGAGATATAGCGATCCATTGGGGATCCGACGTCCCCTGGTGCCATTAGCATACCGATACCAACATTGAGCGTTTTCGCGGATGTGGGTGTGTAGATTTTCCAAGTTTTTGAGCTTTTTGAGCTGTGATCCAAGGGGTATGGCCAAAACCGCGCCTTCCGGGCCATGGCAGTCGAATGTAAAGCTTCCGACCGGAGGTTCGCTACATGTTGTGTTGACAATCGATGCTAAGGCGAGTCGCTCACGCCGTACCTTTCGGGGGACTGAGGATCCAATTTCCGGACAGACGGCGTCGAAACAAAGTCTCCAGCCGCGTACCTCAGAGAAGTTACATCTTTTAAAGCATAAGGTGGAAACGGACGAAAGTTGCCAGGAACATCGTTGTCGTTAATGGGGTCATCTGCGCGAAGGTAAATGTTGAACAAGAAGTCGAATGTTCCTTCGGGGGTCACAGTCCCGACATCGCCGATATTGACACCTTGAACTCGGTACTCGTGAGGGAGAGTCTCTTCAGGCTCTGGAACGTGTAGAGGAAAGCCACGCCCCCGACACATCAATTGGTTGCAGTAGCTCGAGCTTTCAGAGTATGCATACTGCGAGACGTCAGACGCCTGCAGTGCACGGTGTTCAGCGGCTGGGGATCCCCGAGGAGAGGTTCAACAGGGAAACGGACCATTGATTCAGAAACCACCACCCCCGTGGCCAGCTGCTCCTGTGCTACACCGGCCAATGAATACCCTTGAATTATATTTCCTGCGACGTTCCCGATACTGAAGGGGCTGGCGATCTGCGGTGGGCTCGGGGCAAGGCTTGGTGTGATAAATTAGTATCGGGAATATAGTCGATGAGATGTATTGTACATCTGAGCAGCTCCGACAGGTCCAGTTCCGCGACTCGAGCCACTACAATCGCTGAGTGAGAACCAATATTTCAGCGAAATTGCTTGAAGCGACGTACGCCTCAGGATTCACGGTGGAGTCTTCCTGATAATGAACATGGGATCCCTCCCCATTACCCCCAGCGCCACCAAGCAGGCCGCCGCGGCCTCCATCGCCTCCATTGGCTCCTGGGAGAAATGACTATATGTCGGCGTCCAACTTTGGAAGTCATTGCCCTCGCACCAGAAACGCTGAAGATTGTCTGACGAACTGCCATGAGCGGGTTGGAAGGCCCGACAGGTTCAGAGAAGAGGATATAGTGTAGGTGGACCAAGAGATAGACGACTGAGCAGAAAGCAATGGCAGTAAGAATGTGTTCAGATCTAGGAACGCCAACCGTTTGTGTGATGGTTATCGGTCACATCGGAGCCATTATCGCCCTTCACTGTTTTGTGTCTTTCCCCTTATCTCGCCTTGTCTCTTTCCCTCCCCTTCTTACTTCTCTCTTTTCACCCCCCTCGCTTCGACTTAATGCCATGCACAGTCCCCAACGAACTACTCCCCCCAGCGTCTCCCCACACTCAACATCCCCGCCGCACAGGCCGTGTACGGCTCCCCCGCCGCCCTTAGTGCCCTCAACGCGCAGTAGAGCCCGTTGACAGCGGGTTTGGTTGGTGCGTTTCTATGTCTGTCTTACTCTGCCCGAACCCACGCTAAACCCCAAATGCAGGAGGCGCCAACCGCACCGTCTACATCGGGAACCTGCCCCCCAGCGCGAGCGTCGACGAGCTGCTCAACTTGGTGCATTTTGGGCCGCTGGAGAGCATTTGGTGCGTTTCTCCGCGAGCGTTTCCTTGTCTTCCTTTGCGGTTCTTGTCCTTCATGCAGTGGGGTGTGGCGAGGGGGATGTGGCGAGTACGGGACGGCGGGGCAACGAACCGGAGTAACAGCTCATTTGTCCGCACGTCGCGCCATTTGGGCGTCATCCCGCTCGCTACGGTCGAGTGCCTGGCGTCTTTCCCGTTTCGCCCGTCTCGGTTCCGTTCGCGTACGACGCTCCCCGCCTCCTCGTCTGCTTTTTCTCCTCCCTCCTTCCGCCTCGCTCCCCGCTCCCGCTCCCACTTTCCATCTTTTTCCTCAGTAGGGCGCTCCTTTACTTATACTTTTACTTCCCTTTTTCCCCGGCTCCCGCTCTTTTTCCCTCTTTCCCCCTGCCTTCCCCTTGCCTTCCTTCCTCCTCCTACACCTCGCTAACACCTCTCCACAGCGTCCTCCCCGAGAAATCCTGCGTCTTCCTCTCCTTCCTCGACGCGCAGACGGCGAGCGCGTTCTACGCGGGCGCGGTCGTACGCAAGCTCGCGCTGCACGCAGGAGCTCAAGATCGGGTGGGGCAAGGCGAGCCCGGTGCCGGCGCAGGTGGGTTTGTTTCTGAGTCGCTGTTTTTCTCTGTTTTCTCGGCGGGAGGCGCACCCCGTCGGGGTGCCGCGATGGTGCGGAGGGGATCGCAGTCTCGAGGCTGCGGTGCACCGAACGAGTCCCCGTTCTCCCTCCCGCTTCCCTCCCTCCCTTCCTTCCTTGGCTACATCGTTCCCATTCCAAAAAACTCTCCCCAACTCGTTCGCTCGCTAACGCTCGCTTCCTCACAGGTAATGCAAGCCATCACGCAGTCGGGCGCGTCGCGCAACGTGTACCTCGGCGGGCTCGACGAGGGGATGACGGAGGAGATGCTGAGGGATGAGCTGAGCCGGTTTGGGTTGATTGATCAGGTGGGTGGGGTGTCTTTCGATGGAAAGAAGGTGGAGAAGGAGGGTGTTTTGGCGAGGCGGGTGGGCGGGAAGGAGGGAGGGGAGAAGCTGTTCGCAACGAGACAAGACGCATGAGACGGGGGAAGGCTGGCGGGGATGCGGTGCTCGACGTCTTGCAGGAGACGGGCGTTCATTCGAATGAGACGGCTGGCGACTATGCATCGTCGGGGCGTTTCCATCGCACGCGATCTCTTGTCTCTCTAGGATTCCTATCCCTGACACTTCGAGATGCTAATTCCTCCTCCAGGTCAAGATCGTGCGCGACAAGAACATCGGCTTTGTGCACTTTTTGAGCATTGGGGTCGCGACGAAGGTGGGTGTCGTTTTCGTTACGATTCATCTCCCTTCTCGACTTCTCGTTTCCGGTGACTTTCCGTCGTCACTTCACCTCGTCACTTCTTTCGCTGTCCATCTACCCCATTTCTTCCACCCCGCTGCCCTCCCCCCTCCACTCCTTCCCTTTTCACTCCGTCCCTCCATTTTGCTCTAAGCTGAATGAATGAATGCTGACATACTTCCGCAGGTCGTCAACACCCTCCCCACGGACCCCGCATGGGCGGGCAAGCGCGTCAACTATGGCAAGGACCGCTGCGCGTACGTGCCGAAGAGCCACCAGGCGGCGGCGCACCAGGCGCAAGCGGCGGCGGCGCAGAGCTTGATGGGGTTCCAGAGCCCGATTGTGGGGCAGAATGCGTGAGTGGGAGTCGGTCTTTTGGTGTTGGGGAGTGTGGGAGAGGAAGGGAGTCCTTTGCCTAGTGGAGGGGAAACGCGCCTGCGTCGTCTTGTTCTTCACTGCTGTCGCGAAGACGAGGCGAAGCTGTAGCGCGTGGTAGAGTTGGGCTGTCGTGTCCTAAAGGACTTGTACCAGTGCCAGCGTGCGGCCACCAGCGCCGACGAGACGCGTGTCTTGTCATCGTCCCCTCTACTCCGTCCCTTTCCCTTCCCTCTCTTTGTCTCCTTCTCGTCCATCACCTTACTGACATCCTTCTTTCCAGCTTTGCCTCCCCCATCGGCACCACGCAGCAAACCCCCTTCGGCGGCAACGGCAACAACAACGGCAACGGGTACGCCAACTCGCCCGCGAGCGCGCACCCCAGCGGCGGAGGCGTCAACCCTTCACCGGCAGCAACCTCGGCGGCGGCGGTGCCAACGGCACCCCGCCCGGCTCGGCGTCCAACGTCAACGCGCAGCAGGGGTCCCCGAGCCAGGGGTACGCGCCGTATACGCCTGCGCCGTTTAGCCCTGATGCGCTCAGCGCGATGATGGGGATGGGCATGTTTGGCGGGATGGGCGGGATGGGCATGGGCGGGATGATGAGCCCGATGAGCCCCGGCGGGATGGGTATGTTGGGTGAGTCTTCTTGTTCTTTGTAGATTTCTTTTTGGGCGCGGAGACGTCTTTCGACTTGTTGCTTACGCGAAGGACGGGAAGGGAAGGAGGGATGGACGTTGCTGACTACGCCCTTCTTCCTCCCTTCGTGTCCTTCCTGATTGCGCCCCCACCTCCCGTTGTCGCTTCTCCTTCCTTCTTCGACGTCTTGCTTTCTTCTCCCCCTCCCTGTTACATGCTAACCTCTTTTTCCCTTCTTCCAGGCGGCCTCCCCGACCTCGGCATGGCAGGCGGCAACCGCACTGTCTACCTCGGGAACATCCACCCCGAGACGAGCACGGAGGATCTGTGCAATGCGATCCGCGGGGGCGTGCTGCAGAGCATCCGGTACATGGCGGACAAGCACATTGCTGTGAGTCTTTTCTTTCGGAACAGGCGCTTGTGAGGGAGGGCGCGAGATCGACGTCGTGTACGAACTGGTGCGAAACGACGTCGGGAGCGTGGGCGTCGTGCGCCAGGGTGGATGTCGAGATGAATGCGCGAGATGAGCGTATGCTCGGAGGTGTATTATTGCACTGTCGCAAGCTTTCCCCCTTCCATCTCGCTACTTCATTGTCACCATACTAACACACTTCCAGTTCATCACCTTCATCGACCCTGCCGCCGCCTTCACCTTCTTCCAGGTGTCGTCCTACCAAGGCCTCACGCTCAACAACCGCCGTCTCAAGATCGGCTGGGGCAAGAACTCGGGCCCACTTCCCCCCACGCTCGCGCTCGCCGTACACGCCGGTGCTACCCGCAACGTCTACATCGGGAACGTCGAGGACTTTGAGGTCTTTAGCGAGGAGAGGCTCAAGACGGACTTTGGCGAGTTTGGGGACATTGAGCTCGTCAACTTTTTGAAGGAGAAGTAAGCGAGCCCTTGCTTTCCGGAAGATGCGGGCTGATTACGTCGGACAGGAACTGCGCGTTCGTTAACTTCACCAACATCTCGAACGCGATCAAGGCGATCGACGCGATCAAGAACCGGCCGGAGTACGCGAACCTGCGTATCGCACATGGGAAGGATCGGTGTGCGAACCCACCTCGCTCGGGCCCGCAGGGCTCGAGCGGCGCACGGCGCAGCGCGAGTGGAAACGGGCCCTCTTCGGCGGAGCCTCTCAGCGCTGTGGAGCACGATGGAGAGATGGACTTTGATGTCGAGGCCGTGCAGGCTGAGGCAGAGAACGCCGACGCTGCCGCGGAAGGTGCCCAGGAGACTGCTACGGAGGGCGCCGCGTCGTCCTAAGCGCGCATGCGAATGCCTGCTGCCACCGCTATACAAGAAGGCAGCCGCACTCCGTCACTCATTCTTCCCCCGATACCCTTTTCTCTTTGACTCACTCAACTCTCGATCTCCCTCTCTCTCGGCACTGGACTGGAACAATCTGCACAAGGAACGATAAAAGCACCTCACCCCCATCCACTCTCACCCACCTTCACCCGCTGCCCCCGCCGCCATACCCACGAGTACGCGCGGGGGGAGAGGGAGGAGATCACGAAAAACCGCCGGCCGCGCGGACGGGACGACAAAACGAATCGGGCTCGCCTATTATGCTGCTTTTTTTGCTCCTTGCGCGAGCCCGACCCCCTTCGTCTTCTTGTACTTCCCTCGCCCCCTTCCGCCCGCCGGCCTCTCCAGCGCGCTCGCACCCCGAGCGTGCTGCACGCATCCTCCGCTTTTTGGGCTTTTTATTCCATTCCGTTAACTGCTTCTATGAACCCCTTTCTTGTCGCTTATACTATACTGTTGCGTCACTTTCTTTC
The DNA here is from genome assembly GCA_029378375.1 of Mycena olivaceomarginata. NCBI lineage: Eukaryota > Fungi > Basidiomycota > Agaricomycetes > Agaricales > Mycenaceae > Mycena > Mycena olivaceomarginata. The sequence goes on from JARKIC010001594.1 coordinate 80,696, forward strand.
TCAATTTCTTTCAACAAGTGTTATTGGCCCGGGTGCGGTGATGACCCCGCACCCGCCGTCCCCTCACTTAATTATGCCTCCATTTATTTTTACGTGTGCGTTTCCTTAACGGACCGTTCTATCTACGCTCCGACCTCGCGTCTCGCCAATCTCGTCTCACTGTCTCTCACCAACACTCTCATCGAAATCGTAATGCGCTGCCCTCGAAGATATTCCCATAGCTTAGCTGCGACGACTCGGTCCCTCTCCACTGTTCTCATACACCTGTCATAACAATATCTCGCAATCTCAATTTCTCTCTCTCTCGCCGATGGATGCTGGCTATGTGGTGAATGGTAAGCTGTACAGTACAAACTTGTGTAATACACTACTCTTTTATTCTCGTCATTGTGTAGGGGCCTGGGGATGGCTTGAGCGGGGTGGCGCTTCGCACCGAATAGTCGGCATTTGGCGGAGTGTGAAACCACGCTTTGTTGCCATCAATTCCTGCTCCTGACCCCTTTGTTGTTTGTAGATGAGTGGCAACCGGCGACTCAGAACTCTCACTTAGACTCTCCCTTAAACTATCTGAACTCGAGTCAACGCTTTATCAAATCACTCAACGCGTCCTCGCCATGCAATCAGAACGATGTGGGTCATATTAAATCAGCTCGGGCAGTGGTTAACATTGATCTTATACAGTCCTGTGCCGGCGATGCAGATATGACAATCTCATCTTCCGATGGAGTGACCTTCAAGGTTCATCGCAAGCATTTGGAAGTTCATTCCGACGTATTCGCCGATGCAGTAAACGTGACTCGACCAGATAACGCAGGCGACGAAATTGTCAACTTTCGGAAACCTCCGCTGTGCTGGACCTTCTTTTCCAATACATGTACCGTCAGCCACAGCCTGACCTCAAATCTGTCGATTTTCCGGTTTTCGCTGGTCTCGCGGAAGCGGCCGAAAAATATGTGGTTTATTCTGCCCTGCCGGCCGTAGCAACTCAGATGAAGTACGTGGCCTTACGCAAAGCCGGCTTGACTTATCACACCGCGCTAGTACCTCGGTCATTCAATACCCGCTTCAAGTTCTCGATTATGCCGCACGACACAACCATAAGGAGCTAGCGAAGCAGCGCGTCTCAGTATCGCTGTTCCTTTAACAAAAGCTGTGTCTGTTTTGGCCCCAGATACCTTTCTCAAATGGGTGTGTTCTCTGTTTTAAATCGTGTCTACCAAAGCTCACATATGGGTCCAGGTGGCATTCTATGACTCATGGCATACCAACGCCCGGACACTTCTCTCCCATTTGATCAGCATGAATGTACGTAATACCACCAACCTGGCCGTTCTTGCGAAATGCGTCGGGGATCCTGGTCAATGCTTTGTAAACCGCCAGGCTCTCGCGGTCATGATGCCTGGTTCTGCCGTCCCCACTCCCACTTGGAAGCGTTTATTCGAGGATAGCTTCATGGCCTGAGGGACAGCTCGAGACCAGTAGATAGTCTTTGGTAGCGGGGCATTCAGAATAGAAACTTTGAATCGAACTTGAACTCCATGAACATTGGGCTACTTACCCTGCCGTTTTGTGTGAACTTTCCATTCAGATTTCGCTGCCGGCCAAAATTTCAACGCACCAATTTGCTGTCGGGTTCAGCCCACCCAAAATTCCGATCCGTTTCTTGCAACACCTCGGTCTTGCCTCGGTCACGATATGCACTCGTTTCAAATTACCAAATTTAGACACGGGCGTTGTTTGGATCGCAGATCGTTGGTAACCTCAAGTGTTCAACCTTCGTAAACGGGGAAAAGGTTATAAAGGAGAGAAGTACTGGGGATTTTTTCTATAGTGATTCATGGTGATTTCATCCTTGTGTTGTCTCAAGTAATGCAACTATTGAAACAGAAATGGTGAGGATGATTTGTTGGTTGAACGATGCGGAACAATTCGGCCGGGATTTCCCGATGTGCAGTGGAGCGCGGTGATGTCATGTTCAATCACTTGAACTCAACACCCATGGTCACCACTCGCAAGCAGACGCTTACAGGCCGAATCTAAGGAAGCAGCCGCAGCCCCAGATAATTTATCGAAGCACTCAGCTCCAGAAAACTCAAACTTAAAACCAACCAGCCCCACTCCCGAAGACGAGACTCAGCTCGATGGCGAAGAGCTACGGAGGACCAAAACGCTGACGATGATTCGGAGCCCCCGAGAAAGAAAGTGAAGATTGAAACGCCGGAGGAGGAGATTGCGCGCAAAGATGCAGACAATCCTCGTGAGCCAGGTAGAATGCGTTGCGATTGGTTCAATTGGTTTCCGGGTGAATGGCTTATAATTGAATCAAGGAACGACAGAAAGAGGACACATCTACTTCTTCTTCCGCCCCCGTGTCGAGACCGACGCGCCTTCGTCCCTCGACGATGTGAAGAATCTGAGCATGCTTCTTGTTCCCCGTCCGCCAAAGTTCAGCGCAGAGGATGACACACAGCAATCAGGCGACAACTCGGATGAGATGGAATTGCTCACGCAGGGGGCCGATGCTGTCCCTGCCGCAGAGCCGCTGGATATGTCGGGAAAGCACTAACCGCTTGATCACTGTTGGGAAGAAGACCCTTCCGGACCCCGATTCACGCCGGGGAGGCCGCAAAGAAAATTTTTGGGCGACGGTCACCGCCGTGGGTGACGACCTCGACGCGTTGGAAAACAGAATGGGCGAACAGACGTACAACACGAAAACGCGTGGTAGGTCTTCGATCAAAAACAACACAGGTTGAAACTCAGAAATAACACCTTTTTATCTTCAGGTACCCGCCACGACCCTCCCGCTCGTCTGGTTGCGCGCGGATGCTACGCCATCGTAAACAACGATGCGCAGAAACTCTCTCAGGAAACCACATATCTCGGGTACAGCCTTTCGCACCCCGCGCCAGATGACTTCGGCCCCGTCCAAATCGCCCTCGGTATCTACCGTACTGGTGCCTTTGTCCTGCAGGTGAAAAACCCGGAGGCGTCGGGCGCATTGTCGACGAAAGACGTCGTCTATCCCCCCGCCATCATGGATGGCGTGTTCGGGAAGGGAACGAGAGGGCGGGAAACCCACCGGGCTGCGCTTTGCGCCGTGTGCGAAGCCGCAGATGCTTGACTACGTAGGCGTCGAGCTGCTTCTTGTGGCTGTCCGTGGAGGAGAAACGGGTCCTGGAGGAAAGCCTGGGGGAGGGCCGTGGAGAAGGTGAGTCGTGGTTGAACTCATTGTTTTCTGCTCGATAACATTCGTTTGATTCAGCTCTGACTGAGGCGGCGGAGATGGATGAGGTACTCAGCGTGGAGGAGATTTTCAGGGAGCTGTGGGGTGGCGATGAAGGTCAGATTCTACCTGAGGTGTTGAATGGAGAATGGATTTAACTCACATACGATTGGTCAATGCCGACAATGACTTCTACGGCTTTATATATATGTATATCTAATATGGTCCAATGTCTTGCCAATGTCCGTTCGCACTGTGCATATTCTTTCAGAAACTGAAATTCCCACATATTCATCGGTGTTGCACCACGATTCGGATGTTGAAAACTTGTCGACTTGTAGGTTACCTCCTTCCCAGGTAACCATTCTCCGTTCGAATCAAGTCAACGGTGTGCTTACTCACAGAAAGACGCCACTTATTGCATCACCCTCGATGGTACCTGGTGACTGAGCGATTAATAAACGGATCTTGTCGCGGTGCCGAACAGCAGCTGTAGACCGATTAATCGAATATTAACGTCCGGCATATTCAACATGTTCAACACTCGGTAAAGAAGAAATGAGGCCCGTCGCAGCGATAGATCTGGCGTAGCACCATCGGTCGCCAATTTTCGCATTGTTGAATCAAGCGATGGTGGGCCGGATCTATCCCGCTTGTTGAATAAACAGAAAAATGAAGCTCCGACTGACGGCAATGCACCGCACGGTTCAAGTTCCGGGAATCCGTGATCCAGCCCCGGGCCTAGGAACTGCCGTACCTGTTCAGCTTCTGCAAGGTCAGGCAAGGGCCAGGTCTCACGTACCGGCCGCACCCAGGGAAGTTTTTACATGATTGCAGCGAGTTCAGTGAGGCATATGTTGGACTCGGTGCGCTGTTCAACTTTCTTCGTGGTTGGCTTCTCATTCTTACCGACCTGATCGGCGACTGGGCGGCATCAGATGACATTCCATTTTTAGGGTAGCTCCTCCTAATGCTTCCAAATGGGGATCATTAAAAGTCATGAGCACTGGCCGATTCCATCATTCTAAGCCGATTCCCAGACTGCTACCGTCATTGGCCATGGCTATTTATTCGCCCTTCTGCGGCGCCTGACCTGCTGCCAGCACCCTACCTTCTCCTACTCTCATGTCGACTTCCAGCCTTCAAGTCTCACAACGATGTACGCGTCGCGGTGGTCACAATCTCGACTTAAGACATGCAGCTAATGCTCGATTCTCTTAGTCTGCGCCTCTGATACGGATCTTACAGTCTGCTCATCAGACGGAGTCCTTTTAAAGTCCATCTCAAGAATCTGGGGACCCACTCGGGTGTGTTTGCGGGTGCGGGAGACGCGACTCGGCCAGAAAACGGCGACGAGCCCGTCGAACTGTCCGAAACCGCCGATGTTCTGGATCTCTTGTTCCAATTCATGTATCCCCAACCACAACCGGATCTGCGAAACTTGGATTTCACGGTGCTCGCTGCCCTGGCCGAGGCCGCAGAGAAATATATGGTGTATCCAGCACTGGCGCCGTGTCGGCTGCAGATGAAGTGCGTGTTAGTTTCAGTGGAACTTTGTTGATATCCTGATGTCACGACCAGCGACTCCGTTTGTGTGCACCCGCTGGAGGTACTGGTCTACGCGGTACGCCATGACCATATCAGTCTTGCGAACGAGTCGGCGCAGCAGAGCATGGGCTGTGCCGTTGCACAAGCGCTTGATACTCTCCCACAGGATACCTTCAGAGAATGGGTCAGAATCTTCCTTCCCCATCATTCACCTCGCTGATATACTCGTTAGCTCCTGTTCTATGAGCGATGGCAACCGCGAAACGGCCAAATCCCTCGCCTACATGGCGACGTTTCCCTCAACACGCGTCGCTCGTGCAGAAATGCACCGCGGACCCAAATCCGGCGTGCACTTTCCGCAAGGAACTGGACGCGGCGGGCGGGTGGTCGCGAACGATCCGGGAGATGAAATTCATGACGGATCCTAAAGTTGCGAGGTGAGTTCTCTTTCCCGAAGGCCATGCCGTTGTGAAGCCTGATCCCATCTTTGTGTATTTTAGGATACAATGGAGTCTTCTTCGGCCACAGTGTGCTCCAATCGCGGTCCAATGTATACCTGTATTTTCTTTCTAAAGCCCAGCATGTGTATCAAATGTAACAATCTAACGGTGTATTTTTATGTACTTGTTCCATTGACGACTAGTCCATAATCCGGTTTCGGTCCGCAGCAACTTCTTTCACATTCGCCATGTCGTCGAACGAAGCCTGAATCCTGATCGACGACGGTCTGGAAGCTCGACAACACGGTTCCTGTTGGCGACGACGACTATCAAAGCCGCAGTATTTCAGGCTTTCCCTTGTTCAACTTTTCTTGTGTCGCTTTGAACCTGGCGAGGACTGTGGTTCAATTTACTTTTTCCAGCCAAGTTGGGTGGGCCGTTCTGAGCTAACACGACTACAATACCGCTCATCCGAATGTTGAATTGTGTTCGGATGGTTGCCTTTGCCTCGAAGCCTCTGTGGTCCGTGATTGAAATACGTTCAGGCTTTCCAAAAAGGTTGGACGGCGCTCATGGGCGCCAGGCACGATATCCCGCGCCGAACGAGAGGCTGCTAACTTTCTCTGGGATTCCATGCGTTTCATCGACTCGTATAGGCCTTTGTACGTTGCTGGGAGACCGCCTCGACATCTGCAGCTTGGCGCGTCTTGAGTCGCGATAGGGTGGTTAGGGGGCCGCATCGACGGTCATGCGGTTCGACGCCCGCCAGGTCGTTATCGAAGACTTCGGATTTTTTGCTCTGGGAAAGATATAAACATTCTACTTTGAATTTTACGCGTTACAAATTGCCCGCTGTATAATCGGAGGTCCCACTGCCATAAGACCGAGCTTGGTGCCGGTACCCTTCTTCATGCCCTGCCGTCTGACCCCTCTGCGACGAAACGCACGCCCTGATGCCCTCCTGGACTTTCAAAAGCTGCCTGTCTACACACACTCCGCTTCGCTGAGGTAGTGCTGATGTCGGCCGCGCTGCAATGTACACCGAAGACAAGGCGGGGGTGCGGGAAATCGTCTGGTGTGAGCGTATACCGAGAGCGTGCGCACGCAAACGCTCCGGAAAGCCGACATCCAGACGGGTGTGCCCCGTCGAACAGGTCTCTACCGCTCTTCTCCTGCCCAGTGCTCGCACCCAACCGAAAGTCTGTGTGCGGGTGCGGGTGCCAATGGGGTGAGTGGTGTGGGGATGCCGCCTCAGCATCGGCGGCGGAACCCGAGCCACGCGTCCTCGATCGCGGGATGGCGGGGAGGTCGGCGTGCAGCGTGTTGTGGTCGAGGGAGAGGCCCTCGCGCGCGCGGTCGTTGTCCGGGGCCGATGGGGTTCCGGAGTATGGATTGGAAGAGGGGGAAGTGGGAAGATACGGGGGACGGGGAAGTGTGCGAGCGATGCTAAGGAGGCGCCGATGGCGCGCCGTGGCCTCGCAGAGATGCAGGGGCGGAGGCGGAGAGGCGCGAGGCGGATGGGGTCCATGGTGACGGGTGTTTGCTGAGAATCGAGGCAAATGGGGAATCAGCATGGAATACGTGAAGATGGCACGGAGAGACGCACGCTGACCGAGATATGCAGCGTGAGTTCGCGCAGGGACGGCGCAGCACCAAGCACGAGGGCGGAGTCATCCGTGGTGTACGCGACGCCGAGCGCAAGCGTCTTGCCGCCTCATGAGACCAGGATATACGCGCTGAGTGCCCTGAATTTTATAATCCGCCAAGACGGAGGCGGAAGGTTGGCGGGGACGGTGGGAAGCAGGCAGGAGGAGAGGCGCGGCGAGCCACGCGAGGGAGGCGCCGATTAGCGGTGACGAGCGCGCTGGAGTCGTCGCGGAGACGCAGAGCGCCGAGGGCGGGGAAAAGACGTAGTAGGGATAGTACCGAGGGTGTCAGGGCGCCGATGAACGCGTCTAAAGCCGTCGCGGAGGTGCAGGCTGCAAAGGCGAGGCAAGGGACGCGAGGCGGAGGCGAATTGGGTCCAGTTTGCAGCGCTGGGAGTGTCGACGGGCGTTGAATGGAAAATGCTGTCAGCGCACGCACGTCGCAGAGATAAGCTCGATGAGGTACGTACGTACGGGGACCGAGGTGAAGCGTGAGTCCTCGCAGAGATGGCGCGGCGGCGAGAATGAGCGCCGGGCGCGCGTCCGGCGCGTCGTAGTCGTCCGTGAGGCGCTTCACTTCGAGCACGAGTGTCCAGCGCTGCTAGCGCGCTTTGCGGGACGAGTAAAGCGCTGAGTGGCACCTGAATTTAGGATCGGCCAAGACTGCAGGGGTGTGGAGGCTGAGGATGGTGGAGACAGTGGGAAGCCGACAGAAGGAGGGACGCGGCAAGCTAGGAGGCGCAGATTATCGCGTCGTAGCCATCGCGAAGGTGCAGGGGCGGAGGCCGGGGAAAGCAATGCGGATCCGACGCGTGATGGGTCCAGCGGTATCGCTGTACAGAAAGTATTTAGAATGGGAAGCGGATTCTGAAGTCGATGGGAACGCACGAAGATCGGGAATGCAAAGTCAGCCGGCGCAAGGACAGCACAGCGGTCCACGAGAGCAGAGCGCACGTCCATTCCCTGATGTATCGATCCTGCCCTGCAAGACGAGGCAAGGCGCCGAGCGGCACAAGAATTTCGCCGGTCCGCCCGAGGTGCGCAGTGTGGGGAGGCGGAGGGTGGCGGGGAACGGTGGGAGGAAGGCGGGAGGAGGAACGCAACGATCCACAGATGGGAGGCGCCGATGGCCACGTTGGAGGCACCGCGCAGGGGCGATAGCGCTTCCGGCATGTCGTAGTCGTCCGTGACGTATCGATACATCGCATCGAGCGCAAGCGTGCGCAGCTGGACGAGACATGCGCCTTACGGGAGGAAAATCTTGCAGGTGCGCAGGAGGCGGAGGCGGAAGACGGCGGAGACCGTGCGAGGTAAGCAGGAGGAACGCGGCGAGGGACATGAGGGAGGTGCCGACAGAGCGCGAAGGCGAGGCAAGTACGCAAGTCGGATGGGTCCATATCACCGAGGATGTCGAGGGGCATCGCAAGCATGATAGACAAAGGGCAGAGGCTGGTAGTATAGCGCCGCGTGCTATTCAAGTTTCTCGACTCGTGGTGCCAGCACCGGGGTTTTGGCGCCAAATGTTCCACGTAGGGTTTAGCTGTAGACTCGTCGCATTTCGCACTCCGTCTTCAGGAGAGAACATCTTCGACGCTGTAAGGATCACGGCTAATACCGATGGGAACCCGTTGATAGCCGGCCAAACTCACAACTAAGCCACGACTCGCTTGCGACTCGGACAGCGTTCTTTACTTCCTAAGTAGTCTCGTTCCCGCCGTTATAGGGAGTCTTAGACAGAGTAGTATTCTCGGGATAATAAACCAAAAACGGTTTGATCCGGGGCAAGCGATTTGATGAGATTTGTTGGCGGAAGACTGTTACTAGTAGGGTGTGCTCTCCGGTGTGTCTTTTTCATCATTTCGCTTGCCCCATCACTCTGATCTTTGATTTCGGCACAGCGGAAGCACACCCAAACATCTGGAACCGAGATTACTTCCTAAGGTCTTCTTCCAAAAAAAAACCTTTGAAGACTTTGTGCCGGCGCTCTGCATTTTTAGCTGCTATGAGCAGCTTCAGCTGCAACCGAGCAGCCCCTGGATTGGTGCGTAAGCGCGACAAGACCCCCAAGTCGGATGGTGACGCAAGCGGCCATCTTACCTGTATCCAATCTACTTGAATTCGACCACGCTGGCGTCATCCGCTACATCGCCCAAATCGCACTGGGCCCGGACCCCACCGGATGCGTCGATCACGGTTCTATCGACCTTAGTGGACTCGGTTGAAGTAATCGAGAACCAGAAAAGTGGCGAGGCCTTGCAACATTTGCACTCAGCACCGTTTTTTCTGCAATGGCTATTTTCAAACCGATCGGTATTGACAACGTGCTTTTCGCGCACAGAGCTCTCTACATCCCTACTCTCATGGAGACGCCCGCACCTCGAACATCGCAACGATGTACGCGGTCTTTTCGTGTTATACGAACCCACCTCATCGTTTACCCTGCCAGTCTGTGCCCTCGATGCCGACATCACCATCCTATCGGCGGATAGCGTCCTCTTCAAGGTTCATCGCAAGAATCTGGAAGTGCATTCCGACGTATTTGCTGGCGCGGAAGACGCAACCCGACCAGAAAATGGCGACGAGATTGTCCACCTTCCGGAAAACTCGGATGTACTCGATCTGCTCTTCCAGTACATGTACCGACAGCCACAGCCGGATCTCAATAAGGTGGAGTTCGCGACCATTGCTGGGCTAGCCGAAGCTGCGGAGAAATATGTGGTTTACTCCGCGCTTGAGTGTTGCCGCATGAGAATGAAGTTCGTTTTTTATTCTCTCGTATTTTGCGAACATTTGTTTATTTGACGCAGAGAAGCTATCACGTCCCACCCGTTGGAGGTTCTTAGTTACGCTGCAAGACATAACCATGTCGATCTCGCCAACCAGTCCGCCCAGCAGAGTGTGGGATATCGAGTCTCTCAAGCTCTCACAATACTCCCACTACCTATATTCCACGACTGGGTGCGATTCCAGCTGAACCCATTTCGATCAGCGGCTCATGCAATTCCAGATCTTGTTCTACGAGCGGTGGCACCAAGAGGAGGCCAACTTCCTGGGCCTGACAATGTCAAAATACGAGAAGGATATCCCTCTTCTTTTAAAATGCATTGCTGATCCCACTCCGCTCTTCACCTTCCGCGACGAGATCGAGAAGAGCGGCTACAAGGGTATCTTCCGCGAAATGATGGACATCAAATTCATGCCCGAGACTGGGGACGCGAAGTAAGAAGTAGAACGAGTCAGTAGCCCCCAATAACGAGAACCGTCAAGTAGTTAACCAATTGGCCTTTTAGGTCCACCCAACCTTCTGATTTTTTGGCTGCTTTTTCCGAATACACGATTGGTTTGATTACAATATTCACGCTGGCTCTTACATTATCTTGTCCCGCCCGATTTTGCCATGACTTGATCTCCCGACGCGCAAGCAGTTTTTAAATGATGATGTCCAGCGGATTTTCCTTGTTAGTACCAGCACCCGCTCAACTATATTGACGCTAACTTGAAGGCGTGTCAAAATGGTATCGGTTTATTCCAGGCAACCACTCGGTTGATTTCCGTCTCTAATCCGGTTTTTCGTCGCGGATCAGACCAGACGGATTTGTACCTACCTACATCCCCACCGGTACCTAGCCTAGGGTCGGAACGGCTTCAGGCAACGCCCGAACGGTTGAATAAGACCGAAACGCTCATCTCTCGCAGGATGTCAAAACTAATTAAGCAACCTAAAAATCTGTAACTCTGCGCCATCAACCTGTGACTACAAGGTGTACCGGAAATTCGGTGCCCTGTCGCCCATTCTTCTGAGAACATCATCGCTGTACACTTCGTTCAAAGCAGTGCGCGTCTCCTCATCTCGACAGCGGTTTATCCGGTGGGAAACCAAAACCGTCGCAGCAACAGATATGAGGCCGATTGCGACGAACAAAGCTCACAGCCGTCTAAATATCCGTGTCAGGAGGTATGCAGGGATGTATCGAGATACGAAGAAGCGTACGTCCGACGATGAACCGTGGCTTGTCCTGCGTACGGTACATATTGCTTGCGAAAGTACCACTGTTGAGAAAATTTCCGGCTTGTTCAGGCGGTCAAAAAATAGTATCGTCGACAGTACCCACCCAAAATGCCCGATGCCTATCTGAAATGCCATGCCCACACCACGTTTGTATTGCCCGGAGAGGTTATTCCCCAGCCTACGTTGACGGGACCCCGCAAAAGAATATGAACATGGAAGGTTTGTCTGTGGAGATGTACACACCAAGCTATGATGCCTGGAACAGCGGCGTACGGCCCAGTGACACAGAAGAACGTGCCGACGTATTTGACACCTGGTGCACAGTTAAAGGGCTGAAACAGCAGCGCAGGACATATAATCATACCAGAAGGAGCGTTTGAGATGTTGATGGCGAAACCAATTAAGCTAAATAGGAAACCTGCACTCAAAGATAAACCAGACCCTCCGTCGAGAAATAAGGAGAACCGACCAACGAAAATAAACGGAGATCGCATCTTTATCCTGTCGGACCAATAGGCGAAGATGAATAGAACGACGGCTAGATGGTGGTTTCATTCTAGAATCATTTCAGATTTTGCAACGTGCGTACTAGCAACCGCCTTATGTTCGAGTCTATTCCTTCAGTTCCATTCCAGCCTGGTGGAAACACGTACATAAGGTGGCACAGTCAGTAGCTGGGAAACGGCAGGGCTGTGTCCGAATCTTATGGTACCTCAGCTGAGCACCGAGTAGCAATGAGTCAACATACGTGTTAATAATTGTTCTGGCGAAATAGGCCATTCTGAGTTCAATGGACTGTGTCCCTCGCCATTTGTGATAACTCACGGCAAAAATAGGGTGATCCCGTATACTGAAAAGAGGCGAAGTCATCGACAGTGCCGAGTGTGTTATCAAAATTCTTACAGTTGGTTATAACAGCCATGAGAATGAGTGTGTGTAACCAAACCTAGATAGTGAGCAATATTTTCAGGGGACAAGAAAGAATAATACCTGCCAGTCGGTTAGCGCCTCGACTACATGTCTGATTTCGAACTGCTCTTCCTCTCCCACCGACGAATTGTCGTACTCTGAAGATCCGATTATGCACGCCTGGGACAGAGAGTAAAGCACGTACTCTTTTTCATCACCACGAAGGCGCGCTGCTCGGCCGTGAGGAATTTTGCCGTCGCCGGAAAGTCAACCAAAACTGGCATCACCGAGTGAGATATGCATACCCGGCCAAAGAGACTGTAACACAAACCGAAGAAAGCGACCAAGCCCACGAGTACGGTAGCAATGCCTTCCTGTATTGCTGGGAGTTAAAAAAGAAAATCGGGCGAGTGTGCCTCAAGATTACGAACCAGGATGAAAATCCAGGACCATCCCAATAGACCGCCGGTTTGGCTCATAAAACCGATCCCGAAGGCTAACACACCCCCGAAGGCCCCTGCCAGAGACGCAGCACCAAAGAAAAGACCGATGCGCCACTGCAGCATATGACGAGGGTACCACAGGGTAAGACTGGGCTAAATTAACGTCGTCCAGATCAAAGGAGGGTTACATACTAGTAAGCGACACCACTGCACAAGTTGACAATTCAATAAGAGAATAAGATGTTCACAAGGCTCACGGGAATAGTCCAGCCTCTACAACTCCCAGGCATATGCGCGTCCCAACTAGCTCCCCGTAGGTCCGGACAAAGCCCATTGCAATTCTTGAGAGAAATTGAGCAAGCTAAGAAAGGGCTTGATCCAGCCACGCACGTTATGATACCCCAAACCACCTTTCATTCGTTAGTAACCAAGGAGAGTCAGAGATTGAGAGTGCAAACTGTGATTCCTGGGAGCCATCTACAAAATTGTAGGTTGGCGTGAATATTTATAGATCTTCTAGTTGATTTGAACTGACCGCGAGGGCAAAAATCGCTTCAGAACCAAGCTAATAGGATATCAGTTCCGGATTCGACGTCAATATAGCTTCAACTGACTTCGACGGACATTCAAAGATGCAATACGGCTGATGGCCATTAGAATATGCACCCAAAAGAGTCGAGAGCATACAATGAAGAACATTGTCTAGACCCCGAAATAAGTAAAGACGCCGAACCCGGAAAGAGAGGTACCCACCAAAGCGATGTTAAATTTATTCCCGGTGAGCTCCAACTCAGCCTCCAGCCCTTGAAGCCTTGCATTCCCTGTCACAGTTCTCGAACCTGGTGTACCAAGACTACTCCATCACGCACCAATGTTGGCTGTAAGACATACACATTAGTCTCACAGGACGATCAGAACAGCAAATACGCACATCGGTCGATGAAAGACGCCAGGTACATGAGCGACAGAATCGGCATTAATCTCAGGTCGATTTTTCGCCATAGTTTGCGCTCTTCCTCGGCTGTGAGCGCGCGGAAATCGAGAGGCTTCGAGTTAACACCGTTCGACTGCGCCGCCGCCGGAGAGTCCAAGACTTTCTCCATAGAGCCTTCGTTCTGCCTCTTGCCGGACATGGTGGTTTGGGAAGAAGTGGAGTGTGTAACCAAGGCTCAAGTCAGCTGGCCTTGGTGTTCTTCGCACCAGCCCTCACACGCCGATATATATATATATGTTCGGGCCTTTGCTTTCCGTTAGGGTGAGATATCTGTCCCGCAACTGGTAACTCGACGCGCCAAGACACCGCCGAAACAACGAGCTTCTAATTCTCTCTCTTTACAAGCGGCTGCTCGGCCGCTTCGCGGCCTCGCATCCACTTCCTCACAGTTCATGGCGAGAAATTAGTACCTTTGAGCGCTAAGATACCGGTCAGTTAGTAGTCCACCGAGTGCGCTAATTGACGGGCGCCTCCAGAGTTTCGGGCCCATATGTCCCAGAGCGGAGTTTAAAGGCTTCGGACAGCGTAATTTTATAAAGAGGAGAAGAGAAAGAAAGAAACAGAAGAGAGATAAAATTGAGCCTGCCCGAAGCCTTTAAACTCTCGCTCTGGGACATATGGACCCGAAACTCCGGAGGCGCCCGTCAATTAGCGCACTCGGTGGACCACTAACTGACCGGTATCTTAGCGCTCAAAGGTACTAATTTCTCGCTATGAACTGTGAGGAAGTGGATGCGAGGCCGCGAAGCGGCTGAGCAGCCGCTTGTAGTTGAACCCTTGGTTGAACTTTGCTGATTGAATCATAAATGTATTTGATCCGATGATGGAAATGATGATGGTGCTTCTTTTCCTGCCTTGTACTCGCTTGCAAAGATGCCCTTGGTCCGTATTCGGGGATTCTTGTTCTGGTGGCGTTTTTTATCCTCATGTCACTCCCTTGTTCCAACTTTGTCGGCTCGTCTTGTATCCTTGTCTGATTCGGAAGCATGAATCCGCCATAAAAATCCTCCGCAGGGCCTTGGTCTGCTGCCACACCATCCTACCGATGGGAAGCACCCCTTCTATCTTTGAAAAGACTCCACAAGAGCATGCGGAGGCTGCAGCGCGGGATCTAGAAAAGCGGCGGGAAACTGCAATCTGGCCGCCTCAGCTAACGCTAGTCCGACCTGGGTGAGCAAGGGGTAAAATTGTCTTCAGAAATAATTTACCTAACAGTGATACAGGCACGCCAGGGTTGAATTCTATGCTTATCGTTACAGGGTGCGCGACGGATTACGGCCGGACATCGAGGCCGCCCTACCCTTGGAAAAATCCGGGGAGCTATCGCTGTTTACTGTTCGGCGGATTTGGGGCCTCGAAACATGCTCGGTACGCCACACGGATTTCGACTGCGTTCCATGCTCATGGTCCCAAAGATCATCGACCCTCTGGACCTTAAACTCGGGTTTCCAGCCGATCTCAACTTGCTCCCTGCATGTGTTGTGACCGAACAGCTGGCGAAACACGGCTGTATCAAGCTAATTGGTCCGTGTCGTCTCACTGGTATTGAATTCTGAACCGATTGTTTCGCTCAGAACCGTACACTTCATACGAAACCCTTATCAAACGACAACTTCGTCACATCGCGGTCGCGGGCATGTCTGCCCTTCATTGCTGGTTCGTTCTAGCGCTAGCAGGTGCGCGAAATGACTACCGCCGCCTCGGGAAGCATCTTTCGGAACCAATCTACGTCACCGAAACACAGTACATTGACTGGGCGCGCACCGCGAATCTCACTGTCTTCCTCGCCATATTATTTCTCGCATTCACGCCGATCGGAAAGGATCTTGTGTTTCGACTGGGAGAGGCTGTGGTGGACACGGTTGCTGCATCCACGTGCTTGACCTTGAGCCTCTGGGCTTGCCTCACAGCCCTTTTCTTTGTGGCGCCGGAGGCATATGCGAAAGCGCTGCAAATGGATGACGTCAAACTGATGGTCGTATTATCCGGATAATCTCGACTGCTATGCTGTATGTGTCTTGTACAATTATGAACTTATGAGTATGCCCTCCCACCAGCCTATCCACTTCAAATCGCTCGACATGGCCGGTTGACTGTATCTGCGAAGAGATCGAATTGCTTCCGCCTTGCAATTGCAATTGCGGAGCATTTGTACAAACAGTGTCTACTGCCAGCTTTCGTCCGAAATCTGTAGTTGATGAAACGGAACAACACACAGGCAGTGAACTGAGTGAACGGTATTTTTTTGCCGTCTTGGACAGGGATGTTGGAGTGAGCGACGGTGGTGGGGATCGAAGTCTTCACGGTACCATGTGTATAGTTGCAAGTGCTAAGTCAATGCAAGAGACTGATTCGTAAGGAAGGTTCTACCTTGTGATGTTTGAACGTCAACACATTGAAGTTGAACGCCGTTCCACGCCGTCGACTTGATCTCGGTGTGGCGCGCGAGTGTTTGGATGCGGGAATGCGAGGTGGATTGCATTGGGCACATGTATAGAGAGTCAGGCAGGCGGTCGGGGGCGAGCTGGCATATTCGCGTGAAAGTTGCACGGGTGGACACAACACTTTGCCGCGAGATTAAGTGCGCATCCCGCAAGTTCTCTATGGGGCGGGATGGGTTCCATGTAGGAGCTTGGACGCTCCCATTGCACGGGAGCTAAGGCGGAGGTTTAACAGAGATATGAGGTAAATGTAATTGTAGAAGCAATTACGAAAGTACGTGCGGGCGGGGAGAGTCTGCAGGTCGTCGATGCGGGAAAGCGAGTGGGGCAGTCGTAAATGAGGCTGACCAGGAATAAACGATCACACAAGTCCCCACACCGAAGCCCGCACTCGGCGCAATTGGGCTGTGTACCTGTCATAAGTCTTTTCTTGCTTCTGCCGCACAGGCAGGTTTGGCCCCGACCAGGGAAAGCAAGAGGAAGGTTGGTAACCGTTGCATCGAAGAAGGAGACCAGGAAAATGAATTTGGCGATGCGAGGACATGAGTGGGCGGCCACTGATGGCGGTTGATGGCGCGCTCCTATGCTTGACGGCCCGCCAGCACTGATGGGGATTGCCACCATGATAGATAAAGAGAAAGATATTGTAGTAGAGATAGTGCAGTGGCGGGGAAGAATTAGCTGTAATTAAGCCGTGCACGCATCAGCACCAAAAAACACGCATCTTAGCGTGCACTTGCTATATATAGTGCACGTTAGTTCACATCACTTTTTGGGCGTTACAGGTGGATGAGAGCGCGAGTGGCGCATCTACCCCGCCCGAGCTGTCAATCATCACTATGTTCCGCCCCCCCTAGAAACAGGCTGAGGCCAGATGACCTACCCGCAGCTGTCCAGAGGGTCTGTCTAGGTGACTAGAAGCTGTCTGTGCAGGTCAGTGCAGCTGTTTGTATCTTAAGGGAGGTCAGTTTAGCCCAGGGGAGGTCAGTCAAGATGTTGCTGGCCACCTAACCAGAGGTAAACATACCTGATTTCAAGTGGAGGACAACTTGTAGTCTTGCTGCTTCGTTGCCGCAGCCAGTTTCGGCTCAGAGAGGTGGTCATGGCGAGACTGGTACATGGGTGTCGGAGAGCAAGAGATGAGCCGAGTGGCAACTCTCCCAGGAGCGGTGTCTCTGGATATGTCCGCAACCCGCCGATTCGAAATTATAACAGTAATGATCCCAATTAGGCTCTCGCAAATCTGCATTGGCTCCTTGACAACGACAACGAATCTGAAACTGAGAGAGATTATTCATCTAATGAGTGTGAGGATGAACACAACACCCCTTACCTGGCATTAGATACAGTACAGAGTCAGTGCAGCCCAGGACAAGGTCAAGGTAGGCACCAAAACTGAGATGGACACACCTACACTGATCTGCACTGATCTGCATGATGTCAGTGTAGCCGGCCAGCCGTCGGCTACCCAGCCCTACGCAAAAGTGTGTGTAGTCGGCTGCACAGAGTCAGTGTGATCGGGTAGTTAGACCTAGACTCACATTGCTGAACCTTGACTAAGTGAGTCTAGCCTAGGGCTCCGACCCGTTCCCGTCTGAGACGGGTCGACGGACCGTCGAAACGGTTTCCGTTCCGTCCGTCGAGGGCATTTCCTTACCCGTTTTAAAAACGGGTAGAAACGGGTTGGTCAACACCTCGCTCTCTGTTATCACCGGCCCTCATTCACGTGTTCCTGAGGATTCAAAGCATCAAACCAGGTAGGTTTCCACACAAATTGACACACCTCTTACTTTAGTTACCCACCTCGAGGCATAATGGACCCGTCGAAAACGGGTAGACGGACGGGAACGGGTCAAACGGACCCGTCTGTTTTCCAAATATTTTGTCCTAGAAACGGCCGTTTTTTCGACGGCCGTTCCGTTTTACGGACGGTTCGGAGCCCTAGTCTAGCCGACCCCGGAACATAGTGTATATGAACAATTACCGCATTGGGAATCCATGCGCCAGTCGAGCGCTCCAGCACCAGTAGCATCAGGTGAGTGGACTGGGGAACCATATGTGACCCCAGAGACATTTCTGACAGCAAGACTTCCCCATATTTGCACCAGCAAATCCACTGTAAGTGATTGAAATTGATCAACCATTTAAACCGTGTAAAAACTGTTTGTACACTGTTTGACCCCAGAGGCAAACAGTCTTTGATTTTTCGCCCTTGGGTTCGTGACTAAGCATTCCCTTATTTAGAAGGAGCATCCACGTGAAGTTCGGCAGGCTTTCGGCCAGGGATGCATTTTCAATCTCCGTCTGTTGGCGCATTTCATACTCTCTTCCACCACCATACCACCCTGCCACCACCCTTTCTGCTGGCCCGGGACTGTCCTGCTAGTCCCCCGACGGCAACCACCACTCCCCTGCGTATAGGTGCCGCCCCCTGACCCTCCCTTTCATGCCAAGTGGTTCCGAGCCTCCAATGCGGGGACGCCGCCGCCACCGACTGTCTCGCCGCCACACAGCCCCCCGATACCATCCAAACCTTGCCGTACCCGCCTATGGGGACTCAATAATGGTCAAGGGCGCTTCCTGCCCTTCATATACGTCGCTCTCGCGTCTCAACGCGTCTTCGTGGCACACCGTGACATGCGCTTCCCCGAATGAACCAACTTAAATCTCTCTCATGCTCATCCTCGAGCATGTCAAAGTATGTATTGTATCATGTCCCATGCCCTGTATTGTCTTCTTAGCACCTATGCCACCACTTTTGCAATACATTCGGCATATAGTACCACCCATTCCGTAGTAGAATGCGTGTAATGTGTACCTGGAATTGGAATAGTTTTTGCAATGCCACTTTTGACCTCAGCCCTCTATTTAACAATTCATATTGTTTGGTAAATCTCCTGCCTTTGCTAGACGAAAGTCCTGCCATTCTCTGCCGCATTGCCGTCCTGTGCCATTCTCAAAGAGGCAGTTCCCTAAAAGGAAACCTAAGGGCGAAAAGTTGCCAACTGAGGCAAACTAAATGGAAACAAAAACGGTTAAAACCGTGTATAAGTGTATAAACATTTATAAACAGAAACAGTTGGAGTCTTACAACTGGCCCCCGAAGTCGACTCTTGTGTCTGGCAGCAAGCCCACCACTTCGCGAGGGACGGAGAACTCCCATCCGAGATTGGCGCCGCATTCACCATCCAGCAATTGAAGATGCGAATGGCTGAGAAAGCCGATCTCATCGCCATTGGCCATGCGGCTTCCCAGTCAAAGCCTCTCATGACCTTGACTTCTGGGAATTCTTAGCAGCAGTTATCACCTCAATATTAGTCTGTTGTTAAGCACGGGGTCCCGATCAGGGTAAGTGCTTGTTATATAATGTGCACAGCCACAACACCTTTGAACCTCCAACCACGGCACCACTGCAAGAATTTTCTGCCTGTTTCAACCACTAAAAGAGCTTCCTTACCATTCCATGCCTTCTGGAATTTATTCAGCATTTTAGAGCACTATTCAGGGTTCGGTACTTGAGCAGAGCACGCAGTCACATGATATATTTGAGGATTTCTACCACCCCGTTCCGCAGCATATCAAAAATTTCAAGCAGATAGGGAGGTTTGGAGCACTTCCATGAGTGCATTGCTATAAAATCTAGTCTTAGTATTGAGTCTGTAGGCACAAAACATCGAAAAGCGTCAATGTGGCTGTGCAGATTATGTAACAAGCTTTTACTCTGATCGGACCCCGCTGCTTGATAACAGACTTCAATATAACGAGGTACGAGTTCAGTAAATATTGAAGTCTGGCTGCGAGAGACTACCTCAATATTAGTGATGCTCTGGCTTTGGCTTGCACTGAAAGCCATGGCTTTGGCTTTCAAAAATCCGAAGCCCAGCCAAAGCCAAAGCCATGGCTTTGACTGGCTTTGGCCCGGCTTTGGCCTAGGCCATGGCTTTTACCGGAAATTTGGACGCAATTTGGCTTTGGCTTGACCAAATCTCAGGCCAGGCCATCGGCTAATCGGTGGCTGGCTTTGGCTTTGGTACCAAAGCCAAAAAGCCATGGCTTTTTGGCCTGAGGCCAAAGCCAGAACATCACTACTCAATATCACCTGTACCTTTGTGATCTAGTGGGAAATGGAACATGCCTTCTCCAATCTAGGAAAGTTGAATCCGATAGCTTTGCCACATACATGACATATTCCAGCTGGGTGTTCCATCTTGCCCTTGGTCTACTCGGTCTATTTGGTCCCAGTCGACGTTTTCTTACTCCTTTTTCGATTCCCGCATGTGAAGCCCTCCAATAATCATGAATGCTCCCTCCTCCGCGCCCTCTATCGCTTGTTTGATATCCGCGCCCCACGCGTGAGTACAGCGCTAAAATACTGGAAGAACAAGCGCTGGCCCCTGGGGGATGACGCTGCGCACGGTTCTCTGACTTTGGGGTGTCAAATCTGAATGGAAGACCATGATCGAAAAGGCACTCTACCTTCACCAGTGGTGGACATCTAATAAGGTCTCGCCCCTTATGCCCGTGCGCTGCTTCTTCCATATATTCTCCTATGGCACTCATTCCGCGTATCAAGTTCCATCGCAAGTGTCATCCAGCCTTTTCCGACCCGCTCGGAGGCTTGAAATGCCGCACCCATATTTAGGGTGCCGGCTATAAAAGTCCGGTCGTCGCCGCCGTAATCCTCAGTTTTAGTCCCACTCACGGTTGAACCGAACCTCGCAATGAAACTCATCAGCTCTGTGACACAGCTCCTCGTGATTCTCGCTATGTCTCACTTTGGCACTGCTGCCCCGAGCCCACATCTCCGCTCCGTCACGAATGAGCTCACAGCCAGACAATCAGTTGGTGGTTATGTTCTCTCCGAGAGAATATTTATACTTATGTTTACGTTATGGAGGGCGATCTCATCGTCTGTATCGACGGTTTAGGCGACCCAGGATGCATCGATCTCCAAGTCACCGACCGCAACTGCATCGACTTCGATGGTCATTTGTCCCCCTGGAACGACGCCATATCCAACACGATCATACCCGGGGGATTTGTCTGTTTTTTCGCTCCGTATGTTCTATGTTTCTTGATTGTGGGGCGTGATCAAATCTCATTTGTGAATGAACGCTCAGGCGATTTGGCTGTGACGCCGGAGACCCAGGAAGCGACCCGGATACGCCAGGCCTGCCCGCGGGCACGTGGGACCTGGGTTCTCTGGGCTTCAATGACCAAGCCAGTTCTGTCCTGTGCTTTGCGGGCTAGTAGGGTGTACAGGCACGAGCAATGCTGCCTGGGGAGATGTAAGTAAGATATATCTAGTGCTCCGAGTCCAATTTCTAGTACCATCTGTTTCATTTCGACCAAATATTCACGACTTCAGTTTTTTTTTTTGCTCGCTCGCTGAGATGACAGAGAAATTTTAACCCACAAAAAATGGATGCGCACACGTACGAGCAATGCTACGTGGTTAGATATAGATATATCTAGTCCTCCGAGTCCAATCCCGGCACAGTCTGTCTTATTTCGCCCAAATATTAACGAGTTGTTTTTTTTTTGTCGAATTCGTACTGCTGACTCGACTCGACTCGCTAGGTGCTCACGAGCACGTCGTGTGTGCTCGGTCCTTTCTCGATTGAACACACTATCATGAGCGCATATAGTATCAAAGTAATACAATCAAATACCGCGTCCAGCTGTCCTCCATAACAACTGCGTTGGCTCCTTCGAAAGGCTGCCAACCAAAAACCTGAGTGTCCAGATGAGCGTGCACGCAAGTTTATCGGGGTCTTCGAGTGGATGGCCTGAAGAAAGCGAAATATTGCACCTAGATTCACGGTGATGGAGGTGGAAATGGAGATCTCCCGATATCGTGCGAGGTTCGGGAACATATGTCGTGATACTCTTCCGTCGTCAGCAATTTAACGACCGTATCCGCCACATTTGATGGAAAAGAGGCAGTCATTCCCTGGAAGTTAGATATTCCCTCCGAGCGAACAACAAAAAGGGTTGGATCATCACTGGGTGGTATGAGCTCTGCCCAGAGCCTGCCAGTCGAGCGACGTATCCACACTGTGTAGTCACCGGAATTCTTGAACAATTGTTGGAGAAGTTATTCAACAAGCGAGGTACGAGCTCAGGTATGTTGAAGCGTCTGCCTAGGGGAGACTAGAGAAGTTAGGTAACCAGTTCATTGACCTACCAAAGCCCGTTGAAATGTGGAATACACATGGTCTTCTGCCTCCCCACCCCGGTATGGTGAACCGGAGCGTCGAATAGTCCACGATGCCGAATGAGGTGTTGGTTCGGACGGGAATCGGCCGGGCACGTAGAGATGCGTATAGCTTGTCGAGACTGGCTAAAATTTCTGCGGCGGCTGAGGCGAAGAATGCACATCCATTTGGCCCGGCAGCGACACAGCCGTTGACGAATGCCATCCACACCTTATCTGTATGGATCAGATTGTTGCTCCACTCGCCTGGTGTACAGTCATGTCTCAGTGATCAGCTAAACGAAAGAACCTGCTGGCAAAGTAATTTTCCGAGTCCACTACACCGTCAATAACCAGCCGACCGACATTGTCCTATGAACGATAATCTGGCATGCTCGAAAGTTTCGAAGCAAAATGACATACTGGAAACATTGATGCGAACGTGGCTCCCAAGACACTTCCATAACTGCCGTGCTTTGAGCATCACTCTTGGCTTCGGCGCAATTTGGAAAACGTACGAAAAATCTCCAGTATTGAATTTTTTCAAGGCCATGGGCCTGCACGATTCGGAGCATGTCACGGGCTGTGTGGTCGGTGTTGATGAAACGAAGACTTCCATCGTCTCGCTCGCCAGCTAATTGCCCTTCTACAAGCCCTCGTGCATACGCATGGGGTAGGGCGTACGCAGAGGAGTTCATGGATGTCTTTTGAAAATTATCAAGGCTGATCGCGCGCTCAGCACGAGTAGCAAAGAACGAGACACGCGGCGTGGAGCGACCGATGCCTTTCGCGTTGTTGCAAAACAAATTCAAAGCATATAAATGACCCAACGCACCTCGGGCGGAGTCATGAGGTAACAGCTGAGTGCAGCCGTACCATCGCAATGGCAGCAGAGGCCCCGTTAGGCATAGTCCAGAGGTAAGCGTGTGACAGAATTCATCTTTGGGTGAAGCCTGAGGGCGCGGGATTTGCCCATTACCTTCAAGCGCACGCACTGATTGTCAGAGCAGCGGTCAGTCCAGACGAGTTCCTCGGTGGGTGAGATCTATGGGTCGGTGTTGGTGAGAGTTGCAGCAAGTTAAAAATGGCAACGCACGGATTCGAATGAAAAGTTGTCCTTTTGCGAACGCGTAAAGGGGGTTCGCCGCTGGACTGACGTGTTTCTCCATTGAGCCCGGCATGCTATGCGAAATCCACCGAAAGAAAGAACCAAATGGCAAGGAAGGGAAGGCAGCACGCAACAAGGTCGCCTCATTGTCATGGTCGGAGCAGGCAGAGAGCGAAGCTACGCGCCGTGAGAGAATCACGGCCTGATGCGCCGGTGATACGCATCAGCTGCGCATCAGTCGTTGCCGAAATCGGCCGTGACAACGACTTATTCAAGGTACCACCCTCGACTTTGCACTCGACTGGTGAAAATGATATCTCCGCCCTCAGAAAATCCCGGGAAAAGGCCATCCGGTCGACTCCAACTGACCTCGATCGCAGCGGCAGTTTATTGAATAATTTAATTTTTTTGTTTTTGCTTGACTCACATTCTCACTGTCCCTTCACCTCGCCCGATTGCAGACCGAGTTCAAGCAACTGACCTCTGAAATGTAGCAAAACATTTCAAACGCCGCACACAATATTTGCACAGTATGTACCGGACATAGGCTCGTTTCAGTCTCCTATACCTACCGGGCGTGAAATCTGAAGACAGTCGTTCAGATCACGTATACTAGAGATACCGGACAGTCGGTCCCACGGCAACGAATCATGAATTCTGGTTGTTCAAACGTTCAAAACGAATTTTGGAATGGAATGCGCAAACCAGAGGCGCCAACTGTCAATTGTCGAGAACTGCCATTGGTTCGACATGAGACTGAATGTTAGAGAGTGAATGCCGGTAACATTCAGTCCCCATGCCGCGAACCATTCGGGCCTGGCGGTACAAAGTCAGCCTCTTGTGCTAATTAGACTGACCACCTGGGAAGGGAATCCATGGGGACGGGATAGCGCGTTGGACTCGGGGCGTCTAATTCAGTCGCAAAAATAGGTGTTCGTGGTTTCGCTCTGACCATTCTGCGTTGCAAAATTAGGTAGGTCCGCCGTTGAAAACTGTCACCTTCGTCCTAAGGTGCCAGCGCGGAATTGGCGCGTAATGGTGTATAAGCCAAGGTACGAACAGACAGAGAGTGGATTGCGTCCACGAGAGGCCGTCAAGTTTGTTGAAAATGGGATACTCGAGACGGCGGATGCAGCGAGGGTCCGCAATCAAGCACCAAAGTAATGGAGCTGGGTCCTCAACCGGCGGCACAGCGACTCTGTCCCCGTCATGATTATTTACCTACCAAAGGGAGAGAAACGGGGCGAAAACAGCTGCCGTAAGAATTGAGATAAGGGAACCCCGGGGTTACGCGCCATGAAACAGAACCCAGCGAGCCTCGGTGGAGAGCCAGGGACACTGTGGACGGCATTGCGTCTTTGCGGGATTCCATCCCCGGAAAGCTGTACGCTCAAGTAATGGCCGGGGCGGGGCGGGATGTGGTCCCAGTCTTCTCGTTACGCCGTCGGATTTCAAGTTGGGTACTGTAACACTGGACCCGTGTGATGAGCGCCGAAGGTAAAGGGTGTCATCCTCGACATCGAGTTAGCTTTAAGAAAAAGATTGGATACGCAACTCGGAAGTAATCTTGAATGGGAGGTCGAGTTGCGATCGAGTCCGCTGCTGTCCGACTCCGCTGCCAGTGAATTTAACCCGTGAGCCCCGAGGGGTACTTGGCGAGTTAATAAGCCATGGGCATGTAAGCCGTATTCAGTTTATCGCAGGGAATGACTCCATAAGCACGATGGCTTTCGGAGAGGTGTCGAAAGGTGAGGTGAAGGGAAGCATTAAGCAGCATCGGACTTGCGGACCGGTGGCTTGTGCGCCCCTTCTTTTCTCCCGCCATCTCGATCCATTTCGAAAGCGACTTGTACGCACGCCTCACCGTCTTAAGTATTGCCCCTCAAGCTGCTGAAAAGTCTCGAATTACTCCCTTCGATGGTCCCTGCGATCCGTAGCCTCGGGACGCGAGGGAACGCACACGCCTCTTCGCTGGGCGCAAACACACAGAAATGTGTCGTAGCACCGCATGCATTTTCCCAAGGTGGTTCTTTCCTGATTTCAAATTGACGATGACAACCGCCACTGGCTAAGCCTATTCCTGTCTTGCCAGCTCGATGCCAGCTCGATGCCAGCTCGCTGATTAACTATTTTCCTTCGCGGTTCCTGTAGTAACATTGACATATGAACGGATATCTGCAACATTGCAGACGGCCCTAGTAACCAACACATCCCTTTCTTGACTTCCCACGACCCTACGACGATATAAATCCAGTGAGGACTCCACAGGCCTGGCAAGGAAGTATCTGGCTCGTTCTCGTCATTCTATTGGGCTTTTTTTTTCTCTACCTTGACGGTCCTCTTGTTCTACCGGCAGACCCGGAGTGTGCTTTGTTCTTTCGTTTCGCGCACCTCTAACCATGGTATCTAACTCACCGATCCCTACCCGTACATCTCTCAGCCGTTTTAGGACAGTTTCTGGTACAATGTCAGCCAGCTCTGGGTGAGAACTCCAATTGCTGGGTCTCTTCAGTCACTTACCCGTGTATCTCATCTCCCAGACTGGGACCTTTTTCTACGGTATGAACGGCACGTCAATCGCGACGACGCCTGACATTTTATGGTCCTAGGCATATACTTGGTTCTCTTCTGCATCTGCATCTACATCCTCCTGAACCGTCCACGTCCGGGAAACACAATCTATTTGATCACGGCGATCGCCCTCTTCACTCTTTGTACCGCACAGGCCGTGCTGATGCTCGTTCTTGGTGCTGGCGACGTCGACTACCTCGACATTCCGTATGACCACATCGAGGATGCGGCCAACATCATATACGGTGTCAACAAGTACGTACAGAGCCTTCCCTTGGTATTCATTCACTCATCTTAAATTTAGTATCATCGCCGATGCACTTGTTGTACGTCTATTCAAGTCGCAACGTCCAAGTCCCATTGCTTATTTCTCCAGATATACCGCTGTTATGTAGTGTGGGACCGCAAAATCCACGTCGTGGTTCTCCCGATACTCATGCTCATCGTTACGAGTGGTCAGTATCGTTCCAATTCACTTACAGCGTCCTCGGCCACGTGTAACCCTGTTTTATTTTTCAAGTTTTCGCGGTGGACCTCAAGCTCCCAGCCAGCCCATTTTCGGGTTGTCCTTCGCTACCAATGTACTCGTCACAGCCTTGACAGGTACCACGCCGCACCTTATTTTGCACGATAGCGACTAAGTGAATACTCCCGCTGCAGCGGGCCGTATCTGGTGGATCTGTCGTCAATGCCGTCTGCAATCCAATGTCAGAACTGCGGTCCAACGGCAGTGCGTATCCTCAGTGGCCATCATGTACGTCTGTCTATCAGCTGCACCAATACCCTTGTTGACACGTCTTCCACAATCTGCAGGGTAGAATCCGGGGTTCTATACTCAGCAACCGTGCTTGCTTATCTGATTCTTAACTCCATCCCAAGCATGCACGCAGTACGGAATCCCATTTATCAAATGCTCGTGCAAGTTGTGGTGGGTCGTTTTTCCCCGCCAAAAATACCTTGATTGGGCGCTCATCTGCGCTGATTATCAGGGGATCGCGCCGACTCTCATCATCGTTCGTGTTGGACTTGGCGTGAAGACGCTCCCGACGGAAAGCACACTCAAGATGGCGGATGTCATGGCCAGCGACAGCAGCCGGTTCTCTCAGACTGATCTTGAAAAAGGGCAGGCGCCCCGCGATGTCGAGAAGGGTTTCTCGAACTACGACGGGGACAGCTCGGTGTGAGTCTGCCCTGGGCTGAAGAGCACGAGAGAAAAAGGAACCGGACTCCCCGTATTCGATGGACTCTACTGGACACTTTCCCGCGCCTTCAATGGCTTTGCTAGACTCTTTATATGTAAACCAAGAACCCTGTAATACGGGTGCGACACCCCAGACTGTATTTTGACTGACTATGCTCGTCCGGGAGCAATAAATAGAGGGTCTGTAGCCTGTACTTTCTCGCAGTCTCACTCCTCAGACTCCCAATCTCCGCATCTAACAACCGAGGGAGTGCTCCCAAAATAAATCAGATCACTCGACAGTCGAAACGCATCCACTGGACTGGGTTCGTTTTTTATCGGATATCGCTGGCACTCTCGCCGGCACTCCTGGATAGTCAGCAGAAGAGCTAAAAGACTGGATATTACCAAAAGCTACCGGGGCATGAAGAGACAATAAATGACCTGGTGCGTCGAACCTGGTTGGTCGAATCCAGCATGTCGTATCAAAGACCAGACTTGTCTTTGAGACAACAGATGGTTACCGGTCCACATTCGCTTTGATTCCGCTCAGACCAGACTCCACTAGTAACGCCAGTAACTTGGTTGAAAACGCAGTGCATTCAACCCAAGTTGAACCTCGAAACAATACATTACCGGCAAGGACTTGCCCACTCGCCTGGACATTAGTAGAACCATGCGGCACACCTGTACACGGAAAGCGTGGTAGCTGGTCTCAAAAACCGAGCATATCCATGGATAGATGTTGTCGTTTCCGAAAAGACAGCTCCCTTAATTCGAAGCTGGCTGGAGCGAGCAATTTGTGTAGAAATCTCGTTCGACTCGGGGCAGCCGGCCTTAGACAAGTATGTAGTCTCGGTTCTTATTTTACCCTCGAGTCAATACAACAATCAAACAATAATTCTATGTCGTTGATTGGCATCCGTGCCTACCTACCCCCTACATCATACTAGATACCGTCGGGAGAGGGACGAGATTGATACGAGCGAGGCGTTGAGAGGTAGTGGTGGTCGTCATTGTCATCACGACGAGTCGACGGGGCAGAGGTGGCGAGAAGGTAGCCGATGGGGAGCAGAGGCGGGAGGGGCGGGCCTGTGCCTGTGCCTCTGCCCTCTCAATCGAGAACGGCCCAGAGGTAGTAGGCTTCCCCTCCCGTTCGTACCCACGCGTACCGTACGGCACGGGCGTCTGCAGGTCCTGTCCTTTCCCTTCCGCCCACCAAGCTCGTACGAATAAAGCGGAGGTGCGCCGATGTCCAGACAAAACCGCGGGCTTGCAGGAGGGGCGCGTGGCGAGCATCGGCAACGCGTTCTCTCGCCATATCCGATTCGCGGGGGGCAACCGCGGTCATTCTCTGGCTTTATCTATCCCCAGGTTTTCGGCACCATCTCCTGTTTGTCTACGAGCCTGGCCCCATCGCTAGCGACGCCAACTCACGGACACAGACACACCAGCAGCGGTAATAGCGCGCGTATCGGCTGCACGCGCTCCGCCGATGCAAGCTTGCGGAGGCAGGCGAGGGGAGCGAGAGTGCAGACAGCCCACTCCCGGGCGAATGCTTGCGGGGACATCGACGAGCGGGTGAGACGAGGGACTGACGCGCGAGAAGGGGAGAGAATGGGCCGCAGGACGAGGGTGCGAGTAGGGAAGGCGCGGTGCGTACGAGACGCACGGCGGCGTCCAGCAAGCACGCAGTCGTAAGCGCTGGTGGGGTGCAGGACACCTCTGGAGACCGCAAGGGACGGTACGGGCAGAAAGCCGGGGGTGCCGCTCTTCCCGAGGACGCAAGGTGTGTGTTCGCGAGGATCGCGGAGGCTCAGCGCGCACGCAGGGGCGCGGGCTGGGTCTGCGGCTGTGGGCGGACCTGCGAGGGCATTGGCGGTGGCATGGCCGCAGCTGTGGAGGTTCGAGCGTCAGTACAGCTGTATCGGGCATCACAGGAGAGAGCTGACGCACATCGAGGAGTCAGGAGAGTGGAGAACGAGTGGTCTATGATGGTCATCCCGGCTTGTCGTGAGGGGTAGAGCGAAGAGATCGAGACACAGCGACGGGG